>JANFAA010000026.1:0-577796 GCA_024663435.1 Pisolithus sp. B1 | reverse complement strand
CGTTCACGCCACGGATCTTCTTGTCCCCTTCGAGTTTCTTGTCCGAATTTACCCATACTGGCAGTACTGGTCCGAGTAGCCGCCAACGTTTTGTCTAGTTCTGTCTTCCTTTGCTCTCGCTCACTCTGTGCAGTCTGCGCACGACCGAGATTTTGTAGCCGCTGTCGTTCGTTTTTAGCGACTCTGGACTTGCGCTCGTCACGAGCTGCTTGTACAGGGTCAAAGTCAACATCTGTTCGACCATCCCATCAGTCTACGAACGGGAAAAAGAAAAGAAAGAAAAGTACCGGCATTGGCTTTAACTTCGTGTATCCACTGATCCTCCGTGTCTTTGTTCTTCCCATCTCTTCCCCATCGATTGACCCAATCCTGTTTTTCCTCGTCCCATACTTTCCTATCCCTGCGTTTTTTCTGTATACCCTTGGCAGCTGCGAATCGCTCCCATTTTGTGGGCGGTTTGGGTTTGGGAAGAGGTTTGGCACGTGGAAGTTGTGTCGTCGGTGGGGGAAGTTTGTGAAAGGACCGTCGACGGACGATTCGGTCGGGAGTTCGTATAGAGCTGCGACTAGTGCTTGTATGCCATCCCGAGCGGTCGATTTGAGATATTCTTCGAGGTTAGATCTTATATCTTGTTATCAATCTACAGTTTGTGAAGGAAGATGTAGATGCATACCGGTAGCTGTCCTCGTCGATTGGGTTGAGGTCAGTGACGGTCAAAAATCCAGCGTCGACGTCGAGCGGCGTGTCTTTTTCTACTGTAACGGATTGACTGCAACGACTGAGAGATCGATAAGTAAGATGTACAACGAGTTACTCACAATTTAGATGCCTGAGCTGCCAGGAGGTTTGAGACGTCCATGGCTGACACTGGTCAAAAGTCGAAATTGAGACACTCGTCCTCAAACTACCATGAAGACCGAATCAGACTCGCCAGTGACAACTCAACCGGCCACCACCACGCCGACCCCCATTAGTACCACAGTAACACCAGCGACGACAGCCGCGACGACGACGGCGACGACGCAATATGCTAGTCAATGGAGCACATCGCGTGCGCTTCAATCCTGAATTTGAGTTGCAATAACGAACAACAGGTCCATTGTAGACATCCCTATCGACCCAGCACTCCAACAGCAGTCCCAAGTCGCCACTGCGTCAGTAAAGAAAAGATTCCGCTCTTAGAAACCAATGGTGTATCTTATATTCTCGCAGGACGACTACGGCGTACTCGCATTACCAGTATTCACAACACTACCCTCAAGCTGCGTACACGCACTACCAATACGCACCCGCACCGATCGCCGCGCAACCGCAGAGACAACAGACGACCGCGACGCAGTCTGCTAATAGTGGTATCGATACAGCGGACGTTGCAACATTGAACGATGCATTGGGAAGCGCAGGCGTAGACTTGCGTGTACGTCTCACCTACTTTGGCAACCGTCCATTATCTATGTTGACCGCTCGATACACAGGCAGAAGAGGAGAGTCTACACAGGACCTATGACACCCACCAGCCCTACCGTCTCTTCGAAGACCGGTCCCGAAAACAGCCCGTCACTCCATCATTCGATGCCCGTTTCTTGGGTGCGACGATGCGCACGATCGGGACGCAGCACAAGGTGACCAAAGTCCCAGAAGACTCAGTGACATATCTGGCGTTGGCGCTCCGTGCGCGGTTGCAGGACCTTGTGACCAGCATGATCGCCGCAGCGCGTCATCGGACAGATGCAAGACATGATAAACCTGTACCTCTCTATGAAGACGGGACGCCTATGTGGACTGTTGTCGTGCGGAATGACTATGCGAAGCAACTAGCGGCACTCGAAAAGGCCGAGAGGGAGGAGGAAATGAAGATTAGAAGAGAAAGAAAAGAAAGGGCAGAACTCGCAGCTGCCCACGCTGCCAGTCTAGCTGCACAAGCGTCGGGGGCTGGCACTGCAATGGCAGTCGACGAAGAAGACGGGGGAACGAAAAAGAAGAAGAAAAAGGAGGGTCCAGGTGTGACAGCGAGAAATATGTCGGAGGACGTGCGCAAGAAAATGTCGAACGCGGTGGCGAGCCAGGCAGCGGGAATTGGTGGGAAATACTCTTGGATGACGGCGGCCAACGCGCCCACTGTCACCCCGAAGCCGAAACCTGCTACTACATCCACGACGCCAACGACCACGACGCCTGCCACAACCACAACGCCAGCACCGTCGGTGAACACATCATGGGCGAAACCCTACGTATCGGCAACCAAAGCTACTGTGGCAGCTGCTCAAGGGACAGAGGCAGATAACCGCCTGGTCGTTACGTTGCGCGATGCTTTGTTCGCCGTCGAAAGAGAGCGGGGTCACGGTGGCGGTCGTGGAGCAGCTCGGGCCTGGGTGTAACTCATTTCCTGTATAACAGATTTGTACCTATCATAGGGGCTGTCCATCACACAGATTTCAATTGCTTTTTGTTGCCAGAGTCCTTTCCACGAACAAAAGGCTAAAATGCAACAGTTCTATACCACTCAAAAAGGCCGAGACCGACACGAAAGCGAGATAAGGAACAAATGACGCATGGTAACTACTAAGAGACGCGCAACAATAGCAATGGAAAGAAAAAAGGAAAAGCATGGTTCGGGCTAGAGTAGGTCACTGCAGTATGCCATTGAATGTCGTAAGAGTCATAGTGGAGAGAGCGCTATAACGGTGTATTATCCTACAACCAAGAACCGGAGGGAAGACAAATGAAAAAGTAGAGTGGGCCAGGAGCAAGAAACGCGAGGCAAGTAACACGTACAACAGTAAATGTCAGTGCACTAGTAATAGACAACACCTTGCGAAGCGTGTGGGTCTGCATGGTACATCTCATACTGGGGGACTTGAGAGACGTCGTAATAATGCGAATAGCCATATTGGTCAGGGTAGTAATATGGCTGATGATACGCAGAATAACCCAACATAGTTGCATCCACGGGATGGCCGGGCGTGCCTGCATTCACGCCATCCCGGGGATCCAACCCCTCATTCTGAACCACGTACGACTCGGTCGATGCGGCGAACGGTGTGGCATTGCTGGGACTAGTAGGTTGCGAAGACTCGTATGCTGCGGCGCTCGTACGTAGACCAGACGGTCGGCGCTGCGACCTAGCCGAGTTCTTAGCATCTGACATCGAAGACGGTGCACGAATCTCCACGCGAGCGCTCTGTCTGGGAAATGAGAAGAGCGGTCCACCAGTCGTCGGGTCAACGAAGTTGGTCAGAGGAGGCGTATGCGGCGGAGCGAGGAAATCAGGAGATCCGGAATGATGATGCATGTGCCCGGGAATGAAGGACATTCCAGGGGGTGTCATCATGCCATGTGCCAGTGGACGAGGCGTGTACAGTGGGGCTTGGAGATATACGGGACGTCCCGTCGTGACATCATAAGCCATACCATGTTGGTTGACTGCAATACCGGGGGGCAAAGGCGATGCATAACCGTAGTGCGAACTGTACGGAGGAGAGGGTTGGGGATGTGGGAAGACGGTTTGCAAAGGTGGTGGTACCGGTGGCACGTTGCGTCGCTGGGCGGTCTCTTGGGCGTCGTTTTCGGTAGATGGCGCAAGGGTTTCGCTGTCGTGATGAGTAACGGGGATTGAATCCGTCGGCTGTGTTGTGGACTGAGCAGGTGGAGCTTCCTGTACTTCCTCTAGAGAGGAAGCTTTGACGGCCTCGGGCGAATGAGGGATGGGCTGTGAGGATGGTCCAGCAGAAAGCAACGCATCCTTCGGTGAGGAACTTGCAAGAGGTGTGACTATGGGTATCCTTGGAGGAGCAAGCTCCGGTCTCACTATAAACGCGTCATCAATAGGGAGTTCCCCCACGGTCGTCAGGGATTCTGAAGGTGCAGACACTGCCTCTTCTACCTCCCTCTTGACGAACCGTGAGGGTAGACGCACTACAAATGCCTTGTCACCATCCTCAGAGGATGGTGAGTGGAAGGTTGGCGAAGCCTCCTTCGCCGACGTTCGCACAGCACCCACAGGGCCACGGACGACCCGCGCCTCCGCATTCGAGAGCTTGACCCTGTATCCCGGACCAACGCCGGGTCGAGGTTTGAGGTTTGAATCAATATAAAGGAACGCATCGTGTTGTTTCGTCCAAACGCGCTCAGGTTTCATAGCGTACCACGTCCTGTCGGGAGTCGACACCGGCGGAATAAGTAGCGGTCTTGTGGGGGACGAAGTAAACCCTCTGCCACGAATCACCCCGCGACGACCACGGAAAGCAAGTGCACCTCTTCCACGAGGGCTGAAGCCCCGTGTGGGACGTGCCTCTTGTTGGTTTTGCTGCTGCGCCTGCTGCTGCGCCTCGCGCTTTCTCTCCTCGCGTTTCCTCATTTCTTCATATCCATCGTGTGTCCAAGGTTGATCGACACGAGGTACTTCGGTAGTTGGCTTCTGGGTCTCCTGAGGGTCGGAGTCCATTTCAGTGGATCCTCGATGACCTGATTCGGAACCGATGAAAGCGGTCCCCCTGCCCCTGCCACCAACAAATCCACGACCCCTGCCTTGCCAACGGCCCCTCCACCATCCGGATAGACTGCGCCAATTCTTGTCGAGTAATCTGTCGTCATGTCCCCAGAAGTCACCCACTCTGGGCACAAACGACGGATCCGATTCCAGTCGTTGCTGATAAGCCTGGCGAGCGGACTGACCAGGGCGTGTAGATGATGTTCTCCGAGGCAATTGCTTAGAGGCGGAGGGAGATGGTTGGCTGTCTGTGGGGAAATCTTCCACCTCGGGTTCTGTATGAGGAGAGGAGGGTTGTGTGGGTGCGGGGCGGTCCACATTAGGCGCTGAGACCGCGCGTTTGACCGGTGGGCGCTTGGACGACCTTGTGGTCCGTAGTGAAGGTGTTGTGCCACTGCGATGAGGGTGGTCGATATCAAGTGTCGACAGGTTTGCGAAGTCGACAACCGGGAGATCAGAGGGGCCGTTAGCAACCTCCTCTGCGACCATTTCTGACCAATTCGCTCCTTCGAATAAAGGACCATCCTGACCCTGAGAGCTGGGGGCGTCTGTGAAAGGTTTGACATCCGCGGAGCTTTGAGTGGTGTTTGGGGTGAGTGGCCGCGAGTGTGGACCATTGGAAGAGGACACGGGTTCCGTATCAGAATCTGTGGCAGATCCCACAGACGAGTGGTCGTCATCGTCGTATTCCGAGTCTGTTCCTACCTCACGCACGAATTCTTCGTCACTATCAAAATCGTCCTTGCCACGGCCGCGACGCCTGACTGGCCTAATCTTGCGTGATTTTGGATTAAGGCCGAGACTCGTGGGAGGACTATCTGGCATCCTAGCGTAGGGACGATGAGTGCCAGTCAAAACCGTAGTCCGAGAGACTCCAACGCACAGGATATGACGACGATCGAGTGATCAAAAAAAAACCAAAAAAATCGTAGCAACGGATATATGGGCGTCTGCGTCGGTTCGATAGGTCAGATTGCGATAGTATGAGGGCAGAAATGTCACTTTTCGTCAACGTCCACTGCGGCGTTCAGCAACCAGTGCCCAAGGCAGAGGGGTTCAGACTCGGGGGACCGGAGTATGCCGACATTCAATCTCCGACACGGGGCCGTGGGACTCGGAGTCAGCGTGACAGGCCACGCCGCGACGGCGACGGCGACGCCACGATGGATCCAGACCACTTCAATCACCGCCAGGCTCGTCTGTCGACTGGCTGGACGTATCACTACGTTGACGAGAAACCAGCCAACAATGGAGGTCAGACGGTGACGCTCTTGTGCATCCACGGCTTCCCAGATTTATGGTATATTCATTGCGGGCGACGCAGGTAGGAACTGACTCGTCGCAGGTATGGCTGGCGACATCAGATAAAACCATGGGTCCAGCGCGGCTATCGAGTCGTTGTGCCAGACATGCTGGGGTACGGTAAGACAGATATGCCGACAGAGACTTCCGCCTACTCTACAAAGAACCTCTGCAACGATCTCGCAGCACTCTTGGACCATATAGAGGTTACCAAGGCAGTGCGTACGTCCCTCGTCTCGACCGAATATTCACATTTGATACCTCGTAGGTCGTCATAGGACATGATTGGGGTGCATTCATCGGGGCCAGATTCGCACTCTGGCATCCCGATAGATTACTCTCTCTTGCGATGTATGTCCCTCCACCCCGTTTAATCGTTTAATAGATGATTAAATCCGCGCCACACAGTTTGTCTGTTCCGTACACTCCGCCTAAGACACAGTACATCTCACTTGAACAAATTGTCAAGTTGTTCCGGCCGTTTGGCTACCAGCTCTATCTCGCATCCGAAGAATCTGCGGCTGAGATAGAAGCCCACGTATGCGTCATTCTCGGCACTCAGTGTTCAACCAGGCTGACCTCTATAAGCTCCCCGCCCTCTTCTATAGTCTTTACAGAACTCCCGATGCCAGAATCAATGCTATGCTTCAAGTCGGTCGACTTCGTGAAGTCCTGTTGAACACACCCATCACCAACATCACCGAAGGGTGTTTGTTTAACGAAAAGGTAGGGTGGTCATGGACTTCTCGGATCAGCAGACGCACTGACCTTGGTCAGGAAATCACTTATTACCTATCAAACTATGAAAGAGGCATGATCGGACCGCTGTCCTACTATCGTACGACTCAAATTCGATTCGAAGAGGAACTTGGTAAGCAGTCAACGATTAAGCGGTATTTTGGAGATTCAACCCCTCGTTCAAGCTGCATCCCTCCCATCCAAACCCCGCATTACAGTGCCAGTCATCTTCATAGGCGGGACGGACGACAAGATTTGTCCCCCAAACACCATCGAATCACAGAGAGCACTGATAGACCAAATCACCGTGGTCACATTTCAAGGAAAAGGTCACTGGTTGATGTTGGAGGCCCCGGAGACTATCACGAACGAAATACTATTTTGGTTGAAGGGGCTCGGTACTGGTCCCTGGAATCATCAGCAGTTCCGCTTGTGAGGGCAAAGGTAAGCAAGTATTCCGATAGAAGAGCCTCACGTACTTCTGCAAGGATTAGGATGAGTATGTTGTATTCGATTATTTACTGCTCTCCACAGATTATCAACTTAAATATTCCAGGTTTGCGTGCCGTTCTACAGATATGCCGTACAGTATCATCCCATTCTATCGCCATTGAGGGTATGAGCCTGCTATCTACAAGCATCGAATGGATCGTAAGGAGTAGAATATTCCTTTATCGGTCTGGCAAAGTCGTAGCCGTTTGAGGTTTCCATCTCGTTTTCCGGCACAGACCAGGATCTCTTCCCCGCGATCCTTGTAAACACTGCAGGCTCTAACCTACAGCACGATCGTCGTTTGAGCCCGACTGTGATATGTATTAGCCTGCAGAAATGCCTCGATTTCCCCTCTACACAGGAACGACTCTCAAGAACGTTTCTTTCAACTATATGACCGCTTCCATCTTACGACTTCTTCGCCGTCTCTTCTAGCAAACCGGTAAGAACATGATGTTAGCCCTATCACATAAGTCCTTACCTATTCCTGATATCGTCGTATGGTCCCCAACAGCAACAGGAGCATACGTATTTCCGTTCAGCGGACGTCAACTATAATTCCAGTTTATATTATGAATCGAGTGCAAACGGGACAGGTTTTGTAAAGCAGGAATTTCAAGCCAACATCTGCAGGACGTACAATGTAATTACAGGTATCGGGAATTGTGGACTCAACCTTGTTAGGAGTGTCATGATCAGGACGATGTGGATCCCTCCTCCGCCCTACCGCGCCTAACCAACGTTTGGTTGACAATGTCTCTAAGCAATTCTATCTCGTCGATGGCCTTCCTAGGTGCCTTTCCCTTGACGATAGACAGCAGCGTGTCATTGGAAACGATATATACCCGTCTGTCAGGTAAGTTCGCGTTCTCGAGATTTGATTTGATGTTCTCCCGAGTTTCTTCGATAAAATGCTGACGTGCCTCCTGGTAGAGCCTCTCGCGAGACCTAGGATCGCTGTCTTCATCGTCACTATCATACCCCATCTCCTTTATTACGTTCCTGATGTGCTGGTCTGCCTTAGACCGCACGATGAAGGCAGGAATGTTGAACCGTGCACAGTTACTCAGAATAGCAACATCTGTCATCGTAAAGCGGTTGTCGAATAGGACAATGATGCAGTCGAATACATAGAGGCCCTGGGCATTGAAGTATTGCCAGTCCGGAATTTTCAGCGTACCTGCACCGGGGATGTCATACCAAACGAGTGGATATTGAGGATTAGGGTCCGGGTATCTGTCGAAAACGCGAGTCGTCTCAGTGACACCGGTAGCAGCAGCGCCGGCTTCCTTGTTGCGCAAACAACGGAATGCGTTGATCAGGGAGGACTTTCCGCTCCCTGCGACACCGGCAACAGCGAAATGAAAGAGTCCCTCTTGGTACTGCACCCGCCTTTTTGCCGCCTCCAGCTCTGCTACAGTCGGTGTGACGACGGGCTGTATACCCTCTTTCCACCGTTTCTCTATCTCCTCCTTTGCAGACATGGCTCGTTTCGTCTCCTCCTGGGCCGCTTGGGCTGCTTTTTCTGCCTCAGCCCGCGCAGCATCGGCTTTCTGACGCTCCTTTTTGGCGGTCTTTTTCGCTTTCTTTGCCTCTTCCTTGGCAGCCTCTTCCGCTTTTCTCGCCTGCTCCTGCATCTCCCTAGCTCGTTGGCACTCCTGCGTCGCCTGCTCTGCAAGCCTCATAGCGTCTTCCCGCGAAGCTTGTGCAGCAGCCTCGGCCTCCACTCTCGCTCTTGTTGCTGCTCTCTGCGCCTCCACCATCTCCGTCATCATTCTATGCGCTTCTTCGCGTGCACTCCTTGAAGCTTCCTCTGCCGCCTCTAGACGCTGTCTTGCATGTTGTCGTTCTTCCTGTGCTTCTTGGCGAATTTGCTCTGCTAGTGCTCTGGCTTCCCGAGCTCTTTGCTGCGCGTCCCTTATAGCAGCTTCTTCCTGCGGACGGTTTGCTATCGCCTGTATGGTCGCATTCGGGGCTGGGCGTCGAAAAGCAGATAACACTGTAGCAGCTGCAAATCCCAATGCAGGCAGCACCGACACAGCAGGACCCATCGTTCTACCTTTGTCGGGCTAGGAGTGAATATACAATGATGATGAGAGTGAGTGGGAACGGATATGGGTGTACGCGGTATAAGGTGCTCGAGTCACAGACCGTGTATATGGCTAACACATCAGATTTTGCAAGATTTGGGACAGGTTTAAATGTGTAAGGGGTTGCGTGAAGTGACTTGGGACAAGTACTATCGGACTTCTTTGGGCAAGGGTTGTACGACTGTCTCCTTATGGACAGGGAATCTCGATACATCTGCCAACACTCAGCGCTCATCAGCACCATGGGACATCTCATGACATCTGTATCGTGAAGCATGACGGGATACTACTATCTCGTCACACCTCGTGTTTAGCCTAGATGGATCGTTCGACGATCATGAAGGGCTTGAACTTGGTAGTACCCTAGGAGGGACTCCTTCCTCATCGGCTTGACAAACTTGTAGCCATTTGAAGCATGTTAAACGTCCATCTCGTTCTCTGGCACAGACCGGGATGTCTTCCCCGGGAACCTTGTGAATATTGCAGCTCTGACCTGCAACACGATTGTCTCTAAAACCTGTCATCGTTATGTATTATCATGAAGAAATGCCTTGATTCTCCTTCTGTACAGGAATGACCCTCAAGACACTCCTTTCCAATACATCTTACGACATCTTCTGTCCGTTCTAGGACCTCACTGGCTAGAGCGCTGCTTCTAGTATCTCGGTGTATTAGCCCTGTCACAAGAGTCCTCGCCTGTTCCTTATGTCGTCGTATAGGTCTCCAATGGCAGCCAAAGTCTATGTCTTGCCATTCAGTGGACGGAATTAACATGACCCCAGTTTATTATTATGAACCGAGTGCAAACGGGACAGGGGAATTGTTAAGTTGTGTGAAACAGGAACTTCAAGCCAACGTCTGCAGGACGTGCGATGTTGTAGTAGGTCGAGTCGGGGGCAGGGACTCGGAGAGTGGCGGTGCAGAGCTTAGTCAGCAACGGTACAGCACGGACGGACACATGGCACATGTACGAGAGAGCTACCAGGACCACAGAACGGATTCCACTGTCCCAATGTAATTACAAGTATCAGAAAATGCGGTTCCAACCTTGTGAGTGCTTTCCATAGAACGTCGATAATCAGGACCATGTGGATTTCTCCGGAGCCCCTCCACGCCTAGCCAGTGTTTCGTTAACAATATCTCTGAGTAACTCCATCTCATCGATGGCCTTTCTGGGTGCATCTCCATTGATGATAGACAGCAGCATGTCGTTGGAAACGATATATACCCGTCTTCCCATTAAGTTCGCGTTCTCGAGGTTGGACTTGACATTCTTCCGGGTTTCTTCAATAAAATGCTGACGTGCCTCCTGGTAGAGCCTCTCGCGAGACCCAGGATCGCTGTTTTCATTGTCACTATTGTACCCCATCTCCTTCATTACGTTCCTGATGTGCTGGTCTGCCTTAGACCGCACGATGAAGGCGGGGATATTGAACCGCGCACAGTTCCTCAGAATAGCAATATCCGTCATTGTAACGCGGTTGTCGAATAGGACAATGATGCAGTCGAAAACATAGAGACCTTGGGCATTGAAGTATTGCCAGTCAGGGATTTTCAGCGTACCTGCACCTGGGATGTCATACCAAACGAGTGGGTGTTGAGGATTAGGATCTGGGTACCTGTCGAAAGCACGAGTCGTCTCGATGACACCGGTAGCAGCTGCGCCAGCTTCCTTGTTGCGCAGACCACGGAATGCGTTGATTAAGGATGACTTGCCACTCCCTGCGACACCAGCAACGGCGAAATGCAAGAGCCCCTCCTTGTACTGCACCCGCCTTTTTGCCGCCTCCAACTCTGTTACAGTCGGTGTGACGACGGGTTGTATACCCTCTTTCCACCGTTTTTTTATCTCCTCCTTTGCAGACATGGCCAGCTTCACCTCCTCCCGGGCCGTTTTGGCAGCCTTTTCTGCTTCAGCCCGTGCAGCATCAGCTTTCTGACGCTCTTTCTTTGCAGTCTTCTTCGCTTTCTTCGCTTCTTCTTTCGCATCCTCCTCCGCTTTTCTCGCCTGTTCCTGCATCTCCCTAGCTCGTTCGCACTCCTGCATTGCCTGCTCGGCGAGTCTCGTGGCGTCTGCTCGTGCACCTTGTGCAGCAGCCTCAGCTTCTGCTCTCGCCCTTGATGCCCCTTTCTCTGCCTCCAACATCTCCGTTATCACTCTATGCGCTTCTTCACGCGCCCTCCTTGAAGCTTCCTCCGCTGCTTCTAGACGCTGCCTTGCATACTGTCGCTCTTCGCGTGCTTCTTGGCGAATATGCTCTGCTAGTTCTCTAGCTTCCTGAGCTCTTTGTTGCGCCTCCCTTATAGCAGCTTCTTCCTGCGGACGGTTTGCTAAGACCTGCATTGTCACGTTTGGGGCTGGGGTTCGAGATCCTAGCATTGAACTAAATCCAAACCCCAATACAGGTAGCACTGATGCAACAGGACCCATCGCTCCACCCTTGTCGAGCTAGGAATGAACAATACAATGATGATGACAGCGAATGGGAAAGGATATGGGCGTACACGGTATGAGCTGCTCGAGTCGCAGACTGTGTATGTGGCTAACGTGTTGCATGAAGTGACTTGGGACAAGTACTACCAGACTTCTCTGGGCAAGGGTTGTACGACTGTGTCCTCGTGGACCCGGAATCTTGATACATGTGACACCCAGCACTCATTAGAAACATGAGGACATCTCGTGATATCTGTATCATGAACTAATCACGATGGAGTACTATCTCGTCGC
This sequence comes from Pisolithus sp. B1, assembly GCA_024663435.1. Classification (NCBI taxonomy): domain Eukaryota; kingdom Fungi; phylum Basidiomycota; class Agaricomycetes; order Boletales; family Pisolithaceae; genus Pisolithus; species Pisolithus sp. B1. Next base: position 565,957 of record JANFAA010000026.1, on the reverse strand, counting down.
ACCTCGTGATTCGCCTAGATAAGCCGTTCGACCATCATGAAGGACTTGAACTTGGGATTATCCTGAGAACGGAATTTAGAGGTCTGTCAAGTGAGCTTCCGCCAACGTCAGTCGTAGCAACAAGGAAGTGCAAGAACTCGAGGGGGTTGACCTTGGCTTCTTCAACCGGGATCAAGTCTCCTGTAGGGAAATTGAACGAAGATGGTCGATGTAGTACCTTGCCCATGAACGAACATGATATTGTCCCAACTGGCAGGAGCTCATAGCGATCACTCCCAGTCTACAAGGGGAATTCCATTGAGCGGTGCAACCAGTCCCACGTGGGTGTCAGATCATTACCCTGCTCATAACGATTGAGAGAAACTGTCTGCACTGTACAGCCACCTAAATTCATTGAGAAAGGACGTGCATACGAAGAATGACCCAGTGGTGGTAGGATAGTGCGTTAAGAACGACCCCTGCTCGAATCACAGCGAGTGGATGTCCCATGTCAAGGATAAATTGTTCGAAACTCTCGACCATTTTATGTCCACGGGCCAGGCTTCTTTGCCCTACTCTGGTCATCGCAGATCCAACTGCCACTTGACAACAGAAAGTTTCTTCATGAACGCGGAAGATACACGATACGAAGAAATTAAAATTTTGGTTTTTTGATCTAAGTTGCAGTTGCCATGTAAATCAGCAAGAGAAAGGTCGGAAAGAGTCATAGGTAAAGCTCCCCACATGAAGGTATGTGTGTGTCATGCAGTGGACTGGCAGCAGAAACACACGACTACGATGTGAGGTACATTACACAGTATAACAAGAAGGAAAAGGGTCACCGGTTCACCCCTACAGAGGTTTCTTGTAGCGTTTTGATACCCAAGCCCCGGACAAGTCTGTGAGCAGTTCAGCTTCGTCGATCATTCCCTCTGGCTCTTTGTTCTTAACGGCCCCAAAAAGAGTCTTCTTAGATACGATATACACTCGCTGAGAATGGAGGTTGGCCTCAACCAAGCTCCCCCTGACAGTCCGTCGTGTCTCCTTTATAAGCTTTTTTCGAGCAACCTCCTGAAATTGCTCAGGACTACCTGCGTCCTTGTCAGGATCGCAACCCATGTCCATCACGAGGTTACGAATATGTTAGGTCAGATTTAGAGCGGACGATGAAAGTGGGAATTTGGAAATAATGACAGTTTGTGAGAATAGCCTGGTCCACCACCGTGAGTCGGTCGTTAAAGAGTACTGAGGACGCAATCGAAGACGTAGAGACCTTGAGAGTTGAAATACTGCCAAACGGGGGTCCCTAATGTGCTAGAACCGGGAACGTCGTACCAAGCGAATTGCTCGGGGTGTGCAGTATCAACGTATCTCGAAATTTTCGTAGTGCTCTTGTTGACACCGGTGGGGGCTGCATTGGGGTGGTTGTCATTCATGCCGCAGAGGGCATTGATCAAAGAGGACTTCCCGCTACCAGCGATGCCAACGACGGCAAAGTGAAACATGGCATCGTTATACTGTACCTTCGCCTTGGCAAGTCGTATCTCCTCGGAGGTGGGTATAACCACAGCTTTTTTCAACAGTCTTTGCAGCTCCTCTCGCTCAGCAGCCTCCTGAGCTTCCCGTTCAGCTTCTTCTTTGGCTCTCCTGCTACGTCTGGTTTCTTCCTCTTTGGCCCACTGACGCCTAGCCTCACGAGCACGAGCCTCCGTTTCCTCACGATCCCTTTGCTTAGCTCGCTCGGCTTCTTCCCTCTGTCGACGTATCCGTTCGGCTGCCTCACGGGCAGCCTGGGCAGCCCGCTCAGCAGCAAGTCTGGCATCACGTCCCCTTTGCCGCTGCTTCCTCTGCCTCACGTGCGGCACGTTCGGCCGCTTCTCTTGCACGACGCGCAGCCTCCTCGGCTTGCCTTCGTCGCTCCTCTGCTTCCCGGAATTCCCTTTCGGACCACTCCGTCCCATTCCCTTCAGGTTCTGGTTGGTGCGAATGGTTACCGCCCATATCGACGATACAATACGAGGTTTATGGGAGCAGAAGTGGTGGACTTGATAGCCTGCAGCGACTGTTGAGCCAACCACACACAAACAGGGACCATTATATATCCAGTGGAGATACTTAAGGAGCATCGCACCGGTGTGTCTCGCAGAGCCGGGTGCTTTCATACTACCCAATGTGGCAGCGCGGTCCCACCTTCCAATCTGAATATACTCGTGGGTGTTCATACCTATCCATTGGACGATAAGCCTACCACCGTACGTACACTATCATCCCACAGTCAAGGAGTTCCTTCAGTTCCTATCCATCTGCTATAGAGCTAACACGTTGGGTGTAACAGCGGTATACGGTGGAAAGGCAGTCGCCAGCACAGCCACCATAGACGTTCACGATAGCAGGAAGTGGTTGGGTCGACGCGACTCCCCCGGCTCTTACACCGTTGCCAAATGCTACACCGCTGACGTTGGTCAGGAACTCGCTTATTGCTCATTGAACTATGAAAGAGGCAAAGATCGGACAGTTGCCCTACTATCATACGACTCAAATTCGACTCGAAGAGGTGCTTGGTAAGTGATCAGTGGATAAACGGTATCTTGGCAATTCACTCCGAGCTGAAGCCGCATTCCTCTCATCAAAACCCCGCCTTACAGTGCCGGTCATCTTTATAGGTGGAACGGACGACAAGATCTATCCCGAAAGCTACATCGAGACAGAGTGCTAACAGATAAAATCACGGTGATCACGTTTCTTGGAAATCTTCGCTATGCCTCCCAATGGCAACTTCTCGCGGACGGTTTGCTATGACCTATATTGCCGCGTTCGGGGCCGAGCGTCGAAATGTAGATGGTACTGAAGCAGCTCCAATTACCAGTGCAGGTAGAACTGACACAACAGGACCGCTAGGAGTTAACGATATAACGACGATGACGGTGAGTGGGAAAGGATATGGGCGTACGCGGTATGTGGTTCTGGGGTCGCAGGCTCAGTATACAACCTTCTAGGTGTTGCGTGAAGTAACACGGGTGGAGTACTATCGGGCTTCTTTGGGCAGCATGCAGGACTGTACTACTGTCTCCTTGTGGATAAGGGATCTCAATACAGTCTGACACTCGGCGCTCATTAGAACCACGAGGACATCTTCGTGACATTCGTATCATGAATCATGGTAGAATAATCTTGTCACACCTCGTGATTTGCCTAGATAAATCGTTCGACGATCATGAAGCGCTTGAACTTGGGATTGCCCTAGAAGAGAATCCAGAGGTCTTCCAAGTGGACTTACGCCGACGTTAGTCGTAGCAACAAGGAAGTATAAGAGCACGAGAGGGGGTGACCTTGGCTTCTGCAACCGGGATCAAGTCTCCTATGAAGAAGTCGAAAGAAGATAGTCGAAATACCTTAACCAGTCTTACAAGGGGAACTTCCGCTGGGTGATACAACCAGTCCGACTACGTGTATGTCAGTCGGTTACCCCGTTCATAGCAGATGGGAGAAAGCTGTCTACGTTTTGCAACCGTCTAAGTTCATTGAGGAAGTATGTACGTACCAAGAATGATCCAGCAGACTAAGTGGTCGTAGGGTACCTTGGGAACGACAACAAGTGGTTGAGAATGTCCCTTACTCCTGCCCGAATCACAGCGAGTTGATACCCCGTGTCATCATTCTAGCATTCGGAAGGAGCCAACGAAGACTCTTAAAGTCTATGTGAGATTAAGTTATCTGAAGTTCCCAACCATTTCGATGGCCCACAGGTCGGGTTCCTTTGCCTTACTTTGATCATTGCAGGTCCAACGGCCACCTGACAACGGAAACCCCATGAACGTGCTGCAAGATACACAATACGGAAAAATCACAAACCTGGTTTCTCGATCTACCGCACTAGTACAAATTACAGCCTGCCTGTAGATCAGAGAGTCAAAAATTGGAAAACATAGATACAGCGGGGACAGACGAGATTCCCCACTTGAATATATATCCCATGCGATGAGTCGGCAGTAGCAGAAACACATAACTACGATGTCAGGTGCTTTACGCGGCATAGGGACAAGGGCGCTGCAAGTTTCAAATGAATTTGCCACTGCGGTAAGCCGAGTCACTGTACAAGTCTATGAGCAGCTCGACTTCGCCGATCATTCCCTTAGGCTCGCGAGAACAGCCTGGTCCATCACCGTGAAGCAGTCATTAAAGAATACGATGACGCAATTGAAGACATAGAGACCTTGAGAGTTAAAATGCTGCCAATAGGGGGTCATTAACGTGCTAGAGCCAGGAACGTCGAACCAAGGGAATTGCTCGCCGTGTGCAGTATCGACGTATCTTGGAATTTCCGAAGTGGTCTCGTTGACACTGGCGGGTGTTGCATTGGCCCGGTTGTTGTCATTCATGCCGCAGAGGGCGTTGATCAGAGGGGACTTCCCGCTACTAGCAATGCTGGCGGCGGTAAAGTGAAACATGGCATCGTTATACTGCACTTTTGCCTTGACAAGTCGTATATCCTCGCGGGTAGGTATGACCACAGGCTGGATGCCATTATTCAACAGTATTTCCAGTTCCTCTCGCTCAACAGCCTCCCAAGCTTTCCGTTCGACTTCTTCTTTGGCTCTCCTGGTACGTGTGGTTACTTCCTCTGTGGCCCTCTGACACCTAGCCTGACGAGCACGAACCTCTCCTTCCTCACGAGCGCTTCACTCAGTTCGCTCGGCATCTTCCCTCTGTTGACGTATCCGTTCAGCTGCCTCGCGGGCAGCCTGGGCAGCCCGCTCAGCAGCAAGTCTGGCATCACGTCCCCTTTGTCGCTGTTCCTCTGCCTCACGTGCGGCATGTTCGGCCGCTTCTCTTGCACGACGCGCAGCCTCTTCAGCTTGCCTTTGTCGCTCCTCTGCTTCCCGTAGTTCTCTTTGGGCGAACTCCATGGCGTCCCACTCAGGTGGAGGTTGGCGAGAATTATTACTGCCCATGTCAATGATACAAGTACTGCAATTAGAGTGCAGCAATACGAGGGTTGTGGGGGAAGAAGTAGTGAACTTGATAGCCGCAGCAAGAGTTGGGCCAACCACGCACAAACAAGGGCCATTGATATGCATCCTGTGGAGATACATAAGGGGCACTGCACTGATCCTGAGTGTCTCACCGGATCCGGATGCTTTCATACCACCTGTTGCGGCGCGGCCCTAGCGTCCATTCCAAACTAGCTGTGTGCTTGTGGGCGTCCATGCCATTCATTGGACGATAAGCTTACCGCTGTACGTACACCATCACCTCACAGTTGATCAAGAGGTCTTCTCAGCTCCTATCCATCCATGTCGGGTATAATAGTAGTATACAGTGACGAAAAGGCGGTCGCTAGCACAGCCCCCGTACACGTTTTTCGACGACGGAAAGCGCGTGGGTCGCCAACTTATGGAAAGCCGGACGGTCGCGCTGCGTTTGCCGAACGGCCACCTCGATTTGGCAATTGACATTTGAGAGACTCCGGACACCACAAAGCCAAAAGTTTCATTGATTAACTATCGAACGGCCAGAAGGGGTAGGCTCACTATCAAAACCATATGAGCTGGTTATATGACAGGTAGTAAGTAGCGTTATCGAGCTTACCTCAGTTCAAAAGAACCACCGAGGTAACTATAGCCTTATGTACGAGGTGAAGCACTGGACGTTAAGCTGCCTACAGCAGATGGGACGAACCTGTCTGCATTGCGAAGTCGTCTGGATTCATTGAGAAGTAGGTACATACGAAGAATGTCCCAGTGGCGGTAAGGATATATTGGGAGCAATACAAGTGGTTGAGAACGACTCTTAAGACCTCTTTCTTGTTCGAATCGGTGCGAGGATACCCCATGTCATGGTTCCGGCATTCGGAAGGAGCCAAAGAAGAATATTGGAATGCATGGTGAGTTGTCCGAAGTTCCCGACCATTTTGGTCCACGCCATGGGCGGGTTTCTTTGCCTTACTTGGGTCATTGCAGATCCAACGGCCACCTGACAACAGAAACGCCCGTGAACGCGTGAAAGATACACGATATGGAGAAATTACAGACCTGGCTTGATCTACCGCACTGCAGGGTTGCAGCTGGCGTGTGAATCAGCAGGAAAAGTTGGAAATCATAGACCACGGAAGTAGGGTGAAGTTCCCAACTTAAGTGTACATACACCACGCAATGGACTCGGGACAGTAGAAACACGTAACTGCGAAGGTGCTTTACACAACGTACGAAAGAAAGGTCGTTGCAAGTCTCAAGCGAATTTGCCGCTCTGGTATGCCACACTGTACAGGTCCGTGAGCAGCTCGACTTCGTCGATCATTCCCCTCGGCTGTCTGTTCTTGGCAGCCGAAAAAAGAGTTTTCTTGGATACAATGTATACTCGTTGGTTAGGAAGGTTGGCCTGAGTCAAGTTCTTCTCGACGGCCTCGCGTGTCCCCGATATGTACTGTTCGCGAGCAATCCGATAATATTGCTCTCGACTATCCGCGTCTTCCACGTCAGGATCGTAACCCGCATCCATCATGAGGTTAAGGATATGTTGGTCAGATTTAGAGCGGACGATGAAGGTGGGGATTTGGAAATGATGACAGTTTGTAAGAATAGCTTGGTCCGTCGCCGTGAAGCGGTTGTTAAAGAGCACGATGACGCAATCGAAGACATAGAGACCTTGAGAATTGAAATACTGCCAATCGGGGGTCCCTAACGTGCCAGAGCCAGGAACGTCAGTACCAAACAAATCGTTCGGGGTGTGCAGTATCAACGTATCTTGAAATTTCCATAGTGGTCTCGTTGACACCGGTGGGGGCTGCATTGGGGTCACTATTGTTCATGCCACAGAGGGCATTGATCAGAGAGGACTTGCCGCTACCGGCAATGCCAGCGACGGCGAAGTGAAACATGGCATCGTTATACTGCACCTTCGCCTTGGCAAGCCGTATCTCTTCGAAGGTAGGCATAACCACGGGCTGAATGCCTTTCTTCAACAGTCTTTCCAGTTCCTCCCGCTCGGCCTGAGCCTTTCTCGCAAGCTCAGTAGCCTCCCGGGCTTCCCGTTCAGCTTCTTCTTTGGCTATCCTGGTACGCCTAGTTTCTTCCTCTAGGACCCTCTGACGCCTAGCCTCTTCCTCCTGTCTTTGTCGTTCCTGCAAAACTCTCTCTGTGCGCGCTTGCTGTTCGCGAGCACGAGCCTCTGCTTCCTCCCGAGCACGAGCCTCCGCTTCCTTGCGAGTACGAGCCTCCGCCTCCTCACGAGCACGAGTGTCTGCTTCCTCACGAGCACGAGCCTCCGTTTCCTCGCAAGCACGAGCGTCTGCTTCCTCGCGAGCACGAGCATCTGCTTCCTCACGAGCACGAGCCTCCGCTTCTTCGCGAGCGTGAGTCTCCGCTTCCTCACGAGTCCTTTGCCCAGCTTGCCTGGCTTCTTCCTTCTGTTGACGTATCCGTTCGACTGCCTCACGGGCAGCCTGGCCAGCCCGCTCAGCAGCAAGTTTGGCTGCATGTCCCCTTTGTCGCTGTTCCTTCGCTTCGCGTGCAGCACGTTCGGCCGCTTCCTCTGCATGGCGTGCAGCCTCTTCAGCTTTCTTTTGTCGTTCCTCTGCTTCCCGGAGTTCCCTTTGGGCCCATTCAATGGGGTCCCACTCAGGTTCACTTTCGTGGGAATGACTACCTGCCCATGTCGATGATACAAGTACTCCAGTCGGCGTACAGCGATAGGAGGGTTGCTTGGGGGAAGAGGTGGGACTTGATAATCGCGGCAAGTGTCTGAGCCAACATACACAAACAGAGGCCACTATTATATATCCTGCGGAGATACACAAGGGGGCACATGCGCTGATCAGTGTCTCGCCGGAACCAGACCTGTTGCGGCGAGTTCCCAGCTTTCATTCCAAACTATCCGTGCTGTGTACTTGTGGGTGTTCATAACTCCCATACCTATTCATTGGACGATAAGCTTACCTGTGTACCTACACTGCCCTGTCACCTCACAGCCAAGGAGTCCAACTCTGCTATTACGCCCGAGGTGAAAAGTCGCTACCACAGCCACAGCATATCACGATCACAGGAAGTGGTTCTGTTGGTGCAACTCCCCCACCTTGCATGTACACCGTCGCTGAACGCTACAACCTTCCTGAAATTCCGCAAGAACCAGCTGTTCTAGCTAGATGGATGGAAGGCCCCAAGTTTAGAGCTGCCCACGCACGAAGCATCTTCGACGACACCAGTCATCTACTATTAAATTCCTGAAAGGATGCTGACTTGATGGGAAGAAAAGTATTGTGGAGGAAGACTGCAGCAGATAGGTGTCACCATCGTCGAGCTCCGTCATGTACCAGACGAGCACATGCATTCCGAGCGTCTCAATATGGCCTCCGCCTTCGCTGCCCTCATCCCGATTGCAGTCAGCATCCATAGTCCTGTTCCTTGTGCTTATTTCTCGGACTGGTACTTCCAAAATGTATTTTTACTATGTTACTGGCAGTACCTTTCCCGAGGTCTCAAATAAATATATGAGCGAGGGCGAAGCAGGTAGGAACTGATACATTGCACGTGTGGCGAGCATCAGGTCAAACCCTGGGTCCAGCGCGGCTATCAAGTCTGCCAGATATGCCGACAAAGACTTCCGCTACTATTCAATGGTTCTCTGCAACGATGTCGCTCCACTTTCGAACCCTCTACCAGGAGTTCACAACGCCGTACGCCACTCGTCCCGATCGAACCTTTACATTCGACGTCTCTTAGGTCGTCTTAACATGCGATTTGGGTACATTCATTGGGGCCAGATTCACACACTGGCAACCCGATGGGCTGCTTGCTCTCGCCACGTATGCTACATCACCACGTTTTAGTGCAAGTTCAACTTTACCTCGCACAGCTTGTCTGTTCCGCGCGCACCACCTAGGACACAGTACTTCTCAAATGCACAAATTGTGCAGTTCTTCCCTCCATTTGACTACCAGGTCTATCTCGCATCCGAAGAATCCGCGGCTGAGATAGGAGCCTATGTATGCATCGTTCTCGGCACTCAGCGTTCAACCAGGCTGACTTCTACAAATTCCCCGCCTCATCCCTGGTCTTTGAGAAAATCCTAACACTACCCTCAATGCTATGTTGCAAGTTGGTCGACTTCGCGAAGCCCTGTTGGTCGCCCTCATATCCGAAGGGTATCTCATGAACGAAACGGTAAGGCGGTCACGGAGTTCTCACATATGCATATGCACCAGGATACCTATCCAACTACGAGAGGAGCGTGGCTAGACCGTTGCCCTATTATCGTACGACTCGGACTCCATCCGAAGAGGCGCTTGGTAAGCAATTAGGAATGAAACGGTGCATCGGCAACTCACTCCATTGTTTAAGCCGCAACCCTCCCATCCAAACCGCGCCTTGCAGTGCCAGTCTCATAGGCAGAACGGACGACAAAACTTGTCCCAAAAGCTACATCGAGTCGCAGAGAGCACTGATAGACAAATCCACGGTGGTCACATTGGAAGGCGAACGTCACTCGTTGATGCTGGAGGCTTCGGGGACTATTACGAAGGACATTCTATTTTGATTGAAGGGTTCAACTGTAGTCCCTTGTTGTCAGCGCTCCACCAGCAGTTCCGCTTGTGAGGGGATACGAAGCGAAGGTAAGAAACTACTTTCGACAGAGAAGCCTCATGTACTACTACAGGGGAGTGTGTCGTACTCCGTTATTTACTGCTATCGCAGATTGTCAACTTGATCTCTTTCAACTTCGCACGCACGAAGTTCCGCAGATACGCCGTGCACATCACCCCTTTCGGTCATCGCTAGAGGCACGGGCCCATGGCATCAACTGAATTGTAGGGTGCAAGAAACTTGGGAATCCTCATTGGTTTGGCAAGCTCGTAGCCACTTGAAGCTGACTGTTAGTCTATCTTGTTGCTTGCCAGCACAGACCAGGATCTCGTTCTGGGAACGGTGGGAATGCTGCAGCTCTGACCGCAACAGGATCGCCCCTACACTATTCCGGGGCAAGTGCCCGTCGTTACTATGGGACACCTGCTGTACACTTGTCATGCTCTCATACTGGACATTTGAACTAACGAGTTCGTACAATCCGCTCTAAATCCTATCTTCGATGTGTATCATCTCGCAGAGATGTTTTGATGCTCATTTGTGCGGGAGCGACCTACATGGCTACTTGCTTCCTACGACTGTTGTCGCTTCTAGGGTCCCGTACTCCCAAACTGTGCATCGTTCGGATCGAAACGAAGTTTAACGATACTGCGAATATTGGCTAGAGTAATGCTTCTGGCATCCCCGGTAAGAACACGATGTTGGCCCTATTACAAGGGTTCTTTGCTATTCCTTATATCGTCTTGTAGTCACCAATAGCAACCGAAGTCTACGTATTGCCATCCAGCGGACGCCGACACGACCGTAACTCATTATGGACCGAGCGCAAACAGGACAGGGGAATTCAAGCCAACATCTGCAAGATGTACGATGTAATTACAACTACCGGAAAATGTGGTCTCAACGCCGTGAGTACTTTCCGGAGAGCATCAATGATCAGGACGACGTGGATCCCTCTGAAGCTCTTCCGTGCCTAGCGAGCGTTTGGTTGATAATGTCTTTGAGCAATTCTATCTCGTCGTTGGCCTTCCTAGGTGGCCTTTCCCTTGACGGTGGACACGAGCGTCAGTAGGAAATGATATATACCCGTCTGTAAAGTAAGTTCGCGTTTTCGAGGTTTGGCTTGACATTCTGATAAAATGCTGACATGCCTCCCTATGGAGTCTGTCGTATGATCCGGGATTACTTTCGTCATCGTCACTGTCGTGCCCCATTCCCTTCATTATGTTCCTGGTGTGCTGGTCAGCCTTAGACCACACGATGAAGGCGGGAATGTTGAACCGCGCACAATTACTTACAATAGCAACATCCGTCATCGTAGAGCGCTTGTCGTACAGGACAATGATACAGTCGAATACATAGAGGCCCTGGGCAGAAGATGGTAGAGATACCTTAACCACAAACGTGACACCATGCCAACCGGCAGGAACCCACCGTAATTACGCCCAGTCTTACAAAGGGAACTCCGCTGAGCGGTGCAACTAATCCTACGTGAGTGTGAGACCGTTACTCTGTTTACAAGAGATGGGAGGGACCTGTCTGCATTTCCCAGCCATCTAGATTCATTGAGAAAGTGGGTACATACGAAGACTCAAGAGTGACCAGTGACGGTATGATGTAGTACATCAGAATTAGACAAGTGGTTGAGAACGATCCTCACGGGGTCACCCTTGCTCGAATCACAGTCAGATGATACCCCAGATAACGTCATGACTCCGACGTTCGGAAGGGGCCAACGAAGATTCTTGGAGTGCATGAGTGGGATTTGGCACAATAAGCTTTCCGAAGTTCCCGACCATTTCGGTCCACAGCCCTAGCTTCTTTGCCTACTTGGATCATTGCAGATCCAGCGATCCGCATGACGATGGAAACTCCATAAACACGTACAAGTTCCACATGATTTACCGCGCTGCAGGTTGCAGGCGCCCGTTAAGTCAGGAGGGAACATGGAAATCCACGGAAATGGGCAAAGTACCCAACTTGAATGTACATGTTCCACATAATGGACTCGGCACAGCAGAAGAACATAACTGTGGCGTCAGATATTTTACACAAAATATAAAAAGGAAGAGTCGTTGCAAGTCTCAAATGAATCTGCCACTGCGGTAAGCCTCACTGTACAAGTCTGTGAGCAGCTCGACTTCGTCGATCATTCCCTTCGACCGTTTGTTCTTCACCTGCCCCAAAAAGAGTTTTCTTGGATACGATGTATACTCGCTGGTCAGGGAGGTTGGCCTCGGCTAAGTTTGTCCTTGACGGTTTGGCGTGTCTCCGATATAAACCGTTCGCGAGCAACATTATAAAATTGCTCTCGACTATCTGTGTCCTTGTCAGGATCGTAGCTCATGTCCATCATGAGGTTAAGGATGTGTTGGTCAGATTTAGAGCGGACGATGAAGACAGGGATTTGGAAATGATGACAATTTGTGAGAATAGCCAGGATCCGTCGTCGTGAAGTGGTTGTTAAAGAGCACGACGATACAATCGAAGACATAGAGACCTTGAGAGTTGAAATACTGCCAATCGGGGGTCCCCGACGTACCAGAGCCAGGAACGTCGTACCAAGCGAATTGCTCGGGGTGTACAGTATCGACGTATCTTGAAATTCTCATAGTGGTCTCGTTGACACCGGTGGGGGCTGCATTGGGGTCACTGTTGTTCATGCCACAGAGGGCATTGATTAGAGAGGACTTCCCGCTGCCAGCGATGCCAGCGATGGCAAAGTGAAACATGGCATCGTCATACTGCAGATTTGCCCTGGCAAGCCGTATCTCCTCTAAGGTAGGCATAACCAGGGGCTGAGTGCCTGTCTTCAGCTGTCTTTCCAGTTCCTCTCGTCCAGCCTGAGCCCTTCTCGCAAGCTCAGCAGCCTCTCGAGCCTTCTTTTCGGCTTCTTCTTTGGCCCTCCTGGTACGTCTGGTTTCTTCCTCTATGGCCCTCTGACGCCTAGCCTCTTCCTCCTGCCTAAGTTGTCGTTGCTGCAATATCCTCTCTGTGCGCGTTTGCTGTTCGCGAGCACGAGTCTCTGCTTCCGCACGAGCATGGGCCTCCGCTTCCTCACGAGCGCGGGCGTTTGCTTCCTCACGAGCACGAGTTTCAGCTTCTTTACGAGCGCGGGCATTTGCTTCCTCACGAGCACGAGTCTCCGCTTCCTTCACGAGCGCGGGCGTTTGCTTCCTCACGAACACGAGCCTCCGCTTGTTTACGAGCGCGGGCGTTTGCTTCCTCACGAGCGCGAGCCTCCGCTTGTTCACGAGCGCGGGCGTTTGCTCCCTCACGAGCACGAGTCTCCGCTTCTTCACGAGCACGGGCGTTTTCTTCCTCCCGAGCGCGAGTATCCGCTTCTTCACGAGCGCGGGCGTTCACTTCCTCACGAGCACGAGTCTCCGCTTCTTCACGAGCATGGGCGTTTGCTTCCTCCCGAGCGCGAGTATCCGCTTCTTCACAAGCACGAGCGTCTGCCTCTTCACGAGCACGAGCCTCCGCTTCCTCACGAGCGCTTTGCTCAGCTCGCTCGGCTTCTTCCCTCTGTTGACGTATCCGTTCGGCTGCCTCACGGGCAGCCTGGGCAGCCCGCTCGGCAGCACGTTGGGCTTGATGTTCCTTTCGTCGCTGCTGCTCTGCCTCACGCGAGGCACGTTCGGCTGCTTCCCTTGCACGACGCGCAACTTCTTCAGCTTTCTTTTGTCTCTCCTCTGCTTCCCGGAGTTCCCTCTCGTCCCACCCCACCCCACTTCAACTCAGGTTCAGGGGCGCGATTGATTGCCGCCCATGTCGACAGGTACAATGTACTTCAGTTGGCGTGCAGCGATATGAGGGCTATGGGAGGAGAAATGGTGTGACTTGATAACCGCAGCAAGAGTTGAACCAACCACTCACAAATAGAGGCCATTATATATCGAGTGGAGATACAGCACATTATAAGGGGCACGGCGCCAAACAATGTATCGCCGGTTGCTTTCATACCACCTGTTGCGGCGCGGTCCCTCCATTCTAAGCTAGCCGTGTGCTGTGTACTCGTGGGTGTTCACAACGTTCATACCTGTTCGTTGGATGATAAGCTTTCCTGTATACCGTATACGTACACCATCGCCTCACAGCCAAGGAGTCCGCATCAGCTGCCCGTCGACGTCCATCTATCATGACCTTACCTGTGGGCCGAACGCTGCTACTACACCCGAGGTGGAAATCTCTATCACAGCCACCGTGTGTGATTTTGTGATCACAGGAAGCGATTCTCTTACCGGCTTGCATGAATACCGTCGCTAAACGCTACAGCTTTCCTAGGATTCGCACTGCAGACCCAGCTGTTCTAGCCAGATGGATGGAAGGGTTCCAAGGTTAGAACTGGCCACTCATGAAGCATCTTCGACAGTACCAAATAGAATGCCGACTTGTTGGGAGGAGAAGTATCGTAGAGGAAGACTGCAGCAGATAGATGTCACCATCATCGAGCTCCGTCATGTCCCAGACGAGCACATGCATTTGCGGTGTCTCAATATGGCCTCTGCCTTCGCTGCCCTCGTCCCGATTGCAGTCAGCATCGATAGTTCTGTTGCATGTGCTTGTTTCTGGGACTGGTACTTCCAAAATGCATTTTTGCTATGCTACTGGCAGTACCTTTTCCGGGGTCTCAGATAAACATACGGGCGAGGTAGGAATTGATACGTTGCATGTGTGGCTGATGAGCATTAGGTCAAACTCTGGGTTCAGCGCGGCTATCGAGTGGCTGTCCCAGATATGCCGACAGAGACTTCCACTACTATCTAAAGATTCTCTGCAACGATCTCGCTGCACTTTCTGACCGTATACTAGGAGTTCACAAGGCAGGTGCATCGCTTGTCCCGCCCAAATCCTTACGCTCGATATCTCGTATGGACACGATTTGGGTGCATTCATCGGGGCCAGATTCGCACACTGGCATCCCGACAGGCTGTTTGCTCTCGCCACGTATGCTACATCACCACATTTTAGTGCAAGTTTGACTTCACTTCGCACAACTTGTCTGTTCTGTGCGCACCACCCGGGACACAGTACTTCTCACTTGCACAGATTGTACAGTTCTTCCCGCCATTTGGCTACCAGCATCCGAAGAATCCCGGGCTGAGGTGGAAGCCTATGCATGCGTCATTCTAAGTGGCCTATCGCAGATTATCAACTTGATCGCTTTTCAAATTCACGCGCACGAAGTTCTGCACATATGCCGTTCGCATCACCCTTTCTCTCGTCACTGGAGGCACGGGCCTATAACGTCAGCTGAATTGTAGAGTGCAGAGACTTCGGAGTTCTCATTTATCGGTTTGGAAAACTCGTAGCCACCTAAAGCTTACTGTCCGTCTGTCTTGTTACTTGCCAGTGCAGACCAGAATCTTTTCCCTGGGAACGCTGCGAACTTCTGCAGCTCTGACCGCGGCAGGATCGCCCCTACGCTATTCCGAGGCAAGTGCTCGCCGTCGCTATCCCACACCTGCTGTACGCTTGTCATGCTCCCATACTGGACATTTGAATTCAGGAGTTCGTACAATCCGGTTCTAAATCCTATTTTCGATGCGTATCATCTTGCAGAGATGTTTTGATGGCCCATCACTGCAGGAGCGACCTACGTGGCTATTCGCTTCCTACGACTGTTGTACTGCCAAACTGTGCATCTTTTGCATCCGAAACGAAGTGCAATGATACCGCGAGTATTGGCATCCCCGATAAGAACACGATGTTGGCCCTACCACAAGAGTTCTTACCCATTCCTTATATCGTCGTGCCGTCTCCAATAGAAGCCAAAGTATACGTATTGCCGTCCAGCGGACTTCGACGTGATTCCAACTTATTATTATGGACTGAGTGCAAACGGGTCAATGGAATAGTAAGCCAAAATCTGCAGGATGTACGATGTAATTACAGGTATGGGAAAATGTGGTCCCAGCGTTCTGCGTGCTTTCCAGAGAGCACCAATGATCAGGACGACGTGGACCCCTCCGAAGTCCTTCCGCGCCTAGCCAGCGTTCGGTTAACAATGTCTCTGAGCAATTCTATCTCGTCGATGGCCTTCCTAGGTGCCTTTCCCTTGACGATGGACAGGAGCGTGTCATTGGAAACGATATATACCTGTCTGTCAGGTAAGTTCGCGTTTTCGAGGTTTGACTTGACATTCTTCCGGGTCTCTTCGATAAAATGCTGACGTGCCTCCCTGTGGAGCCTATCATGCGACCCGGGATTGCTGTCTTCATCGTCACTATCGTGCCCCATCTCCTTCATTACGTTCCTGATGTGCTGGTCTGCCTTGGACCGCACGATGAAGGCGGGGATGTTGAACCGTGCACAGTTACTCAGAATAGCAACATCTGTCATCGTAAAGCGGTTGTCGAAGAGGACAATGATGCAGTCGAATACATAGAGGCCCTGGGCATTGAAGTATTGCCAGTCGGGAATTTTCAGCGTGCCCGCACCGGGGATGTCATACCAAACGAGTGGATATTGAGGATTAGGGTCCGGGTATCTGTCGAAAACGCGAGTCGTCTCAGTGACACCGGTGGCAGCAGCGCCAGCTTCCCTGTTACGCAAACCACGGAGCGCGTTGATCAGGGAAGACTTGCCGCTCCCTGCGACACCAGCAACGGCGAAATGAAAGAGTCCCTCCTTGTACTGCACCTGCCTTTTTGCCGCCTCCAGTTCTGTTACAGTTGGTGTGACGACGGGTTGTATACCTTCCTTCCACCGTTTCTCTATCTCCTCCTTTGCAGACATGGCTCGCTTCGTCTCCTCCTGGGCCGTTTTGGCTGCCTTTTCTGCCTCTGCTCGCGCAGCATCAGCTTTCTGACGCTCTTGCTTGGCAGTCTTTTTCGCTTTCTTCGCTTCTTGCTTGGCAGCCTCTTCCGCTTTTCTCGCCTGCTCCTGCATTTCCCTAGCTCGTTCGCACTCCTGCGCTGCCTGCTCTGCAAGCCTCATGGCGTCTGCTCGTGCAGCTTGTGCAGCAGCCTCGGCCTCCACTCTCGCCCTTGTTGCTGCTCTCTCTGCCTCCACCATCTCCGTCATCATTCTATGCGCTTCTTCACGTGCCCTCCTTGAAGCTTCCTCTGCCGCCTCCAGACGCTCCCTCGCATGTTGGCGCTCTTCTTGTGCTTCTCGGCGGATATGCTCTGCCAGTTCTCTGGCTTCTTGAGCTCTTTGCCGTGCCTCCCTTATAGCGGCTTCTTCTTGTGGACGGTTTGCTATTGCTTGTATTGTGGGGTTCGGGGTTGGGCGTCGAAGCGAGGATATCACTGCTGCAGCTGCATGTCCCAATGAAGGCAGTACAGGCAGCACTGATGCAACAGGACCCATCGCTCCGCCTTTATCGTTCTAAGAGTGAAAAATACGATGACGATGACAACCAGTGAGCAAGGATGTTTGCGTACGTGGTAAGAGGTGCTCGAGTCGCAGGTTCAGTATAAAGCCTTCCAGGTGTGGCGTGAAGTGACTTGGGACAAGCATCGTCGAGCTTCTTTGGGCAAGGGTTGTACGACTGTCTCCTTGCGGGCATAAGATCTCGATACTAATCTGACACTGAGCGCTCATTAGAACCAGGAGGGACATCTTGTGATATCCCAATATGATTAAGCCTATCTCATCGCACCTCGTGATTTTCCTGGATATATCGTTCGATGATCATGGAATGTTCGGCGAACCAGGGTATCACCCTGGAATGGAATTAGGAGGACTATTGTTGATGTCAGTCCTGGCAATAGAGAAATGCTGCAAGAAGTCGAGAAGGGCCGACATTAGGTTCTACCACTAGGAGGCCTCCTGTGGCAGAGTCGAAAGAGAACAGTCGAAATGCGTTGGCCACGTGCATCGTGATACCGTGCTAACAAGAACTCCGTCGTAATAACTCTCAGTGCAACTTGTGCTGCTTACTAATGTGGACGTCGGGTCGTTGCCTTCTTTGCACAAATGAGAGAAACTTGTGGAGTCCAATGCGCTGTGCAACCGTCTGAGTTCAGTCACTATGAACAACACTCACCTGTAAGCAAACCCCAGCTTTGCGCCAGTTGATAGCTGTGACCCACTAGTTGGACGGCACTGTTGAACCCGACGCGACATTCCGAAAGGATTTCCACGTTTCGACCTTATCAATCGGTCGCCAAGGACTAACTACGACGAGTACAAAGTCCATTCGAAGGATATGATACAACATTGGGCTGTTACGAACTCATCGATCTCCTTGGGATTTGATTGCCCGACCCCGTCTAACATGAGCCTCGGTGAAAAGGTCGGTGAGCAAGGCCAACTCATCAATAGCTCTCTTGGGCGTGCTTCCTTTCACCATTCCCAACACATTATTGTTAAACACGATATAGACCTGCTGGTCAGGTAGCCCAGCGTTCTCCAGGTTCGTCTTGACGCTCCTGCGTGTCTCCTCAACATACTGCTTGCGAGCAGCCGTATAAAGCCTAGCATGACGTCCCGGGTCATCCTCGTCGTCCTGTTCACTATAGTATCCCCTATCTCTCATCAAGTTGTGGATATGTTGATCTGCTTTGGAGCGCACGATATATGTTGGGATTTTTAAACCGCCTAGCATTGGACAAGATGGCAGTGTCGGTCACGGTGAATCGGTTATCGAAGAGGACAATGATGCAATCGAACACATAGAGGCCCTGCGCGTTGAAGTACTGCCAGTCAGGGATTTTAAGTGTCCCTGCTCCAGGAATGTCGAACCAGGCGAACGGGTGCTGGGGATTGGCGTCGGCATATCTTGTCACCATGAGTGTTGTCTCAGTGGCGCCCGTAGCAGCGGCACTGGTGTCGCCGTTGCGCAACCCAAGGAAAGCATTGATCAATGAAGACTTTCCGCTTCCTGCCACACCAGCGACCGCGAAATGGAAAACGCCCTCCTGGTATTGGATACGCCTTTTAACGTCTTCGAGCTCTTCAAAGGATGGCATGACCACGGGTTGAATCCCCGCCCTCCATTGCTTCTCTGCTTCCTCTTTAGTGGCGGCTGCCTTTTGCGCCTTCTCCTGTGCTGCTCTGTTAGCCCTATCGGCATCTGCTCGGGCAGCCTCTGCTCTTCGTATACTTTCTTCCGCCATCGCCCAATTCCTTTCAGCCTCTGCCTTTGCAGCAGCCTCTGCTCTCCTAGCTTCTTCAATTTCCTCTCTTGCCCTTCGTAATTCCTCTACGACCTGCTTCAGTTCCTCTTGTTGGGTCGCTACAGCGGCTTCAGCCGCCGCCTGTGCAGCCTTCGCACGATCCTCAGACTCAATCACTGCGTCCCTCATCCTCTGTGCGTCTTCACAGGCTTTTACTGCCACCTTAGCAACTGCGTCCAGGTGCGCCTGCATCCGCTGAATTTCTTCCAATGCTTCATGCTGAATTTTCTCAGCGAGCTCTCTGGCAGCTTTGGCATCGCAAGCGGCCTTTCGGCATGATTCCGAGCTTCTATCTCAGCAACGGAGGGGTTACTCTGATTGGGCGGTTTGGAAAACAGAGAAAGCAGAGCGCCCATCGGACCGTGTATGTCAAAGGCAGTTGGGTGCAGGGTGATAGTGTGTCGTTGAGTGACTATTGAATTCCAGCGTGTGCGATTTATGCATCCAAGGAGTGATCTTATGGCGATAGGATACTCCACGGATGAGATGAAGACAACATGTTTGAGATTTGTCTCGATTTGAAGCCGTCCCTATCGGTCGGTCCCTGCACCAAACCGTATCTTGTCTGACGGTGATTTGACCAGTCGTGAATTCGTGATGCAGTTGAATATGAACCCGTTTTGTCTCAATAAATCGTCAGAAGTGCTCCAGTACACTTTAGGCCATGGGCTGTGCCTCTTCGCCTTATTTTGATCATTGCAGATCCAACACCTACCTGACAACAGAACTGCCCGTGAAAGTCTGGACCCATGGAAGACACATAATAGCGGTAAAATTACGAACCAGGCAAGCATGGCGGCAGCAAACCAGAAAAAGTTGGAAAACATAGGTACTGACGGATGACCGATGATGATCCCACGGGAATGGCATTTCCCAGAGATCGCAAGTTGTCGTTCCCTACTTACAGGCCAGCGACAGCGATGAAACAGTGACACCCGTGCATCCGCGAATTCAATACGGGCGACGCAGGTAGGAACGCATGCTGGGACACGGTAAGACAAACGTACCGACAGAGACTTCCACCTACAAGAATCTCCACAACGATCTTATTGCGTTCTTGGACCACATAGCACGAGTTCACAAGGCAGTGCGTATGCCCCTCGTCTCGACCGAATCTTCCCGTCTGATGCCTTGGAGGTCGTCGCAGGACACTAATTGGAGCGCACTTGTCCAGGCTAGGCTCGTGCTCTTGCGTCCCGGTGGGTTGCTCGCTCTCACTATGTGTGTTCACACCACCATGTTTTAGTGCAAGTTTAACTCTCCTCCGCTATGTTTGTCTGTTCCGCGTTCACGACCTGGAACATGGTACTTCTCACTTGAACAAATTGTGCAGGCCTTCCTACCACTTGGCTACCGGCTCTATTTCGCATCCGAAGAATCCATGACTGAGATACGGTAAAAGCCCACGTATGTGTTATTCTCAGTGGTCAACACGCTCCCAACGGTTGTTCCTGGCATCCTGCATAGATAGGTTGACCGCTTCCCCCTCGTGAATCCTTATGTCTCTCCTAGGATCCGGTTCTGCCGAACTGTGCGTCTTTTGAATCGAAACGAAGGGTGACGATGCTACGAATATTGGATGTGCTTGGCAAGCGTACTACTTCCGGCATCCCTAGTAAGCACATGACGTTGGCCCTATCAAAAGAGTTGTTACTATATTCCTTATATCGACCTATCGTTCTCAACGGCAACCAAAGTGCACGTATTGCCATCTAGTGGACACCAACGTGCTTTCAGCTTATTCCCTACTGTGGACCGAGCGCAAACAGTACAGGGGCATAGTAAATTGTGTGAAGTAGGAACTTCAAGCCTACATTCGTAAGACGTACAATGTAATCACGGGTATCGAAACACGCGGTCGTAACCTTACGAGTGCTTTCCGGAGGGCATCAACTTGAAGATCAGGATGATGCGGATGCCTCCGAAACCCTGCCGCGCCTAACTAGCATTTGGTTAGCAATGTCTCTGAGCAGCTCAATCTCGTCGATGGCCTTTTTAGGCGCCTTTCCTTTGACAATAGACAGCAACATGGCATTGGAAACGATATATACCCGTCTGTCCGGTATGTTCGCGTTTTCCAGGTTGGACTTGATGTTCTCCCGGGTTTCTTCGATAAAATGCTGACGTGCTTCCCCATAGAGCCTGTTACGCGAGTCGACATCGCCATCTTCATAGTCACTATTATACCCCCTGTCCCTCATCGCATTCCTGATGTGCTGGTCGGCCTTGGACCGCACGATGAAGGCGGGAATATTGAAAAGTGCACAGTTACTCAGAATAGCGATATCCGTCATCGTAAAGCGATTGTCGAACAGGACAATGATGCAGTCGAAAACATAAAGACCCTGGGCATTGAAGTATTGCCAGTCCGGAATTTTCAGCGTACCTGCACCGGGGATGTCATACCAAACGAGTGGGTATTGAGGATTAGGGTCCGGGTACCTGTGAAAAACGCGAGTCGTCTCAGTGACACCAGTGGCAGCAGCGCCAGCTTCGTTGTTGCGCAAACCACGGAATGCATTGATTAGGGACGACTTGCCGCTCCCTGCAACACCAGCAATGGCGAAATGAAGGTGTCCCTCTTCGTACTGCACCCGCCTCTTTGCCGCCTCCAGCTCCACTACAGTTGGGGTGACGACGGGTTGTATACCCTCTTTCCACCGTTTCTCTATCTCCTCCTTCGCAGACATGGCTCGTTTCATCTCCTCCTCGGCCGTTTTGGTTGCCTTTTCTGCCTCTGCCCGCACAGCATCAGCTTTCTGACGCTCCTCTTCGGCAGCCTTTTCCGCCCTCTTCGCTTCTTCCTTCGCAGCCTCTTCTGTTTCTCTCGCCTGCTCCTGTATCTCCCTAGCTCGTTCGCACTCCCGTGTTGCCTGCTCTGCAAATCTCGTGGCATCTGCTCGTGCGGCCTGTGCACTAGCCTCAGCCTCCACTCTCGCCTTTGTCGCTGCTCTCTCCGCCTCCACCATCTCCGCCATCATTCTATGTGCTTCTTCACCTGCCTTCCTTGAAGCTTCCTCCGCCGCCTCTAGACGCTTTCTCGCATATTGTCGTTCTTCCTGTGCCTCTCGGTGGATACGCTCCGCCAGTTCCTTGGCTTCTTGAGCTCTTTCTTGTGCCTCTCTTATGGCGACTTCTTCTCGCTGACGGTTTGCAATTGCTTGTATTGTCGGGTTCGGGGCTAGGTGTTGAAATAGAGGTAGCACTGTAGCAGCTGTGGCAGCCGCGGCAGCTGCAATTCCCAGTACAGGCAGTACGGTGGCAGCTGCAACACCTAGTACAGGCAGCACGGTGGCAGCTGTAGTTTCCAGTACAGGCAGCACCGTAGCGGCTGCGACTCCCAGTACAGGCAGCACTGTGGCGGCTGCAGTTTCCAGTTCAAGTAGCATTGACGCAGCAAGACCCATCGCTCTGCCTTCGTCCTAAGAGTGAATAATATGACAGTGACAGTGTGTGGGAGAAGGTATGGGCGTACGTGGTAAGAGGTACTGAAATCGCAGGCTCAGTATATGGCCTTGACGGCATTGCGTAAAGTGACTGGAAACGAGCACTATCGGACTTCTTTGGGCAAGGGTTGTACCACTGTCCCCTTGTGGGTAAGACATCTCGAAACGTCTAACGCTGAGCGCTCGATAGAACCTTGAGGACATCTTGTGACATTCCTATTATAATCAGATACTGTCTCATCGCACCTCGTGATTTGCCTAGATGAATCGTTCGACGATCATGAAGTCCCCAAACTAGGGTATCACCCTGGACTAGAATTGAGGTCTTCCGATTGGACTACCGTCGATTTCAGTTCTTGCAACGGGGAAATGGAGTCGTGAAGGGTTGATAGTTGGCTTCTACTGCCAGGATGGCCGAAGTAGCCTACATTGACCGCATATGTACGTCACGACACCTTGTCAACAGGGACTCACCGTCATTACTCTCAGTAACTCCATCGGATGGCGCAGCTAGTACTGCGGCAGTGGATGCCGGGACTATTACTCTGTTTACAACAAACAGGAGAAACCTGTCTGCATTGCGCAGCTGTCTAAGTTCATCGAGAAAGTATGTACAGCAGCACCCACTGTAAGTCCGCTTCCACTGTGCGTAAGTTAACGGTTACCAGTGACAGGGACCCATCGGTCGGGCAGTACTGTCGAGCTTAACGTGATATTCCCAAGCGATTGTTATATTCCGAACGTCAACTGGTTGTCAAGAGTTAGCCATGATGAATACAAAGTCCATTCAAACGACATGATACAACACTAGGCTATTACGAACTCACTGATCCCCTTGAGAATTGGCTGCTCGACCACGTCTGACATGAGCCTCGGTGAAAAGGTCAGTGAGCAGGGCCAACTCATCAATAGCCCTCCTGGGCGTGTTTCCTCTTGCCATACCCAACACATTGTCGTTAGACACGATATAAACCCGCTGATCAGGTAGCCCAGCGTTCTCCAGGTTGGTCTTGACGCTCTTGCGAGTCTCCTCGATATACTGCTTACGAGCGGCTGTAAGGAGCCTAGCGCGACGTCCCAGGTCATCTTCATCATCCTGCTCGCTATCGTATCCCATATCTCTCATCAAGTTGCGGATATGTTGGTCCGCTTTGGAGCGTACGATGTACGTTGGAATTTTGAACCGCTTAGCATTGGATAAGATGGCTACATCCGTCATGGTGAACCGGTTGTCGAAGAGGACAATGATGCAATCGAACACATAGAGGCCCAGCGCATTGAAGTACTGCCAGTCAGGAATCTTAAGTGTTCCCGCACCAGGAATGTCGAACCAGACGAATGGGTGCTGGGGATTGGCGTCGGGATATCTTGCCATCGCGAGGGTCGTCTCAGTGACGCCAGTGGCGGCGGCGCTGGCATCCCTGTTACGCAACCCACGGAAAGCATTGATCAGTGAGGACTTTCCGCTTCCTGCGACACCAGCCACAGCAAAATGAAAAATGCCCTCCTTGTACTGGATGCGCCTTTTAACCTTCTCGAGCTCCTCCATTGAAGGTGTGACCACGAGCTGAATCCCTGCCTTCCATTGCTTTTCTGCTTCCTGTTTAGCAGCGGTCGCCTTTCGGGCCTCTTCTTGTGCTGCTCTGGTAGCCCTATCAGCATCGGCTCGAGCAGCCTCCGCCTTTCGCCGCTCTTCTTCTGCAGCCGCCGATTTCCTTTCAGCCTCTACTTTTGCAGCAACTTCTGCCCGCCTAGCCTCTTCAATGGCCTGTCTCGCTTGTTTTAGTTCCTCCGTAACTCGTTTCAATTCTTCTTGTTGCGTTGCGGCTGCGGCTGCGGCGGCTGCCTGTGCAGCCTTTGCACGATCCTCAGACGTAACCATTGCGTCCCTCAACTTCTGTGCACCTTCATGGGCTGCTGTAGCCTCCGCAGTCATCAGGGAACCGGCAATTGGTCAGGACTGGTCACAACTAGTTTGTGACCAGTTCTGGCTAAAATCCCATTCACTGATGGTCATGGCCTTCAGACTCGCTTGCATTTCCTGACTTCGTTCCAACGCTTCATGTTGAACTTTCTCAGCAAGCGCCTTGGCAGCTTGGGCGTCGCACGTAGCTTGTTCAGCATGATTCTTGGCTTTGATCCCGGCAACGGAGGGGTTGGATGCAGCAGGTGGTTTGGAAAACAGACCGCCCATCGGATTGTGAGTGTCGGAAGCAGTTGGATATGGAGGAATAGTGCGCAGTTGGGCGACTGCTGAATTCCGGCGTGTCAAATTCATACGTTCAAAGGACGCTCGAGTGGTAATAGGGTAGAGCACGAGCACTGCTGGGAGTCAACTTCACTGCTATACTCGCCGTGTGAGGGTACCTCGTGTTATGAATCTAGATCCGAGAAATCACAGGATGAAGAAAGTATGCCTGGGACCTGTCTCATTTGGAGCCGTTCCTACTATCCAGTGGTCCCCCCACTGAACGATCATGGTGAATTTATGATGTCAATGGAACACGGATCTCGTAGCTACCTGATAATAGACATGCCTGGCATCAACCCGTCACCCATACTCACTACGTGAGGAGGTGAAACTCTATGCCGCTGGAGACCCCGTGGCCAGCGAAAGAAGCTGTGATTGACATGCTAGGTAACGGGTGTCACTAGACGGATACTTCGGCCGCGTGAGAGGTTTGGGTAAGGGCTTTCCAGTACAAAGAGAAACCTAGAAAGGTGTCTAAGTGAACTGTGAAGGTTGGATGAGTGGCGAACAGGTCAACTCTACCTGACGAGGCAATACGTTGAGCGGCGTGGAGTTCGCAAGCTTCGTGACCGAGGTCGTAACTCCGATCCACCGCGAGTATGGGGTAGAAAAGACTGAACAAGCTTTGGAATGGCTCCGGGGGATGCGGTCCATGGCACGACTCGAAGTGGGGTGAAAAGAGCCTAGCGTGACCACCTCACACTTTCAGCCACAAGTTCATGTGCACAGCAGAGACGCCAGCGCTCAGCACGCGAGGAAGTATGTTAGATAGTAGTCATACTCGTACCGAGAGCACACTGGCATTTCATCAGACGTACTATCACTTCAATTTACTCGTCTAAGATAAAATATGGTGGTGCGAGATACGGTGAACAACAAAGTTTTCAGTGGGATAAAGTAGGTAATGAGTCAATTCACTCCATGCTGGGGGGGGGATGGGCTATGCCAGTGAAACTCCACAACTTGTTGCAATCTCTGGCTGGTAAACAGTTCAATTGCATGTTAGAGGAGGTTATGCTTACTTGCATGGAGTCCATTCACTGACATAGCCTTCATGTACATTGCTTCAATGCACTTATTTACACAGTTTCACAATCCTATCTACTGGTACAGTTCTGTGACTACCTGGGTTGTGGCTACTTCACAGCCTTAATCTGACTTTGTAACACTTGCCAGCATGGAGTGGATGGCTACCAGTCTTCCATTAACTGACTGCCTGTCCCTTCACCATCAGCAAAACACCCTTTTTGGGACAGTGTGACAGTGGCTACAGTGTCACACAGCAGCACAGGGCAAACTTACAGACTACACAGCACTTCAATTAGAGCCTATACTGCTGTACTAATTATATAGACTTATTGTTTAGCCCATGTATATCCTGATTGAAATAAATTTGTACTCTAATTCATGGTATTTTACAGTTTTTTGGTCACTGTACAGTCAGGGACCTATCTGTGGCACTGTGGCAACTGTGGGTGGCTGTGGGCGGCTGTACAGCCCTGCACAGTAAATCAGTGATTTGCTGATGCCTCACTGGCTGACCACTGCTGGCTGAAGGTCCATTCCCCATTCACCAGCCAAGAGCCCAGACTCACCCTTGTGACTACCCAAGATGTGGCTGCTTCACAGCCTTAATCCAACCCCCAATGTTCACTGGCATGGAGGTGACAACCACCAGCATGGAGTTAATGTCCCCTGGCATGGAGTTAGTGACCCCTGGCATGGAGTTAGTGACCACCAGCATGGAGGTAGTGACCCACACCTACTGGCATGGAGTCACACCTGCCAGTATGGAGTCACCCCTGCTGGCATTGACATGATTGAGTGCACCCCCACCCCCCACTGGCATGGAGTGGAGTCACTGGCTGCCATCACCCCCTCCTCCCCCTTGGCATGGAGTGGGTTCAGTGGCTGTCATCACCACCTGGCACAGAGTGGGTTCACTGGCTGCCCCCACCCCTGGCACAGAGTGGGTTCACTGGCTGCCCCCACCCACCCCTGGCACAGAGTTGGTTCACTGGCTGTCATCACCCCCTCCTCCCCCTTGTATGGAGTGGGTTCACTGGCTGCCAACACCCCTTCCTCCCTCTTGGCATGGAGTGGGTTCACTGGCTGTCCTCACCCCCTCCCCCTTGGTATGGTGTGGGTTCACTGGCTGCCTCCTCCCCCCCAGCATGAAGTGCATTTGCTGGCCTCCCCCATCCCCCTACATGATCAGACTACTGTTGAGTTTGATCATGATTGGTTCATCCACACCTCACACAATGCCACAGGACAGCACTGGCTCTATAGGACTTGCCCATGATACTATCACACCTGCCAGAGTGCCCTCAGCATCCCATCTCCCTCAAGAAGCACCACCTCTGCACTTAGATACTCAGTTACACCCCTCAGTCAGCATCAAGTCACACCACAAATACACAGCTTATCAGTGGTTTCTGTCTGTACACCTCATTTTCCATTTTACCACCCTCTTCCCTAGGTAGAGTAGTAGATTCATACTGGTAAAATCTGAATGGGGCTCATCTGGCCCTCAGGCAATGTTGCAGCATGACCCATAGCCTCAAAGAGGCCTGGAGGACTTGCTGTAGTGCATGCACCGTTGCAGTTTCAAAATATTCCCATGGTCATGTGCACTTGCCTGGCCTTATGAACAGGCAATGGTTGAGTTTGAAATGCCACATGGTTTTTGTAGTGTGAAAATGGCAATTCACATGGCCTTTACTGACAGTACTGACAATAGCAAGAATAGTGAAAACAGCGAAAATAGTGACTGTACTGACCATAGCGAAATACTCGAACTACATGTTGAGAATCGGTGATCACGCACTCTCACAACCAACAGCCGATATACTTATTGACAAGCAACTACCTGGGTTGTGGCTGCTTCGCAGCCTTAATCTGACTTAGTGACACGTGCCAGCATGGAGTGAATTGACTGGCATTGGCCCACCCCCTGCCATGAAGTGCATTCACTGGCAATGCCAGTGAATCCACTCCATGCCAGGGGGGTGGGCCATGCCAGTCAATTCACTCCATGCTGGGGGGGGACAGGCTGCATCAGTGATCTCTGGCTGGTAAACAGTCCAGGTTGTGGCTGCTTTGCAGCCTTAATCCAACTTTGTAACACTTGCCAGCATGGAGTGGATTGACTGGCATTGGCCCACCCCCCTGGCCTGAAGTGCATTCACTGGCCATGCCAGTGAATGCACTCCATGCCAGGGGGGTGGGCCATGCCAGTCAATTCACTCCATCCTGGGGGGGACAGGCTATGCCAGTGATCTCTGGCTGGTAAACAGTTCAAATGGAACATGGCTCCACAATCCTATCTACTGGTACAGTTCTGCAGTTACAGATCAAATCTTCAGATGTTTAAATACCTCAGTCCATACTACATTCCTTGTCTTCATGTTAGTCACCCCTGCCAGCATGGAGTCATGCCCACTGGCATGGAGTACACTTTCTGGCAGGGAGTGCACTCACTGGCTGTCTGTCTTCCATTCACCAACTGCTAGTCCCTTCACTGGCTGACCACTGCTGGCTGAAAGTCCATTCTCCATTCACCAGCTAAGAGCCCAAACTCACCCTTGTGACTACCTGGGATGTGGCTGCTTCACAGCCTTACTCAAACCTCTTGTACTCACTGGCATGGTGTCATAGACCACCCAGGAAGTGGCTGCTCTGCAGCCTTAATCCAACCCCCAATGTTCACTGGCATGGAGTTAGTGAAGTGACCCCCAGTATGGAGGTAATGGCCCTCAGCATGGAGGTAATAGCCCCTGGCATGGAGTCACACCCACCAGTATGGAGTCACCCCTGCTGGCATTGACATGATTGAGTGCACCCCCACCCCCCACTGGCATGGAGTGGAGTCACTGGCTGTCATCACCCCCTCCTCCCTCTTGGCATGGAGTGGAGTCACTGGCTGTCATCACCCCTCCTCCCTCTTGGCATGGAGTGGGTTCACTGTCTGCCCCCCACCCCCCTGGCAGAGTGGGTTCACTGGCTGCCCCCACCCCCCTGGCACAGAGTGGGTTCACTGGCTGTCATCACCCCCTCCTCCCCCTTGGTATGGAGTGGGTTCACTGGCTGCTCTGACCCCATTACCCTTGGCATGGAGTACATTCACTGGCTGCCTCCTTCCCCCCACCATGGTGTGCATTTGCTGGCCTCCCTCATCCCCCTACATGATCAGACTACTGTTGAGTTTGATCATGATTGGTTCATCCACCCCTCACACAATGTCACAGGATGGCTCTGGCTCTATAGGACTTGCCCATGACACTATCACACCTGTCAGAGTGCCCTCAACATCCCATCTCTTAGATCCTCAGTTACCCCCACTCACTCAGCATCAAGTCACACCACAAATACATACATAGGCTATCAGTGGTATCTGTCTTGTACAGCTCATTTTCCATCTTACCACCCTCTTCCTTAGGTAGAGTAGTAGCAAAATGTGAATGGAGCTCTTCCGCCCCTCCAGCAGTGTTGCAGCATGGTCCATAGCCTCGAAGAGGCCTGCAGGGCTTGCTGAAGTGCGCACACCATCACAGTTTCAAACTATTCCCATGGTCACGTGCACTTGCCTGGCCTTATGAACGGACAACGGTTGAGTTTGAAATGCCACATGGTTTTTGTTGTTCAAAAAAGGAAATTCACATGGCTCTTAGCAAAAGGAGCAATGACACTGACAATACTGAGAGTACCGACAACAGCGAGAGTACCGACGATAGCAAGAGTACTGACCATACCGACCTACACAAAATACTTGAACTATGCATCGAGAATCAGCGATTCACGCAGTCCCATGACCCATGGCCATTAAACTTATTGATGAGTGACTACCCGGGTTGTGGCTGCTTTGCAGCCTTAATCCAACTTAGTGACATGTGCCAGCATGGAGTGAACTGACTGGCATTGGCCCACCCCCTGCCATGGAGTGCATTCACTGGTGATGCCAGTCAATCCACTCCATGCTGGGGGGGGGGGGATGGGCTATGCCAGTCAAACTCCACAATTTCTTGCTATCTCTGGATGGTAAACAGTTCAAATCCATCATTTACACAGTTTCACAATCATATCTACTGGTACAGTTCTGCAGTTACAGATCAAATCTTCAGATGTCTAAATACCTCAGGCCATACTTCATGGCAGGGGGGTGGGCCAGTGCCAGTCAATCCACTCCATGCTGGGGGGGGATGGGCTATGCCAGTGAAACTCCACAACTTGTTGCAATCTCTGGCTGGTAAAACAGTTCAATTGCATGTTAGAGGAGGTAATGCTTGCCAGGCCCTAGCATGGAGGTTATGCTCACTGGCATGGAGTCCATTCACTGACATAGCTTTCATGTACATTGCTTCAATGCACTTATTTACACAGTTTCACAATCCTATCTACTGGTACAGTTCTATGACTACCCAGGAAGTGGCTGCTTCACAGCCTTAATCTGACCACCAATGTTTGCATGGAGTCACCTCCACTGGTATGGAGTACATCCACTGGCTGCCAGTCTTCCATTCACTAACTGCCAGTCCCTTCACTGGCTGACCACTGCTGGCTGAAAGCCCATTCTCCATTCACCAGCTGAGAGCCCAGACTCACCCTTGTGACTACCCAGGATGTGGCTGCTTTGCAACCTTAATCCAACCACCAATGTTCCCCAGCATGCAGTCACACCCACCAACATGGGGTCACACCTGTGGGCATGGAGTCATGCTTGCTGGCATGCATCAGGGAACTGGCAATTGGGTCAGGACTGGTCATAACTGGTTTGTGACTGGTTCTGACTAAAATCCTGTTCACTGATGTGGAGTAACACCTGCTGGCATTGACATGATTGAGTGCATTCACCTGCTGCCCCCACCCTCCCTGGCATTGACCCCCTGGCACAGGGTGGACTGACTGACTGCCCTCACCCTCCCTTGGCATGGAGTGGGTTCACTGGCTGTCCTCCCCCCCTTAGTGTGGAGTACATTTGGTATCTGCCCCCACCCCATCTTGGCATGGTGGGTTCACTGGCTGCCCTCATCTCCTCCCCCTCCCCTCCCCTCCCCTCACCTTAGCATGGTGGTTTCACTGGTTGCCCTCATTCCCTCCCCCTACCTTGGCATGGTGGGTAGTTCACTGGCTGCCCTCACCCTCCTAGCTTGGAGCAGGTAAGTTCACTGACTGCCCCCACTGCCCTGCCATGGAGTGGGTTCACTGGTTGCCCTCACCCTTCCCCCTTGGCATGGAGTACATTCACTGGCTGCCTCCTCCTCCCCAGCATGGAGTGAATTTGCTGGCCTCCCCCATCCTTCCACACTACATCAGCAAACTAACCCTCACCCTTACAAAATGTCTTTGTGCACTGCACAACCACATTTGCTTCTGTCCTCACAAAAATTGATGCAGAAGCTGACATTATCATAAAGATTGCACCATCAAAATTTCAAGCTACATTTAGATGTCAATTGTTGAGATTCCTTGCCCCTATTTCTCTGGGCAGACCTAGCCAGTTAGGTACCTTGCTGTCAAAAGCTGGCCAGTTCTGTCCAGTTCTGGCTAGGGTAAGGGCTGTTTTGCTGATGTATAGTCCACCCACCAGAGCTGACTACTGTTGAGTTTGATCATGATTGGTTCATCCACCCCTCACACAATGTCACAGGATGGCACTGGCTCTATAGGACTTGCCCATGACACTATCACACCTGCCAGTGCCCTCAGCATCCCATCTGCCTCAAGAAGCACCACCTCTGCACTTAGATCCTCAGTTACACCCACTCACTCACTCAGCATCCTACTGCTATCATGACTTTCCCCCTCAAGGTCCTCTGAGTTTCTGCTCAACTGTGGTGGAAAGTCACACCACAACTACATAGCTTATCAGTGATTTGTCTTGTACAGCTCATTTTCCATCTTACCACCCTCTTCCTTAGGTAGAGTAGTAGCAAAATGTGAATGGAGCTCTTCCACCCCTCAGGCAGTGTTGCAGCATGGTCCATAGCCTTGAAGAGGCCTGTGGGGCTTGCTGAAGTGTGTGCACCGTCGCAGTTTCAAACTATTCCCATGGTCACGTGTACTTGCCTGGCCTTATGAATGGATGATGGTTGAGTTTGAAATGCCACATGGTTTTTGTTGCTCAAAAAAGGAAATTCACATGGCTCTTAATGAAAGGAGCGACGACACCGACAATACTGAGAGTACTGACAACAGTGAGAGTACCGATGATAGCGAGAGTACCGACTGTACCAACCGTAGTGAAATACTCAAACTATGCATCAAGAATTGGCGATTCACGTGGTCCCACGACCCATGGCTGTTAAACTTATTGACGAGCAACTACCCGGGTTGTGGCTGCTTCACAGCCTTAATCCAACTTAGTGACACATGCCAGCATGGAGTGAATTGACTGGCATTGGCCCACCCCCTGCCATGAAGTGCATTCACTGGCAATGCCAGTGAATCCACTCCATGCCAGGGGGGTGGGCCATGCCAGTCAATTCACTCCATGCTGGGGGGGAATGGGCTATGCCAGTGACACTCCACAATTTGTTTCTATCTCTGGATGGTAAACAGTTCAAATGCATCATTTACAAAGTTTGCCAGGGGGGTGGACCAATGCCAGTCAATCCACTCCATGCTGGGGGGGAATGGGCTATGCCAGTGACACTCCACAATTTGTTTCTATCTCTGGATGGTAAACAGTTCAAATGCATCATTTACAAAGTTTCACAATCATATCTACTGGTCCAGTTCTGCAGTTACAGATCAAATGTTCAGATGTCTAAATATCTCAGGCCATACACTCCATGCTGGGGGGGGATGGACTATGCCAGTGAAACTCCACAACTTGTTGCAATCTCTGGCTGGTAAAACAGCTCAATTGCACATTAGAGGAGGTAATGCTTGCCAGGCCCTAGCACGGAAGTTATGCTCACTGGCATGGAGTCCATTCACTGACATAGCCTTCATGTACATTGCTTCAATGCACTTATTTACACAGTTTCACAATCCTATCTACTGGTACAGTTCTGTGACTACCCAGGAAGTGGCTGCTTCACAGCCTTAATCTGACCACCAATGTTCTGTTGCATGGAGTCACCTCCACTGGTATGGAGTACATCCACTGGCTGCCAGTCTTCCATTCACTAACTGCCAGTCCCTTCACTGGCTGACCACTGCTGGCTGAAAGTCCATTCTCCATTCACCAGCTGAGAGCCCAGACTCACCCTTGTGACTACCCAGGATGTGGCTGCTTTGCAACCTTAATCCAACCACCAATGTTCCCCAGCATAGAGTCACACCTGCCAGCATGGAGTCATGCCTGCTGGCATGGGGTCACACCCATGGGTATGAAGTCATTCTTGCTGGCATGGAGTAACACCTGCTGGCATGGAGTAATACCTGCTGGCATTGACATGATTGAGTGCATTCACCTGCTGCCCCCACTGCACCCTCCCTGGCATGGACCCCCTGGCACAGGGTGGACTGACTGACTGCCCTCACCCTCCCTTGGCATGGAGTGGGTTCACTGGTTGTCCTCCCCCCTCTTAGCATGGAGTACATTTGGTATCTGTCCCCACCCCCAGCTTGGCATGAGTTCACTGGCTGCCCCCACCCCCCATCTTGGCATGGTGGGTTCACTGGCTGCCCTCATCCCCTCCCCCCTCCCCTCCCCTCACCTTAGCATGGTGGGTTCACCAGTTGCCCTCATCCCCTCCCCCTACCTTGGCATGGTGGGTTCACTGGCTGCCCTCACCCTCCTAGCTTGGAGCAGGTAAGTTCACTGACTGCCCCCACTGCCCTGCCATGGAGTGGGTTCACTGGCTGCCCTCAACCTTCCCCCTTGGCATGGAGTACATTCACTGGCTGCCTCCTCCTCCCCAACATGGAGTGCATTTGCTGGCCCCCCCCATCCCCCTACATGATCAGACTACTGTTGAGTTTGATCATGATTGGTTCATCCACCCCTCACACAATGTTACAGGACAGCACTGGCTCTATAGGACCTGCCCATGACACTGTCACACCTGCCAGAGTGCCCTCAGCATCCCATCCCCCTCAAGAAGTACCACCTCTGCACTTAGATACTCAGTTACACCCACTCACTCAGCATCAAGTCACACCACAAATATCCATAGCTTATCAGTGGTTTCTGTCTTGTACACCTCATTTTCCATTTTACCCTCTTCCCTAGGTAGAGTAGTAGATGTGAATGAAGTTTGCCCACCCCTCCAGCAATGTTGCAGTCAAACAGGCCTGTAGGGCTCACTCAAGTGCTCGTGCTGTCACGGTTTCAAATAATTCCCACGGTCACGTGCACTCGGCTGGTGGCCTTATGAATGGGCAACAGTTGAGTTTGAAATGCTACATGGTTTTCGTTGTTCTAAAAAGGCAAAACACATGGGGTTAGCGAAAGGAGCGAGAAAGGCGAAATACGCAAAATAGGCATCGAGTATCGGGGATTCCACAGCATCAGTGGCGCTCCCATGACCCACGGGCGTTAAACTTATTGACAAGACCTCCGGCCTCGTGGCTGCGTTGCAGCCTGCTGCTTCGCAGCAAGATCGTCTCCCCCCCCCATGCTGCTCTGCAGCAAGATCATCTCCCCCCCCCCCCACACTGCTTCACAGCAAGATTGTCTTCCCCCCCCTCCACAGCAATGTTGTCTTTCCCCCCTGGCATGGAGTGCATTCACTGAGTGCCATGTTTCAATTCCCTTATTTACAAACTTTCATAATTCTATCTACTGGTACAGTTTTTGCAGTTACAAATCAAATATCCAAATGTCTAAATACCTCAGCCCACACTACATTCCTTGTCTTCATGTTGTCCTGTCCTTCCTTCAACAGAACTTTGATCCTTCTGGGATGAGTACAACGTGACAGAGCCACATAGAGTTGACCATGAGAGAAAACTTCAGAGGGCAAATCTATCCCAACATTCTTCACTGATTGTCCCTGTGACTTGTTGATGGTCATTGCATAGGCCAGGTGCACAGGGAACTGCCTTCTATGAAAAGGAACAGGGGAATCTTCAAGTCCACATTCCAGGGCAACTCTGGGGATCAACACCACCTCTCCATCTCCACCCTCTTTCAACACACGACACTCCAAGATCCTAGGTGTGGATCTAATCAACCTCAGTCTGGTCCCATTGTACAGTCCATGGATTGGATCCAAGTTGTGCAACAACATCAGGGGTACTCCTTTCTTCAGCTCCAGTTTGTGCAGTGGAAATCCAGAGGGGGACAGGGTGTGTAACATCTCTGGCTGGACATACTCATACTCCCCATCAGTCACAGAGTCTGCACTGGTATAGGTCACTCTCTCCTGTGGTTGGACAGCCTCCAGAATGATGGAGTTGATCTCATGCACCTGCACATTCCTAGGGGTAAGGATGGTACGATCCAGGAAATACCCATCTGCCAGTGGTTGGTTTGGTTGGAGGGCCAGGACCTCAGAGTAGATGGCATCCACCAGAGAGGCCAATCCATCCCCACAATGCATGTGCTGAGGCAGTTCCAATTCTCCATCAGTGGTCCCTATCTCCAGGAGACGTCTTGCCCATTCATCACATTCAGGATCCTGCCCAAGACGCATGTTCTGGTTCAGATAATGCACTGACATCTGGGTCCACAGGTTTGAGTGAGTGAGTGTAGCAGGCACAATCTGCTCCCTGGAACCATGCTGAATGACAGGGAGTGTCTGCCTGAAGTCCCCACCAAGCAAAGTAGTGATGCCCCCAAATGGCCTGTCCTGATCCATCAAGTCCCTCAAAGTCCTATCCACACATTCCACCACATGACGATGTTGAGAAGCAGCTTCATCCCAGATGATAAGGGAGGTCCTCTGAATCAGCTCAGTGGTTCATGTCATCCTTCTTGATGTTGCAAACACTCTGCTCATGGATGGGGATGGGGATCCTGAACCTGGAGTGTGCTGTACGACCACCAGGGAGGAGGAGGGATGCAATGCCAGTAGAAGCAACACACAGCACTATCCTGTCCCTTGCTCTGACAGCCCCAGCAATGAGGTTGGCCAGATAGGTCTTGCCACAACCACCACCACTCTGAAGGAAGAAGATGGTCCCCTGTCCACCCATCACACTGTCCAGCACTGCCTGGTAAAGTTGCCTCTGCTCCACATTCAAAGTCTCCTGCCCCCTCTCCACAAACCCCTGCAACTCTGGCACCATCAATGCCAACTGTTCATTGATCAGCTGGTTCCCTTCATGACGACCCCAGTCCATCTGTGGCCTAGGCATTTCAGGATAATCTTGTAGGCTCTTTCCATGTCTACGAAGGGCTTGAGAGATCAGGTGGAGGCCATAGTCATAGATCTGCTCCTGGGTAGGCTCAGGAATGTTGAGGACCCTGATCAGGTGACGATTCAGGTCATCACAGAGGTTGTCCCTGGATGCCTCCCACAGGTGATTTGGATCCACTGGAGCACCATGCACCAGGATGATCACAAAAAGTCGACGCAAGTGGGAACCCATCTGGAAGTGAGCAGCATCCTGCAGACACAACAACCACTCTCTATCATCCTGCAACAAACCACATGCATGACAGGCCTCCTTGAAGGAATCATGAAGCTGACCATCCACAGAGCGAAGATCCTCAAAGGAAGTTGCACCTGAAAGAGATGTCAGATGGGGAGATGAAAATGAGATGACAGCAGACCTACCCTTGACCTGGGTGAGCAAAAGACGGAGGTAGAACTTTTCACCAGCTGATGGATACACAGCATACATCCTTCCAATGGCCTTGTACCTCTGCCTCACTTTCCACACAGCATGCTTCTTATCCCACACAAATTTCTTGGGGAACTCCTGGTACAGAAAATCATGTGCCCCAGCAGCTATCAGGACAGGGTCCCTGTTGGCCTCAAGCCAACCCATCAGTTGGGTGTTCTTTGGATTGCCCACCACATTCTGAATGTCATCCTCAGCACTAAACACCACAGTCTGTTCTCCTGGAAGGTGGACTGGAAGATGATACACAGCAGGCCACTCCATGTGCATGGGGAATTCAAAGATGTTGTGACATGCCTGAGTGGAGGAGATGTATCTTGCATCAAGGTAGGAACGAATCTCATCATGTCCCTCCTGCTGCACAGTGGCTCTGTCTGGACCTTTATAGATGTACTTGTGGATATACTTGACTGCCTTTATAGAACCACAGACCTCCAGGTTGATGTGGCAGTCAAACTTCACCAGAAGTTCCCTTGGATGGGGGACCACCACACTGTTGTCAAAGACATTCTGATACTTCTCCACTGTCCTTCCATTCTGAGGG
The DNA here is from genome assembly GCA_024663435.1 of Pisolithus sp. B1. Taxonomy (NCBI): domain Eukaryota; kingdom Fungi; phylum Basidiomycota; class Agaricomycetes; order Boletales; family Pisolithaceae; genus Pisolithus; species Pisolithus sp. B1. Next base: position 529,292 of record JANFAA010000026.1, on the reverse strand, counting down.
TGAGCATAGTCGGGATATCCATCCTCCTTTATGATGGTCTGAGCAGCAAAGGCCTTGGGGAAGCGCTTCTTGCAAACATTGTTCTCTATACACCTCTGAGGGGAGCAGGGACCATGAAGCATATACTTGGAGACAGCCTGGTGAAGTTGGGGGTGGAGATTGGGGTCAGGGATCTGTGCTGAGATGATGGCATCCACCTGCTCCACAGAATGAATCTTGTCCTCCTCCTCCAAGAAGATCAACAGGTGCATGTGAGGGAGACCACACTTCTGGTACTCAATAGTGTAGACAAATCCAGCCACCTCTCCAAAGTAACCACCCCTGATCATCTTCAACAAAGCTTCCTTCTTGGCATGGAAAACACAGGTGACCAAGTCAGGCCTGTCAACTGGTGACTGGCCTGTGTCATGATGGTGTGTCAATGATAGCCAGAAAAAAAAAAAAATCCAAACATACCTGGGAAGAGATTCTCAGTTATCTCAGGCCAACTCCCATTTGCAGTCATGGTGAGGAACAGGTCAGGCTTCTTGTACTCTCTACAAATGGCCAGAGAATCCTGAAGCAGCTGGTTCATGTAGCGAGGACCCCCCTTATGAGTGGAAGGGAGGATGACACGACCAACACCACCCAGATCTTGATCAGGATCTTGAGCCAGACAATCCTGCAATCCACTATACAACTCTGCTCTGAGCTTGGTCTGATTGTTGGCCACCCAGGTAAGGTTGCACTGCTCAATGGAAGCCCACCCATCACAGACCAGCTGTTGGAAAAGCCTGCCAGCCTTGAAGAGATTGGCTGGTTCCACCTGAGGAGGACGAACATGCAAACGACATGCATACCAGAGTATTTGAGTGACCTTCTTGGAGCGATGATTGCCACCACCAGCTACCTGCAAAGGAATATCCAGGTGCCACCCTTCCTGTCCATGGGGGAACAATAGCACATAGTGGAGTGGGAGGTAAGAGGGATGGAGGTTGCTGATGCGATGTAATCCCCCACCCTGCAGACGTAGAATGATGTCCCTGTCTTTCCTCACAATCTCTGATCCATCTCCTGGCACAATGGCAGCAATCTCATCCACAGTAGGGAGATTGTATCTCCTTCCATCAGTACCCTGCTGTAGGTAAAGACGCATGCAGACATCTGTATGCTGCTCTGGGGGTTTGGCCTGCATGATTGCATGGGCCTGCTGATAGACTGCAGCATAGGGGTGGTGCTCTCTCAGAGTGGTGTGCAAGTCCAGCAAGATGTCACCCTGCAAGTCAGGGTTTCTCCTCAAATGGGTGTTTGTTGCCTCCTGTGGGTCATAGATATAGAGCTGAGCATAGGAAGGCTGCAGACCCTCTGGTGGCATGAGTGCTCCCATGAGATGGTGAAGAGTGCCATGAATATGAAAAGATGCAGGGCCTGCCCCCTGTACAGTCTGTCTATCCACCTCTACCCCCACTGAGGTAAATGCCAGGGCATTGTTATACTGACGAACATTTTTCCTAAAATCCCTCTGGTCTTGGGGATCATCAAAGAGGTCCTGTATCACCCTTGGCCACTGCTGGATTGGAGGGAATACCACCTGGCCTTGAAGACAACAGCCACCAAAGCGAGGATGCAGTGGACTGGAGTTAGAGAGTTTCTCTGAGAGGAAATGGAGGGCATGGCAGCTGGGACATTGAATGTTCATCAGACCCAAACAGTGATGCTCTACTGGCTCAGCATATGGCCTACCACCTGGAGGGATGTGATATGGTGCTGCTGGGGGTGGTGGTGGTGGTGGTGGTGGTGATGGTGGGTCTGGGTCTGGGTCTGGGTCTGGGTTGGGATCAGGTCCAGGACTGGGATTTGGGCTGGGGCTGGGAGCTGGATCATGGGGTGGAGGTGGAGGTGGAGGAGAAGGATGTCTTGGGGGAGAGGAATCAGGACTGGTAGAAGAACTGGGAGGAGGGGAATGGCCAAGGTTATTTCTAGAGGCTTGTCTCTCCTGGTCCTGCTCATACTGCTCTGCAGAACGTTGACTATGTTCACTCAGGGCCTCTGTAAGCAGCCTTTGAGATAACTGCCTGATTTGCTCTATTTCCTGCTGCTCTTGCTGCTCCCTCTCTTCTACCTGCTGATGTACTGCCTGCTGCTCTGCCTCCTGATGATGTTGATGTTCAAGCTCCACCCTCTGCAATTGTTGCAGTTGTAACTGTTGATGCTCCTGCTGCTGTTGTTGGTGATGCTGCTGCATTTGCATCCTGATGTACTGAAGGTGTTGCCACTCTTGCTCCTGCCTCTGTTGCTGCTGCAGCCTGATGGACTGTAGGTGCTGCCACTGCTGCTCTTGCCTTAACTGCTGCTGCACTCCCATGGCTTGAAAGTGCTGCCACCCTTGTCCCTGCTCCTGCCCCTGCTGCACTCTCATTCCTTGAATGTGCTGCCACTCCTGCCCTTGCCCCTGCTGCTGCTGCACTCTCATGTCTTGAGCATGCTGCCACTCCTGCCCTTGCCCCTGCTGCTGCTGCACTCTCATGTTTTGAGCATGCTGCCACTCCTGCCCTTGCCTCTGCTGCTGCTGCACTCTCATAGTCTGCAAGTTTCCCCACTCTTGTTCCTGCTCCTGCTCCTGTTGCACTCTCATGGTCTGCAAATTTCCCCACTCTTGTCCCTGCTGCTGCTGGTGCTGCACTCTCATGGACTGTAATTGTTGCCACTCTTGTTGGTGCTGGTGCTGGTGCTGCACTCTCATGGTCTGCAAGTGTTGCCACTCCTGCAACTGTTGCACTTGCATAGCCTGAAGATGTTGAGCATGCTGCTGCTGAGCCTGCTGATGTCTCCACTGTTCTGCCTCATGTTGCAGGTTGCTGACCTGCTGGTATGTATATGTATGGTAGTTAGGTGGAGGGGGAGCATGAGATGGGCCAGGTTGAGCTGAAGGGGGAATAGGAGCATTGTTGGTTCTCTGGTTCCTTCTGTGCTGACGACACCTCTCATGGTCATTATTGTATCCTTCCAACAGCCGAGCAGTATAGTCAACATGCTCTGGAATATTCTGAGGTGGTGGAGCAGGAGGAACCAAATTTTGATAATATGGGGGAGGGAAGGCCATCATCTGGGGTGGTAGAGGGGCAGGGGGCAACACTGGAAGCAGAGGTTGTTGGGGAGGGAGTGACACTGGAGCATGAGCCTGACATTACATATGATCAATCTCATATATATTGCAGGCATGGGCACAACTTACAATCAGAGGAGGAGCAGGATTTGGTTGACGACGGGATGGAGGAGAGCCAAGGACACGTTGGTCACGTTCAGCCTGACGACCAGCATTGTGGGCAAGCTGTGGTGAAGTAGGGGGTGTAGACCTGATGGACACATTCACCATTCAGAGACATTGAAGCAGTACATCTGGAAATCAAAACACCTACATGGTTGGAAAGACTGGACACAAAGGTTGGGTAGCAGTGAAGGGGATGAAGGATGCACAGAGAAGTCACCTTGTGCCTGTGGTAGACCCTACTGACTGGAACTTGACAAATGACAGAGCAAAAGGCAAAAAATCCCAAGACAGATTGAATGGCAACTGCAAGCAGGAGTGATCCCACTTGACCTTTGCAGGCCCTGCCAAACACGTCTCTACTCTGTGGTGATGAGAGAGGTCCCAGCCTCAGAGAGGCCTCAGCAACCAGCAGACAGGTGGAGATGAATCCACCAAGCCAGGTAGTAGGGACTTCACACCACCTTGTCTTGGTCTACAGTGTTCACTCTACCACCAGCACAAAGCAAGTATCAAAGGCAACCAAAAATCCCAACAATGCCAACCCTAGACCTACATGACATGTGAGTGTTCACCTGCAGATAGAGTGACATCAACTTACACTGACAACCTGGACACAGGTGTCTGCCAATAACCCAAAAGATGGGTAAAAAAAAACTAAAGTGATGAGAGAAAATAGGTGAAAGGGCATCAATGATGAGTGGGGAAAGGCTTACCAAGGCACGCTGAAGAAAGATAACCAACAATTTCTCAAAAAGCCAAAAATGCGAACAAAAATCTAAGGAATGCACCAGAAATACATATCAAGAGGTGTCATAAATGGATGAGACTGATCATTAGCAGGTAGTAGATGACTTACCAGGCACCCAGGCCAGATATGTGACCGAGGAAGGGGTCAAAAATGCGAAAAATGCGAACAGAAACCTAGGAAATTTACCAGAGTGATGAGAAATACATATGAAAAAATACCAGAAATGGTTGGGATTGATCGTTGGCAGTTATAGATGACTTACCAGGAAGCCTGGCCAGAGAATGTGACCAGTAAAGGGGTCAAAAATGCGAAAAATGCAAACAAAAACCTAAGAAATGTGCCAGAGTGATGGGAAATACATATGAAAAAGTGTCAGAAATGGATGAGATTGACCATTGGCAGGTATAGATGACTTACCAGGAAGCCTGGCCAGAGAATGTGAGCAGTAAAGGGGGCAAAAATGCGAAAAATGCGAACAAAAATCTAAAAAAATGGAGGAAATCCAGGTCCAGATGGCCAGGGTATGCAATCAGTGCCCCTCCTGAGCATTATCAAAGGGCCATGGGCTTACCAGCAGCCAAAGGACTGTCAGAAAACAGTCAAAAATGCGAACTATGGGCCTTATCAGTGGATGAGATCTCTTATCAGGCTGATCTGCAGCCCAGATCAGAGCAGACACTCACAGATGACACTATTTTCAGTGTGATAGTTGTTTGACAGTGGTTGGACCAGCTGGTATGCAACTGGAGTGGAGGGAGGCTGGGGAGGGAGCTGGGGAGGGAGGGGGAAGGACACTTGCTGACTGCCAGCACCGATTGCGGGACACGCGACGCCACGTGGCTTTTGTTGTTCAAAAAAGGAAACTCACGTGGCTTTTGCCGAGAGGAGCGAAAAAAGCGAGACTGCCGACAATAGCAAGAATTGCGAGAATTGCGAAAATAGCGAGAATAGCGAGGGGAGCGAGCTACGCGAAATAGTCGAACTACGCGTCGAGAATCAGGGATTCACGCTCTCGTCCCACGACCCACGGCCGTTAAACTTATTGATTGATGATTGATGATGATACTTATTGATGATTGATTGATTGATGATTCGCCTTACCAAATAACCCTACCTAAGAGGGTTTTATTGCTTCCGAAAAGTAGTGCCTTAGGTGTGTTGTTTTCATTTGCGACCTCGTCGGAAAAGTTGTTGGCACGCGGCGTGGTAAAAGTGGAGTCTAACATGAAACGTTCGATGGAAGGTTCCGATACTTGACTTCAAGTCCGGACGCCCCGTGCGAGCGTTTGTTCCGTATCTACCACGATCTCTGCATCGACATTTCTGGAGATATCTATCTATCCCTGAATTCCCTTAGGGAAGGCTATCCTCGAGGCACGAGATAGTGGGATTCGAAGCTGGATGCACAGCACTGAGCGACGGTGTATGTGGTTACATATACGAGTGCTAAGGCAAGTGACGCCAGTGTAGAACACGTTAACCGACAACTCAGGAAATACAACGTTGACTATCCTAGGTGGGAATAGCTACTGTACCCTGCAGTGTTCGAGTAATGCCTCGTAAGCTGACTGAGCGTCAGCATAGAGGTGGTAGTGGATCGATCCTCATCAGGAGGATCGAAAAGAAGCTTCTTCTTCTCCATGCTGCACATGCGCTGAGAAATGGTCTCAAACGAGTTCCAGACTGGTGTATCGTTAGAAATTAAGTGGTCGAGATGCAACATTCTTCAGGCTTGAGAAGGAGAGTCACGTAAACGGCCATCGAGGTCCGCGTACCCAGTGGATACTTTTTTAAGTTGGACTGGCGGAGTACACGTGCCATCAGCGTCGCCCTCTGGATTTTCTCCTTATCTAGGGCAGACAGCCATAGGTTGTATGCCCAGGATACAGCAAGGGAAGCAAGAAATAACGACTGGCCAAAGGGTGTCCCCTGTGGAACAAGGAGCACCTGGGCGACGAACTGAACCATTGAGAGCACTGAACACCACCCGATGTTATCATGGTGTGACAGAGAAAATCTGCCACGAGTGATGCAGTTGACGGCACCTTCCAGGCCTCTCAGCACGGCGATCTCCCTATCCGTACCAAGGACGCCATCGCCGAGAGGACAATCAGCAGCTTTGGGGTGCGTAAGGGTGGGTTTACCGGAACCGATGACCAAGCAAGAAACGCCGCTAGTGATGGTCTCCAGAAGGATGATGGAGAAAGAATACCAGTCCTTGAAACAGGCACATGCAACGGAAGTACCGATGCTGACTGTGATCGGAATGAGGGCAACCAAGTGGGAGGCTGTATCGAGACGCTCGGGATGCATGTGCTCATCTGGTACATGATGGAAGTCGACGACGGTGACACCTATCTGCTGCGTTCTCCTCCCCCGTACTTCTTCTCCCCGCAAGTCTGAACATTCTTTTATGTAAGAATAACGAAGCTAGGTGACCGGTCTCGTCGAGAATGCTTCCTGAGTGGGCCGCTCTAAACTTGGGGCCCTTCCACCCATCTAGCTCGAAAAGCGTAGCAGGGTCGGTGTAAATCCCAGGAAAGATACCAGAAAAGAATCTTGAGTTGGCAAGTAGGCCGTACCGCTTGGCGATGGTGTACGAGCCAGGGGAGTTGCATCAACCCGGCCACTTTCAGTGTTCGTAAACGTGTGCGGTGCCTATGGTAGCGACCGCTTCTTCGTCACCAAATATTCCTGCCATACCCGACATGTTGAGAGAGAATTGGGATATAGCGGGTGGGTAGGCAGCTGAGGAGACTCTTCGACAGTGAGATGATGCAGTACGTGGACCAGTGAACTTACTATCATGCAATAGATGGTTATGAATACCTGCAAGCACGCAGCTGGTTTAGAAGACAAGCTATGTAAGTAGAACTTCGCCGCAACAGCTGTCGGTAGTACGGAAGGCTGCGACGAGGCACGTCGGTGCAGCCACATGGCAGTGCCATGAGTGTCCGATCCGATTCCTCATGCGCATGCCAACAGCTCCTTTACGTGCAAACTCAGGGGACACCCTAGGCCACAGATCTTGAATCCGAATAACGTTGTGGCCTACCGATGGAGGGTAAGTGCATTTTGAACGTGCCGATCCCTTGCTCCCACTTCTGCAGTGATCACTGCCTGTCCCAGAATCAAGCTTACACGTCACGTATCACTGACCATCAGTGAGACTGCTTCAGGCAACTTCTTGCCGCACAACAGCTCTCACAACACATGTACAGGAATGAATTGATGACTTTGGCACGTTCATAGAGCACGTCGCAGAAGGGTTCTGCTGCAGCCTATGTGCACAGCCTCAAAAGGCGTCACGTTTGTCGTGTTTCAGGTGAAGCCGCCTTTCACAATGCACATGTGATGAATCAATATTCCGGGAAACTCGCTACCATCACCTCAAGAACGTGGTACACTCCCCATCATGAGGAATGATCTCCGTTGTTCAGCCCTTGCTGCCACTATTTAAGTTCACCACTTCTCCTCCCTCAACCTTCATATCTCTGCGCACCAACTATAGTCCCTCTGCCGTTGACATGGGTGGTAATCATTCACACCAACCTGAACCTGAATGGCCCCGGGCCGCAATCCAGTGGATTGAAACGGGAATCGGAGAAGCACAGAGGCAAGCTGAAGAGGCTGCGCGTTGTGTGAGGGAAGCTGTTGAACGCCCCGCACGCGAGGCAGAGGAGCAGCGAAAAAGGGAATACGAAGCCCGAGAAGCACAGGAGCGACAGAGACAAGCTGAAGAGGCTGCGCGTTATGCGAGGGAAGCCGCTGAACGTGCCGCACGCGAGGCAGAGGAGCAGCGACAAAGGGAATATGAAGCCCAGCTTGCCGCTGAGCGGGCTGCTCAGGCTGCTCGAGAGGAGGCCGAGAGGATGCGTCGACAGATGGAAGAAAGAGAACGAGCTGAGCGAAGAGCTCGTGAGGAAGCGGAGGCTCGTGCCCGTGAAGAGCGAGCACGTGCGGAGAGGATTGCACGAGAAATGGAAGAGGAACGACGAAGACAGGAGGCTGAGAGGCTTGCCGCCATTGCAGCTCGGGAGGAGGAGGCTAGGCGTCTAAGGGCCATAGAGGAAGAAACCAGACGTGCCAGGAGGGCCCAAGAAGAAGAAGAACGAAAGGCTCGGGAGGCTGCCGAGGCTGCGAGAAAGGCTCAGGCTGAGCGAGAGGAAGCGGAAAGGCAGCTGAAAAAAGGGATCCAGCCTGTGGTTATGCCCACCGCCCAGGAGATACGGCTTGCCAAAGCAAAGGTGCAGTATGACGATGCTATTTTTCATTTTGCTGTCGCTGGCATCGCCGGTAGCGGGAAGTCCTCTCTGATCAATGCCCTCTGTGGCATGAGCAACAGTGACCCCAATGCAGCCGCCACTAGGTGTCAACGAGACCACTTTGGAAATTTCAAGATACGTCGATACCGCACACAGCGAACAATTCGCTTGGTACGACATTCCCGGCTCCGGCACGTTAACAATCCCCGATTGGCAGTATTTCAACTCTCAAGGTCTCTATGTCTTCGATTGCATCCTCGTACTCTTCAACAATCGCTTCACGATGACGGACCAAGCCATACTCGCAAATTCTCGTCGTTTCCAAATCCCCACCTTTATCGTCCGCTCTAAATCAGACCAGCATATCTTTAACCTGATGAAGGACATGGGTTACGATCCTGATGAAGAGGACGCAGACAACCGAGAGCAATTTTATAGGGTTGCTCGCGAACAGTATGTATCAGAGACACGCCAGAGCGTCAAGGACAACTTGGCCGAGGCAAACCTCCCTGACCAGCGAGGTATACATCGTGTCTAACAAGACTCTTTTCGGGGCCGTCAAAGATAAAGTGCCGAGGAGAATGATCCACGAAGTCGAGTTGCTTACAGACTTGTACAATGAGGCTTACCGCAGTAACAAGTTTAATTGATACCTACTATGGCCCTTCTCTTTGTCTGCTGTGTAAAGCACCTGATGCTATAGTTACGTGTTTCTGTTGTCTCGAGCCCATTGCGTAGTATGTACCTTCAAGCTGGGAATCTCTGCCTGCTTCTACCCTGTCCACGCTTTCCAACTTGTCCCTCTCCGATTTACTGGCACTGTCGCTCCATCTATCGCGATTGTTGTACAGGTTCACGGGCGTTTCTGCTGACAGGCAACGGTTGGGCTTGTGTTCACATGTGTCAACGCCCAAGCAAGGCGAAGAAGCCTGGCTCGTGCACCGGCTCATGGTACGGAACTTCGTACAATCCATCGAGACAAATTCCAAACATGCATAGAACCTTCGTCGGTTATTTCCAGATTCCAGAATCATGGCACGAGGTATCCACTCGCTGTGATTTTAGCAGGAGTCCTTGTCCAATTGTCTCATTCCTGATCGCTGGTACCCTACCACCACTGGGCTCGACTCTTCACCCCTGCACGACGACACTCGGTGCTATCAAACACGTTCTGTGGGTATCAATGCATGGCTCCGACTGGGTCTGCTGGACTCGGCATGTACGTGCTAGAACGAGCCCACCAAATCTAGGAAGTAATAATAAAAAGGTTTCCCTTAGGATCGCCTCACACCGCATTTGGGCTATAGGCTTCCACACTAAGTCGTCTTAGCGATTCGAACAGATCTCCCTACAACCCACAATCTCAAATGGCAGCCCAACATGTGTTAACTTCGTGATCGCCGCCACTTGAGGTATGTAAGTCACTTTCATAATACATGTATATCTACTAAAAAGATCCAGTGCAATTCAGTGGTGCAGCATTTACGTGTTGAAACTACGTGGCATAACCGTCTCTCCCCACCCGTCCCAACTGCTGGACTTGCAGTCTCTTTGTTTACCAGGAAATGGGACTTTTTCCCCAGTCGGTGCTCCCCCTTGTCGCCGTTGGTGCGGTGGCTGTGGTCGTTCATGCCCATGTTAGTCGATCGCAGGCAAAGAGGGTCGCAAGAGCAGCCCATGAGGAAATGCAGCGGACCACGTCCGCGAAGGAGAATGTAGAGAAACAATGGAGAGAGGGTATACAACCCGTCGTCACGCCAAACTTGGTAGAGCGAGAGATTGCGAAAATGCGGATGCAGTATCAGGAAGGTCTTTTTCACTTTGCTGTTGTTGGCATTGCAGGGAGCGGCAAGTCCTCTCTGATCAATGCATTTCGTGGATTGCGTAACAGAGAAACTGGTTCTGCCGCTACCGGTGTCGCTGAGACGACCCGCGTCTTCAACAGATATCCGGACCTCGATCCTCGGCAGCCTGTTGTTTGGTATGACATCCCGGTGCAAACACGCTCAATATTCCGGACTGGCAGTATTTCAACGCCCAAGGCCTCTATATCTTTGACGGCATCATTGTCCTGTTCGCCGACCGCTTCACGGGGACGGATATTGCTATTCTGAGGGACTCCGCACGATCCAATATTCCTGCCTACATCGTGCGATCTAAGGCCGACCAGCACATCGAGAATACGATGAAGGAGATGGGGTATGACGGTGTCAATGGAAATAACGATCCAGGGCTGCGTGACGAGCTCTACAGGGAGGCATGTCAGGAGTTTATCGAAGCAACTCGGAGGGACGTCAGGTCGAACCTCGAAAGAGCAAACTTACCTGACAGACGGGTTTATATCATTTCCAACGGCGTGCTTCTGTCTGCTATCAAGGGACAGACACCCTAGGGGAGCCATCGACGAGGTAGAGTTGCAAAGAGATATTGTTAACTGAGCGATGGCCGGGCGGGGAATTGTGAACAACGCACATACCACACCCTGACTCCACAGTCCACTCTCACCCTACGTATAATTGCAATAGTTCGAAGGCCCGGTTCGTACAATTTACTATACCCCTGTCTTGCTTTTCAGCATGAAGTCTAGCTGCTCGCGGACTTATACACTTGCCACATAGGATACCTGACAAGTTCTCCAGAAACCTGTTACAGACTCTCGCATCTGTTATGTTGCCCGATACTCCTATCGGAACTACGTTTTTCAGCTTCATGATTTTGTTGGAGAATAATGGAGGATTACCCCCCTTCGGGTGGGGGGGGGGGGGGGAGTAATCTATAGTCTATGTGCGATCTCGGAGGTAGTTGGGCTGACCAACGCCCATCAGACACCCTCTCCTAGGATTAGGGTCGTGTACAGTGCGTGTAGGGGTAGACTAAGGAGCGGCCTAGGGCCTGCGGTTTCGAGCCTCCGAAGGCTCTCATCGGTGCTTCTCCCGCACATGGCCTCCAATATGTCACGGCCCTGGAAGGAACTTTCGTCCAACAGAGGTCCTTTTCGCTTCCACGCGGTACATACTCGCGCCGGGTCCGACTGGCCACGAGGCCTCCACCCACCATAAGACATTTCCATAAGAGAGACATAGCACCAAGGTTACGGTGTTATAAGATTGGATTAAATTAGAAAGGTAACAGCTTTGTTGCTTACATAAGCGCCGAGAGCGCACTTCCTGCTTCAGCTTTCGGTACTCGGTTTGCAGCAGACTACGAACCTGGTCCGTACTAAATTTCTTCACTATCGCGTGTCTTCCATGGCTTCACAAGTGTTTCTTTTGACAGTAGCCCTCCCCCCCCCCCCCCCCGTGGATCCAGTTTAAATATACCTCCACGATCAAAGTGTTGTCAGGCGAGGCGGGGAAGCCGGGCCTGGTAGAGATCGTCGGATGACTTATCAGGACAAATCTCTACATTCGCCGCTTCTCTCCAAGCTCCAGAACGGTGCCATGAGGTCAGATCAACCCTATACCGCTTTCTTCTGTATTACAGCACTCTCAGATGACCCTTCCTTGGTAATCGCAGATGCTTCCAACTGTCAACATGATCATCGCTACCTGACTAGGCAATTCATCATATCTACCAATCATTGGGATAGTCCGAGCCATTTTAAAGCATATATATAGGGCGTGTTCACCCAAGACCCGACTCGTACAGCACCCCACAGTTCCTGCGAGACTCTCCCAACCACAGCTCATTTCTTTGCCACGTCATGTGTTTTACCGAAGATATAAAACCGGATGTTCCCAACCAAAACCTTGCGGACCTTGAGGCTCGTGCGAAAGCCGAAGAACAGCAAGCTGAAGCGGAGCGTAGAGAGAAGGAGGCAAAGGAAGAGCTAGAGCGTATTCAGCATGAGGCAGAGGAAGAGAAGAAACGTGCACGGGCACTGCAGGAGGAAGCCCATAAAGCTGCAGAGAAAGCTCGTGAAGAGATGGAACGAGTCAAAATGGAAATGGTTGAAGCTAACGAGCGTGCGGTGAAGGCGCAGGCGGAAGCGGAAGCTGCTGCTACCTCTGCACGAGAGGATACTGAAAAGCTTGCGCAGCAAGCCGCTGCAGAAAGGGAACGAGCGAGACAGGCTGCGGAAGAGGCGAGGCGGGTGGAGGCTACCACCAGGGAAGAAGCTCAGAGGGTAATGCAGGCGGCTGAAGAAGAACGTCAGAGGGCCAAGCTTGCCCAGGCCGAGGCGGAGAAGGCCGTGGCTGTAGCAGCAGAAGAGGCCCGGAAGGCAAATGCTGCCAAGGAGGAAGCAGAGTTACGGTGGAAAAAGGGCATTCGGCCTGTCGTGACGCCATCGCTGGAGGAGCTCGAAAGAGCAAAGGAGCGTATTCAGTACCAGGAAGGTTTCTTTCACTTTGCCATCACAGGTGTGGCGGGGAGCGGGAAATCGTCCCTCGTAAACGCCTTCCGTGGGCTGCGCAATAAGGATTCTGGAGCCGCTGCTACCGGTGTCACCGAAACGACTCTCGAGACGGCAAGGTACTCTGATCCGAGCCCCAATCACCAGCTTCTCTGGTTTGACATCCCCGGTGCGGGTACACTCAAAGTGCCAGATTGGCAGTACTTCAACGAACACGGCCTCTATGTGTTCGATTGTATCATCATCCTCTTCGATGCTCGATTCACCCTAACGGACATTGCCATCCTGTCAAATGCTAGACGGTTCAACATCCCTGCATACATCGTACGATCTAAAGCGGATCAAAATATTCGCAATGTTATGCGAGACATGGGATACAACAGTGACGATGACGATGATGAAGACCCGGGGCGTCGCAATAGGTTCTACAAAGCAGCGCGTAAGCAGTACATCGAGGAGACCCGCAGAAGCGTCAAGATCAACTTGGAGAATAGCAACCTACCTGATCAACGAGTTTACCTTGTCTCCAATGACACGATGTTATCCTGTGTCACTACGCAGAGGCTGCCAAAGAAGGTCATTGATGAAATTGAGTTGCTCTCTGACATCTTCGCTCAGGTTGTTTCTCGGCGCAGCCTTCATAAGCACGATGCACTCTCGTCTACAGTTATACCGTCCATGGTGTCTGCGACCTCATTTGCTTCTATGCTCCCATTACCTACTTTATCCCACTGAAAATCTTCGTTGTTCACCGTATCCCGTACCACCATATTTTGTCTTAGGCAAGTAAACTGAAGTGATAGTACGTCTGATGAAATGCCAGTGTGCTCTCGGTACGAGTACGACTACCATACCAACATACTTCCTCGCGTGCTGACGTCTCTGCTGTGCACATGAACTTGTGGCTGAAAATGTGAGGTCGTTGCGCTCGCTTTTCACCCCGCTTCGTGCCATGAACCGCATCTCCCGGAGCCGTTCCAAAGCTTGTTCAGTCTTTTCTACCCCACACTCGCGGTGGATCGGAGTTACGGCCTCGGTCACAAAACTTGCGAACCCCGCGCCGCTCGACGCATCGCCTCGTCAGGTAAAGTTGACCTGTTCGTTACTCATCCAACCTTCACTGTTCACTTAGACGCCTTTCTAGGCTTCTCTTTTGTATTGGAAAGCCCTTACCCAAACCTCCCATGCAGCCAAGTATCCGTCTAGTAACACCCGTTACCTAGCATGTCAATCACAGCTTCTTTCGTTGGTCACGAGGTCTCCAGTGGCATAGAATTTCACCTCTTCACGTAGCGAGTGTGGGTGACGGGTTGATGGGCATGTCTATTATCAGGTAGCTATGAGATCCGTGTTCCATCGGCATCACAAATTCACCATGTTCGTTCAGTGCGGGGACCACTAGGTAGTAGGAACGGCTCCAAATGAGACAGGTCCCAGGCATACTCTCTTCATCGAGCGATTTCTCGGATCTAGATTCATAACACGAGGTATCCTCACACGGCGAGCATAGCAGTGGTTCGTGAAGTTGACTCCCCGCAGTGCTCGTGCTCTACCCTACCACCAATCGAGCGTCCCTTGAGTGTATAAATTTGACACGCCAGAGTTCGGCAGTCGTCCAACTGCGCACTATCCCTCCATACCCCAACTGCTTCCGACACTCACAATCCGATGGGCGGTCTGTTTTCCAAACGCAGTACACCACCTGCCGCATCTAACCCCTCCGTTGCCGAGATCGAAGCCAAGAATCGTGCTGAACAAGCTACACGCGATGCCCAAGCTGCCAAAGCGCTTGCTGAGAAAGTTCAGCGTGAAGCATTGGAACGAAGTCAGGAAATGCAAGCGAGTCTGAAGGCGGTGACTGTGGAGGCTGCAGCAGCCCGTGAAGGTGCACAGAAGTTGAGGGACGCAATGGTTGCGTCTGAGGATCGTGCAAAGGCCGCACAGGCAGCGGCTGCAGCCGCAGCCGCAACGCAACAAGAGGAATTGAAACGAATTACGGAGGAACTAAAACAAGCGAGACAGGCCATTGAAGAGGCTAGGCGGGCGGAAGTTGCTGCAAAAGCAGAGGCTGAAAGGAAGTGGGCGGCTGCAGAAGAAGAGCGGCGAAAGGCAGAGGCTGCCCGAGCCGATGCTGATAGGGCTACCAGAGCAGCACAAGAAGAGGCCCGAAAGGCGACCGCTGCTAAAGAGGAAGCAGAAAAGCAATGGAAGGCAGGGATTCAGCCCGTGGTCACGCCATCATTGGAAGAGCTCGAGAAGGTTAAAAGGCGCATCCAGTACAAGGAGGGCGTTTTTCATTTTGCTGTGGCTGGCGTTGCAGGAAGCGGAAAGTCCTCACTGATCAATGCTTTCCGTGGGTTGCGCAACAGGGATGCCAGTGCCGCCGCCACTGGCGTCACTGAGACGACCCTCGCGATGGCAAGATATCCCGACGCCAATCCCCAGCACCCATTCGTTTGGTTCGACATTCCTGGTGCGGGAACACTTAAGATTCCTGACTGGCAGTACTTCAATGCGCAGGGCCTCTATGTGTTCGATTGCATCATTGTCCTCTTCGACAACCGGTTCACCATGACGGATGTAGCCATCTTATCCAATGCTAAGCGGTTCAAAATTCCAACGTACATCGTACGCTCCAAAGCGGACCAGCATATCCGCAACTTGATGAGAGATATGGGATACGATAGCGAGCAGGATGATGAAGATGACCCGGGACGTCGCGCTAGGCTCCTTACAGCCGCTCGTAAGCAGTATATCGAGGAGACTCGCAAGAGCGTCAAGACCAACCTGGAGAACGCTGGGCTACCCGATCGGCGGGTTTATATCGTGTCTAACGACAATGTGTTGGGTATGGCAAGAGGAAACACGCCCAGGAGGGCTATTGATGAGTTGGCCCTGCTCACTGACCTTTTCACCGAGGCTCATGTCAGACGTGGTCGGGCAGCCAATTCTCAAGGGGATCAGTGAGTTCGTAATAGCCTAGTGTTGTATCATGTCGTTCGAATGGACTTTGTATTCATCATGGCAGACTCTCGACAACCAGTTGACTTCGGAATATAAGAATCGCTTGGGAATACTTCACGTTAAGCTCGACAGTACTGTCCGACCGATGGGTCCCTGCCGCTGGTAACCGTCAACTTACGCACAGTTGAAGCGGACTTACAGTGGGTGCTGCTGTACATACTTTCTCGACGAACTTAGACAGCTGCGCAATGCAGACAAGTTTCTCCCGTTTGTCGTAGACAGGGTAACGGTCCGGCATCCACTGCGTAGTACTAGCTGCGCCACCCGATGGAGTTCCCCTCGTAAGACTGAGAGTAATTATGGTGAGTCCCTGTTGGAACGGTGTCGTGACGTAGGTGGTTAAGGTACTTCGACCATCCTAGCAGTAGAAGCCAACGTCAACCCTTCACGACTTCATCTCCCTGTCACCAGAAGTGACACTAGCGGTAGTCCCCTCAGAAGACCTCGTCAATTTCATTCCCGGGCGACATGCTAGTTTGGGGACTTCATGATCGTCGAACGACTTATATAGGCAAATCACAAGGTGCGATGAGAGGCGGTACAAGTTGACCGCGATAGGAATGTCACAAGATATCCTCAAGGTTCTGTTGATCGCTTGGCGTTAGACGTGTATCGAGATGCCTTACCCACAATGAGGCAGTGGTACAACCCTTGCCCAAGGAAGCCCGATAGTGCTCGTTTCCGGTCACCTCACACAATGCCTTCAAGGCCATAAACTGAGCCTGCGATCGTAGTACCTCTTACCACGTACGCCTATATCTTTTCCTGCTCATTGTCACCGTCATCATATTGTTCACTCGTAGGACGAAGGCAGAACGATGGGTCCTGCTGTGTCGGTGCTACCTGTACTTGGAATTGCAACTGCTGCAGTGCTGTCTCTGCTTCAACATCTATTCCCGAATCCGACAATACAGGCAATCGTAAACCGTCAGCAAGAAGAAGCCGCAATAAGAGAGTTACAGCAAAGAGCTCAAGAAGCCGAGGAACTGGCGGAGCGTATCCACCGAGAAGCACAGGAAGAACGACAACGTGCGAGAGAGCGTATAGAGGCGGCGGAGGAAGCTTCAAGGAGGGCACGTGAAGAAGCCCATAGAATGATGGCGGAGATGGTGGAGGCGGAGAGAGAGGCGACAAAGGCGAGGGTGGAGGCTGAGGCTAGTGCACAGGCTGCACGAGAAGATGCCATGAGACTTGCCGAGCAGGCAGCGCAGCAGTGCGCAAGAACTAGGGAGACACAGGAGCAGGCAAGAAAAGCAGAAGAGGCTGCGAAGGAAGAAGCGAAGAGGGCGGAAAAGGCTGCTGAGCAGGAGCGTCAGAAAGCTGATGCTGTGCGGGCCGAGGCGGAAAAGGCAACTAAAGCAGCCCAGGAAGAGATGAAGCGAGCCATGTCTGCAAAGGAGGAGATAGAGAAGCGGTGGAAAGAGGGTATACAACCCATCGTCATGCCAACTGTAGCAGAGCTGGAGGCAGCAAAAAGGCGGGTGCGGTACGAAGAAGGACGCCTTCATTTCGCCATTGCTGGTATCGCAGGAAGCGGCAAGTCATCCCTAATCAATGCATTCCGTGGTCTGCGCAACAATGAAGCTGATGCTGCTGCCACCGGTGTCACTGAGACGACTGGTGTATTCGACAGGTACCCGGACCCTAATCCTCAATACCCACTCGTTTGGTATGACATCCCGGGCGCAGGCACACTCAAGATCCCTGACTGGCAGTACTTCAATGCCCAAGGCCTCTACGTTTTCGACTGCATCATTGTCTTGTTCGACAACCGCTTTACAATGACGGATATTGCTATTCTGAATAACTGTGCACGGTTCAACATTCCCGCCTTCATCGTGCGGTCCAAGGCCGACCAGCACATCAGGAATGCGATGAGGGACAAGGGGTATGATAGTGACGATGAAGATGGTGGTGTCAGGTTGCGCAACAGGCTCTACAGGGAAGCACGTCAACATTTTATTGAGGGAACCCGGGAGAACGTCAAGTCCAACCTCAAGAACGCGAACTTACCGGACAGACGGGTATATATCGTTTCCAATGACACGCTCCTGTCCATCGTCAAGGGAGAGGAGCCTAAAAAGGCCATCGACGAGGCTGAGTTGCGCAGGGACATTGTTAATCAAATGCTAGCTAGGCGCGGCAGGGTTTCAGAGGAATCTGCATCATCGTGATCTTTGATGCTCCCCTGAAAGCGCCCGTAAGGTTAGGACCGTGTGTTTCGATACTAGTAATTACATTGTACACCATGGTGCAGATGTTGTTGAACTAACACCCGCCGGCACTTACACTTACAGTAGTCACGCTACGAGCTTATGTAATCACGTTCATTTTCACTTCGCGTTCTTGTACGATACACACTTCAGTGGTTCTCCCGAACACTGAAGTGAGTTGATACCTTTCCGTACCTTCTTGCTACGTACTGTTGCGTGGCGTTGATCACAGTTGCTTGTTCAAGGCAACGACTGACATGTGCTGTTTACCTTTTGGTAAAGTAAACCTATAGGCAGGCAATAGGCAAGCATGTGGCTTGTGGCAGGCCTCTTGCAGATGTATCGGCAGTGATATGTGGATGTACTGACAGGGACAGCCTTGACTACTACTTGATGTTCTCAAGGATTAGTCGTACTAGCTGATAACGATAGGGATCTGGCCCAGTCGACTAGCAGAGCAACGCTCAGGAATAATGAGAAAGCAAGAGTTTATAGGGAGTACCCTACTTGCTAAGTAGGTAGCTAGGTAGCGAAAATACAAGGATTCTCTATCGCTAAGCTGTGGGTTTATATACCCCACAGGCGATGAGAAGACTATCGTATCCTCGCCATAAATGCATAGGTAACAAACAAGATGGGGCTTGCACAAAGGGTCCCTCCACAGGGTATTGAGTCAGAGTGCCCTTGGTGATGCACACCGAGTCATGGGTGATGCACACCCTACTCATCATGACTCCTCACCGTGCTGGAGTGTTTACGACAGGTAAACAGGACAACCTCTAGGTGCGACACGACAAAGTCACGTGCCTAGGAAAGCAAGCCGCAACCGTCAAGAAGCCTCCAGATCCCATCGGGATCTGAGAAGCGAGAAAGATAAAGTAAAAAGGGAAACATACATAAGCGTGGCTGTGTCATATACTAGAGTCCATGCACTTGCCCCTAAGGTGGGCAGCGGTGCAATACGAGACGTCGCTAAGGACACGGGAAAGGGGATGACAACAGGCTCATGGTGCAGGAATTGTATAGTAAGCAGACTGAGAAAGGAAAGAATGAAAACAGCGCATGACACGTACTTGTTGGAGATTGAATCACCCCTGTGTGATACTTCTTTTTGGTGCGCTTTTTTGGTTGATTACATAAGCACTTAGAGCGCACACTTAGAGTACATTTTGGTACTGTTCCCTCAGTAGTTGAGTCACTACTGAGGGTAAGTCTACTATTTACTTAGTATTTCCATACTTACTGATAGCCTGTAGCTGCCTACAGGTACATCTAATATAACAGTAGTTGAGTCACTACTGAGGCTGCCTACAGCCATTTTCTACAGGTTATGAGCCCCGCATAGCACGGAAGAAAATTTTATTAGAGGCAACTCGCGGTCGACTCGATACAAGTGACTACTCAACAATCTACTACTGTCCTTACTCGAAAGCCATTGGATAATACGACGGATGGATTACCTACCCGAGCTCGCACATAATGGGCACAATTGGACAACTTATGGAAGTTCGGTCCTATGCGCCATTTCTGACGAAGGCTTGATGGGGTTCCTGGTCGGGTCTGAAAGATGACCTACACATCCAGCAGAGCTTATAGGTCGTGGTGAGGGTTGGACACCCCAGACCGATGACGAACGAGCAGAGGTCGCGGCATGGTGAGTCGCCGACCAGTTGTGGACACAACGAAACGCGATGGTAAACTACACCATCGTTAGCGGCATTCCAGATACCATTTTTGGCTTCATGTTACACCTAAAATCACCACTCGAAAAGTGGGATTACCTGGAGAAGCGCTTCGGTTCGATTCCGAGACCAGAGAGTTGGCTAGTTGCTGAGGAAGCCAAGCAACGAAGCAACTCGAATATAGCTAGAGGAGCTGGTCAGGAAGCTCACGACAGCAACAATGAACTTCAGAACTCACCTAGCAGTCACGAAGACCCTGTGGACAGCCCAAGCGACTGCACTGAGACTGAGGCTGGGCAAGCAAAGCCCGAGCCCAAGGTCGTAGATGCACAGCACTTGAAACCTTACCTACTAGGGGTGGAGGTTGAGGCTATAGGCTCAAAACAGCCAGCAGAAGGCATGGATGCACTTGAAGCACCTGACAGCAGTAGTCAGTGTGCGGGTGACAAGGTCGAAGAGGAGGACTTACCAACGACAAGCTCCAAGGCTCTCAAAACTCAACAGGACCTACCAGACGCTATGAGCGAATGCGCCGAGACCCGGACTGGGCACACGAAGCCTGAGGACGAGGTTGTAGACACGCGGCATGTGGTGGATGTCCTACCCATGTTTGAGGTGGGGAGTACAGGCCAAGCATGGTACAGCAAACATGTGAAGGACCTCCAAGTATCTGACAAAGGCGGTTGGCGTGCAAGTGATGAAGTCGAGAGGAGCCGAGACTTACCAAAGTCAAGCTCCGAGGTTCGCAAGCCTATGTCTATCGAAGACAGTCAGCACACCTGGATGAACAGCGAGACGATCACTAACATACCTGATCCACCCGGCGCACCCATGAAACTCTCTACCCCACAAGTCAAATCTTCTCTGCCGCACAACAGGCCTTCGGCACAAGCATGTAGTGCTACGACTACAGAGTTTGACCTATTGCGCACAAGGAGAAGCAGCAAGCAACGAGAGACGAGGCGTCTCGAGCTTGACTGCAAGCAGGCATTGGGACGCCCGAAACGAACCTACCAAGGTCACTCCACATCCGAAACCCCACCTGACGATGCTTGGGGGATGGGGGTGCATAGGCCCACTCGAGCAGGCAAGGGGGATAGCATGGATGTTGAGTTGAAGACGACGAAACTGGAGATAAGAGGGCTTAGCGCCAGAACAGTTGAAATGCAGGCCCACTTACCACATTGGGATATGACCCGAAAGGAGCCTGATAAGGTTGGGGATACCGGTGGTAGAGGTGATGACACAGCTAGCAAGGACTTCGTCGACTTGCGTGGAGTCGAGAAAATGCTGCTAGCTATCAGCAGAAGTCAGCAGGGTGAACGAGAGGCGAAATGGCAAAATGGCTTACCTGTGCCACCAGAAACACCTCCCAATGGCTGCACGCACCCTCCAGAGACATACAGGGTCCTCCGTCCATGTGGAAGACTCAAATCGAAGGCTGAAAGCATCAGCAGCGATCAAACGAGGCGAAACACCTACTGTGTACAAGCAGCCCCCAAGTGGCCACTTCCGCTCCTCCTCGTGCCCTCGAATCGATCCCTGGACCCTGCCAGAGGGTCATGGACGATGAACATACACTACAACGAGGTTAGGCATGTGCGACAAGTTGAAACAAGAGGGCGCACCTACCGAATAGCCGGCATTCCCATGCGGCTACTTCAACTCCTCACAAACTCCTCGAAACGGTTCATACACCCTGTGGGAGGGTTATGGATGACGAAGGTATGCTATAACGAGATGAGGCGTGCACGACAAGTCGAAGCGAGAGGGGGCACGTACCGAACAGCTTGCATTCTCATGCAGCTGCTTCTGTTCCTCTCAAACCCCTCGAAACGACACCAGACCATCAGCAACACATACTGGCGGAAGGGGGTGCCACCTGGATCGACGCGGAACGACGCAAAATGGCCGAGAAATCTTCATACGGCCAAACGGCTGCCTTGCAGCAGCGGTAGGAGGCAAGATGACAGGCGTACCAGTATATACTCACCTGCGCCATCCAAGCGGCCTCCCAACGACCTCACATGTGCCCCTTCGACCCTCAGGAACTTGCGCCGACGCGCTACGATCAAGACGAGATCTAAAAACATCAGTACAATCGAAACAAGAGGCAGCAAGGCCTCCGGACTTACCATTCCCATTCCGCCACCTCGCGAGCTTGCGAGACCCCTCTGGAATGTTGCAAACACTTACTGGCAACATGGGATACCCCTGGACGAACGCGAAACATCGAAACTCTATTGTTATTCGATACAGCGCCCTAGCGGCAATGGTACAAGGCAAGACGATGCGCGCACACGACGCGCATTCCGAAAGAGGAAGTTGCCACAACGCAACGACGCGTCGACACAGCCACACGTACACTCGTTACACACACGGACTCGAAGCTCACTTGCAGCAGAATACACACTCGTTTATTGAATTATTGAGTATACATTCATTGAGTTCTTATTTTCTGCACTTCTACTTATCACACAGTGGAGCTTCAGGGGGTGTGTTGGAGATTGAATCACCCCTGTGTGATACTTATTTTTGGTGCGCTTTTTTGGTTGATTACATAAGCACTTAGAGCGCACACTTAGAGTACATTTTGGTACTGTTCCCTCAGTAGTTGAGTCACTACTGAGGGTAAGTCTACTATTTACTTAGTATTTCCATACTTACTGATAGCCTGTAGCTGCCTACAGGTACATCTAATATAACAGTAGTTGAGTCACTACTGAGGCTGCCTACAGCCATTTTCTACAGTACTGACCATACTTTAGCTCATACCTGCATTTGTCGTGCAGCATTGATCACGGTTGCTTGTTCAAGGCAACGACCGATGTGTGCTGTTTACCTTTTGGTAAAATAAACCTATAGGTGGGCAATAGGCGAACATGCGGCTTGCGGCGGGCCTCTTGCAGATATATCAGCAGTGATATGTGGATGTACTGACAGGGACGGCCTTGACTACCACCTGCTTTAGCCTTGAGGATGAGTCGTACTAGTTGATTAATGATAGGGATCAAGCCCAGTCGACTAGCAGAGCAACACTCAGGGATAGAGAGAGAAGCAAGAGTTTATAGGTGGAATCCTACTTGCTAGGTAGGTAGCTAGGTAGCAAAAATACAAGGATTCTCTATTGCTAAGCTGTGGGTTTAAATACCCCACAGGCGATGAGAAGACTACCATATGATTGCCATAAACGTGTACAGTAACAAACAAGATGGGCTCTTGCAAACAGGATCTCTCCACAGGGTATCGAGTCAGAGTGCCCTTGGTACCGTGACCGAGTCATGGATGACACACATCCTACTCATCGTGACTCCTCACCGTGCTGGACTGTTTACAACAGGTAAACAGGAGATCCCCTAGGCGCGACATGACAAAGTCATGTGCCTAGGAAAGCAAGCCGCAACCGTCAAGAAGCCTCCAGATCCCATCGGGATCTGAGAAGCGAGAAAGGTAAAGTAAAAAGGGAAACATATGTAAGCGTGGCTGTGTCGTATACAAAGGTCCATGCACTTGCCCCTAAGGCGGGCAGCAGTGCAATACGAGACATCGCTAAGGACGCAGGAAGGGGGACGACAACAGATGACGGTTACTCGAGATAGGAAATGTGTATAGTAAGTAGCCTTTGAAAGGAAGGAATGGAAACGGCACACAACAGCATTAGGTAGATATAATATACATAGTGGTTCTCCTGAACACTGAACTCATACCTGCATTAGGTTTTGAGCCCCGAGCTTGTCTAACTGCGCAACTGAGAAGAGTCACTAGTTGCAATGTACAGCTCCACCAAGTCTGAAGAGCACCTCCTACATGTTCCAAAACTCGAAGCAGATGGCGAGAACTGGGTGAATTACAAGGACAGGCTTGTATTCGCAGTAGAGGCCAGAGGGTTGCTAGGGTACCTGAAAGGCACCAAGCACAGGCCTGCTCACCCAAACACAAAGGCTGGCTGAGGAGATTCCTGGCAGCCATCAAAGGACGAAGAGTGAAAGGAGATGGAGATCTTCAAAGAGGCTGATGAGAAGTGGCACCTGAACGATGCGATTGTAAAGCAACAGATTGTTGCCACCCTTCCAGACAGTCTATTCACCCGTGTCAAGGGGCTCAGCACCAGTCATAAAATCTACACCCAACTTTCCAGCATGTTTGAACAGCACTCTCATATCGTGTCAGTCGACCTCCTTCGCAAACTCCAGAACATGTGGTGCCCAGACTGCAGAAATGTGTGTGAGCACTTCGACAAGATGCATGCCATTAAAGAGCAACTTGCCTCTATGGGTCAGGCACCAACTGATGAAGCCTTCATGGCTATGGTCATCAGCTCACTCCCCTCAGCTTACAATGCCCAGCTCAGTGCCATTACAACTCTTGCCAAGGTTGGAGGCACTACACTCACATCTGATGTCATAATGGCTGCAGTTGAAGACGAGTATGACCGTCGAGCTACAAAGAGCAAAAAGTCAACCACCAATGATGGGGAAGACGCAGCCTACTCAGCCAGCTCCACCTGCTCCTGCAAGAAGCCTTTCAATGGCACCTGTTATAAATGCAAAGGGCACGGCCATAGGGCAAGTGAATGCCCAACACCTGATGATGACAAAGAAGGCAAGGCCAATAATGGAGAGAAAGGAAAAGGCCATGCAAAGTCAAAGCAATGTGGAAAGGGGAAAGGAGATAAGGAAAGGGAAAATGTCACGAGGAAAGAGCTGCTACTGCCAAAGACAACAGTGACAGTGACAGTGAACCTGATGGGATCTGGTTTGCAGATGCAGAAAGCGGCCAAAAGGAACCCTGTACATCGTCCCTCCCATATGCCCTACTCGCCAATGCAGGTGGCAGCAAGGCAACCTGCATAGAACTTTACGACTCTGGTGCGACACGACACATGTCCTTGTATCGTGACCAGTTCACCAATTTCCACCCCATACCCCCTAAACCGATCACTACTGCGGACAAGAGAACCTTCGAAGTGACAGGAAAGGGTGACATGCACATAACAGTCCCAAATGGAAAGTGCACTACCCATATCCTACTCAAGGATGTCCTCTATGCACCAAAGATGGGCCTTACCCTCGTATCAATCAGCAGGCTAGATGCTGCAGGGTATGCAGCCCTATTCCATGACTCACATTGCAAGATCTTCGACAGCAAAAAGAAACTACTTGGAGAAATACCAGTCAGCAAGGGGCTCTATGTGGTGAACAGCCCCCAGAAGCCATTTGCGGGCATCACAAAAGCAAAGGAACCACTTACTATGGAGGAGGTTCATGCTTGATTGGGCCATATCACACCCAAGTCCATCCGCAAGATGCTGAAGGCAAACATCATCACTGGAATCACGCTCGACCCCACACATGTCACCATGGGCTCTTGTGAGCCCTGCGAGTATGTGAAAGCAACTCAAAAACCTATTGGGAAGATCAGGGACCCACTGAGATGTGCCAAGCTTGGAGATGAAATCCATACAGACCTTTGGGGACCTTGACCAGTCGAAACAAATGCCCAAAGCAAATACTTCATTTCCTTTACTGATGACCACACGTGCTACACAAACTTACTCCTGTTAAAGTCAAAGGACGAAGCATTTGAAGCCTACCAAAAGTACAAGGCTTGGCTTGACACTCAGTTCAGTACAAAGATCAAGTGTTTGCACTCAGATCGCAGTGGTGAATTCCTTAGTGACGAGTTCAGTTGCCACCTAGGGAAGAAAGGAACTGAAAGAAAACTCACGGTTCATGATACTCCAGAGCATAACGGAGTTGCCAAGTGCCTTAACCGGACACTCATAGAGCGTGTATGTGCTATGCTACATGCCAGTGGCTTGCCAAAATCACTCTGGGGAGAAGCGATGATGCATGCAGTATGGCTGAAGAACCGGTCCTCAACATGTGCACTCGATGGCAAAACACCCTATGAAATGCTATACAACAAGAAACCTGATCTATCTGGCATACCAGTTTGGGGATGCCGAGTCAAAGTCCATTCGACAGATGGGTCAAAACTCGATGTGCGAGCTCAAGAGGGAAGATGGGTTGGTTTCGACCACCAGAGTAATGGTCACAGGATTTACCTAAGTGATATGAAGCGTGTTGTTACAAAACTCCCTCCTTTCCGATGTTGACTCCCATGTCCCACCTCTACTTTGCGCTTATGCTTCACTCTTTATTGTGTTAATAGCCGCCATCATTGTCTCGTCCCTCACCGCCTATCGTGTCATTCCAGGCACGTCGCCTGATGGCCTAATGTTTTGGTAGTCAGTCCAACACTGACTTGCCAGACTCGCCTCGACTTGTCAGTTCAACACTGACCCAATGTCGCCTTGGCTCATCAGTCCAACACTGACTTGCCAGTCTCTTCCCTGTTCATCAGTCCCTTCTTTGTTCTCTGACTCATTCTTTGTACTATAGCTGTGCATGCTGTGCAATGTTGCCTTTCCCATACTTCAGTACCTTCTTGTCTCATGTGATGGCTGCATTCATCAGTACTTGACTGGTTCATAGCTGTGTCTGTTCATAGGTATATAAATCCCTAGCTACAAACCATGTACCATATCTTTTTGCTACTTTGCAACCATGCTATAAAACTATCACCATTATTTGGAGATATCATCTACACTGGCCAAGGAGACCAAAAGCCTTGTCATCTCGAAGTAACTACTTTGCCATTGCTATCTGCACTTGTCCTTTATTAGGACCTTCGTGCACAACAGCATAACATGTGTTGCAGTCGAACGAAGTGTCCACTTTGCCTCACCCAATGTCCTTGTGCCAACTGGTGCACTGATCAAGGGGGAGCGGGAGTCATCTGGAAATGATCAGTGCAATCAGCCAACTGATAAGGGTAACAAGCCTGAAACAGGCAGCCAACAAGCAGAAGTCTCACCCCGGAGCATTCAACCACCCCCTACAGATCATTTAGGCCCACAGTTCGAAGCACCAGTGGCCCTGTGTCGTTCTGGTCGAGTCCGAGTCGAGTCGGCTTATGTAAAATGACTTTGTCAGGGTGAAGGAACAGTCGATGGCCGAAATACCTCACCTACAGGCCTCCAAGGTGGCACTACGGACTCTGGAAACCTTGTGGCAGAGCTTGGGATGCTGGGAGATGATGGGGGAGTGGATGAAGACGACAAGGAAGTTTTCGCAATGGTTGCGAGTACTGCGGAGATAGAAGGAACTGATCCCACGACCCTAAAAGAAGCTGAGGCGTGACCTGACTGGCCGAAATGGAAGGACACGATGGACACTGAGATAAGGTCATTGCGGGACGCCAATACATGGTTGATTGTCGAAAAACCCCCAGGTGTAAATGTAGTAGGCTGCAAGTGGGTCTACCGTATCAAGCGCAATGCGAGCGGCGAAATCGAAAAGTACAAAGCACGCTTGGTTGCAAAGGGATACTCACAAGTACACAGAATTGACTACTATGACACCTATGCTCCAGTCGCCCGTTTAGCTTTGCTACGCACTATCTTAGCAATTGCAGCTTGCAATGACTGGGAGATCGACGTTTTTGACTTCCAGAGTGCATACTTAAATGGAAAACTCGACGACGACGAAGCTATCTACATGGAACTGCCTCCAGGACTTGAAAGAGACCCGAAATTTAAGTCCCCAGTCGCTCGTTTGCATGTCACACTGTACAGATCGAAGCAAGGCGCCCTTAAATGGTATAACGAGCTATGCGGCGCTCTTACGGACCTGGGTATGCGTCACTCCGATGCAGATTGGGCTGTATTCTATAGATACGACGGCCCGAACATCACCCTCCTGGCTTCGCACATCGACGACTGCACAATTACAGGCAGTAATAAAGAAATTATCCATGCACTAAAAACAAACCTAGCTTCGAAATTCAAGTTAACAGACCTAGGCCCAATCTCGTCTCTTCTGGGCATCAAAGTGTCACGCAATCGAATCACCCACACTCTGTCCCTCTCGCAAGAGAAATATATTGAAGGAATTCTTGCTAAGTACAACTTTACCGAGCTGTGCCCACTCTCAACCCCTATGGACCCCAATATCCCGCTGATGAAGAGCCAGTCACCGAGCATGCCCGCTGAAGTCGCATGCATGCGTAATATACCATATAGGGAAGCTGTCAATTCACTCATGCACCTAGCCATTGCGACACGCCCCGACATAGCGTTCGCAGTCGCACTCATTGCTCAATTCAGCTCAAACCCAGGTGAAGCACACTGGGAGGCCGTTAAGCGCATATACCGTTACTTATTAGGAACCAAAAATCATGCTCTGACATATGGAGATGGGTGAGTTGGACTTGAGGGGTACACAGATGCAGATGGCGCATCGCAGGAGCACCAGCACGCAATCTCAGGCTACGCATTTTTAATTGATGGTGGTGCGGTATCCTGGGCATCCAAAAAGCAGGAATTAGTCACCCTTTCGATGACGGAAGCCGAGTATGTTGCTGCCACACATGCTGCGAGAGAAGCAATCTGGCTTCGCCGACTTCTCGAGGAAGTATTCCACCCCTTATCCCATCCGACCACTCTCTTTTGCAATAACCAGTCAGCCATTGCTCTGGCCCAAACTGGTGCATTTCATTCATGTACGAAACACATTGACATCCACTATCATTTCATTCGTTTTTCTATTGATAAAGGTTCCATTTCACTCGTTTACTGCCCAACTGACTCTATGGTTGCGGACACGCTTACTAAGCCTCTCCCAAGTCTAAAGGCCAAACACTTTGCCTCTGCACTGGGACTACGTGCCAGTGTTTGAGGGGGAGTGTTGAACTAACACCCGCCAGCACTTACACTTACAGTAGTCACGCTACGAGCTTATGTAATCACGTTCATTTTCACTTTGCGTTCTCGTATGATACATACTTCAGTGGTTCTCCTGAACACTGAAGTGAGTTGATACCTTTCCATACCTTCTTGCTATGTACTGACCATACTTTAGCTCATACCTGCATTAGGTAGATATAATATACATAGTGGTTCTCCCGAACACTGAACTCATACCTGCATTAGATGTTGGCTTGGGCTTCCTGCATCACACAATTTACTATGCCTGTGTTGTTCGCGCCTGGTCCACAGTATTGAATGAGTTGGGGGTGTGTTGGCGTCCGCTGGATGGCAATGCATGTACTTTAGTTGCTGTTAGGAACAATAGGGCAATATAAGGAAAAGGGTATGAACTCTTGTGATGGAGCCAACCTCAAGTACTCACTGGACGCATCCATTCTTTGCTGCATCATTACCCTTTGTTTCCATTCAAGAGAGGCACAAGTCCAGTGATACCGGTTCCCAACAGATGCATAAGAAGTCATGAGAGGGAAGCAGTAAAGTAACTCCAGACGCTTGTCTCGAGGTAATGTAGGGACAATCCTGTTGCGAGTCCGAGCTGCAGTGTTCATGAAGCCCTGAGGAAGGGACCCTAGTCTGTATTGTGCAGAGGATCTGGGGTCAAAAGGGCAAGGGGCAGAGCACTTGCCTTCAGTGGTTCAGTTGGTATTGGTCTTGGGTAGGAATTGAGAGTGTAGTTCTGAGTGAGAACAATGAAGAGAAAGAATGAGCTTCATTAACATCCTGTGGTGTATCCTACAGGGTATATATATGTATGTAGTGTGCACAGACCAGGTGTGCTTGCACAATGATAAGAACTACCATATCTGTAAGTAAGAGGACCTTCCATATAGGTACTACTCTGTCTTTCTACTAGGAACATGTTATCCAGTAATCTGGTATAAGAGAACACTGTAGAATAGTATGGAACAACTATTCTTAGAATAACAATCACATGTAAGTGATAATAACCGAGTAAATGTTTCAACACTCCCCCTTGCTCTAAATAGGGTGGTTAACCAAACCTAATGACGAGCGATTTTCTTCAAACTTTTGCCAGGTTAAGGACTTGGTTAATCCATCAGCCCTTTGTCAAGTTGTATTGACATATTCTATGGTGAATAACCCTTCTTCGACACATTCTTGAATGAAATGCCATTGAATGTCGATATGTTTTGAATGACCATCTGAGACTGGGTTTTCTGCAATAAAGTGTGCACTCATATTGTCACAGTAAAGGATGGTTTTGTCCATTTTAAATGACAATTCCTCAAAGAGCATATCAAGCCATTTAATTTGCCTGGCAGAATTGCACATTGCCATATACTCTGCTTCAGTAGAAGAGAGAGTGATTGTTTTCTGCTTTCGGGATCTCCACGAAATAAGGGAGTTGCCATAATACATGGCATAGCCAGTAGTGGAATGATGAGTGTCTTTGTTTGAGGCCCAATCAGAATTAGCAAAACCATAAATTCTAGCTTTGTTTCCATGATAGTGAAGGCGAAGGTTCGGTGTGGATGCCACATAACAAACTATATGAAGTGCCTGTTTAAGATGGAGATCAATAGGATTTGACATATATTGCGACATTCAGATAACTGAAAAAGCTATGTCTGGTCTGGTTCCCAGAGCCATATAAAGAAGTGATCCTATAACCGATTGATATCTTGACCGAAGCTGAGAATTAGACTGGTAATTTTCTGGAGCTTTCTCTGGAATATAACCAGAAGGTAAAGGTGTGTGAACAGATGTTGCTTGCTCCATTCCAAATCGTTTAACGACCTTTTGAACATAAGGAATTTGATGGAATTTGATCTAACCAAAGTTCATTGGTTTGGCGGTTACGAGTTATCTGGATTCCTAGATATTCTTTAACTTCACCTAGATCTCTTGATTCCCATGTTTTCATAAACTTGTCTTTCTTCTTTCAGAGTAAATTCTTGTGTGATGCAAGGAAAAGTCCATCATCAACATAAACCAAGAATATAACCATTCCGGCTTTTGATTGATAGTAATAAACTCTGGCATCAACCTTCGATCGGAGGAAACCCATCCGAAGAAGTGACTGGTGTAACTCTTTGTTCCATGAGAGTGCTGCTTGCTTTAACCCATATAGTGCTCGCAGCAACCGATAGACTTTGTGCTCTTGACCTTTGACTTTAAATCCATCCGGTTGTTCCATATATATTTCCTCGTCCAGCTTGCCATATAAGAAGGCAGTTTTCACATCTAATGCTTCTATGTCCCAGTTATGCTGCGCTGTGTGAGCTAGGAGGATTTGCACTGTTTCAAAGCATGCGACCGGGGAAAAAGTGTCTTCGAAGTCTATCCCATACTCTTGAGTAAAGCCTTTTGCTACTAGTCTGGCTTTGTGACGACCATCACTTTTAATAGCATAGACCCATCTTGATTTAACCAATTTACATCCTGGAGGAGGATCCACAAGTGTCCAAACCTTTCTTTCTTTGATCGATTTTAATTCATCCTTCATTGTGTCAAACCAAATGGTTTGTTCAGTTTTCGGGAGCTTAAGTACATCCCTAAACTGTTCCAGTGCTTGTTTAATTCACACAGCAAGTAATATCATGAATGAAGCATCTGTGGTTTCTTCAGTTTGTGCTCCCAGAAAATGTGAAGGTCCTGCTTCTGGTTGTTGATTTTGCTCCTGTGGTAGTTGTGGATCCCGCTGAGGAGCCTTTTCTGTGATACCTCGGATACTTTCTTCAACAATCTTGTGAATAGCATCTTGTTTCTCTTGAATTTCCTTTTTGATTTCGACCGGATCTCTCCTTTCACCATAAACATTTCCAGGTCATTTCAGAGGTATTCTCATTCGAGGAACTCTGGGATTTTCCCTAGCAATTACGAGAGGTCTTCGAGGTTCAGCAGGAACATTGAAAGGTTTATGAGGATGTTGCAACCATTCATCTTGAATTTCTGGTGCATTATGATTGGTATGCAGATTTGCCCTTGGTGGGAATTCCTGTGGTGGTATATGTGGAGGTCCGGCATTCTGGTCACCATCACCATTATTCTGCGGTGGGTCATATTGTTATTGTGGACTTTGTGGTTGAGATTGGGGTCTCTCGTCCATTGGCTGATCAGGCCCATTATCCATCCAATCATCATTGGTAGGTACGTTTGTTTCTTTTGGTTCTTGGTCTGTCACAGGGATAAGGTCGGAGTTATCGGATTTGTTCTCTTTTCCTAAATTCGTACTACAAAAAGAAAAAACTTCTTCAGCAAACTTTGCAGTCCTTGCAATAACTATTTTCTGGCCATTGAGGAACTGATATCCTTTGGTATTGGGTTCATATCCAAGAAATACCATTTCTAAGGCATGAGGTTCCAATTTATTCTTCTGTTGATCTTTGGGAATCCAAACATAGGCTAAACATCCAAAGACTCGGAAATAAGATATGTCGGGTTTCTTGCCTAAAAACAATTCGCATGGTGTTCTCCAAAGGGATCTCTGCAATGGAGTGCGATTGTAAACATGAAGGGCAGCATCAAAAGCAAGATTCCAGAAATGTTTTGGTACACAAGCATAGTGGCGAATAGAGCCAGCTTTCTCAAGGATGGTGCGATTAAAACATTCTGCTTGTCCATTTTGTTGTGGTTGGTCCACAATGGATAACTCGTGAACAATTCCTTTGGAGTTGAGGAGCGATTTAAACTCTATACCCATAAACTCTCCCCCTTGATCCAAATGGAAAGTCTCTAATAAACAACCAGTCTGTCGTTCAACGATGGATAACCAATTGTGAAAGCAAGACAAGGTGTCAGACTTGAGTTGGAGATAGAGGCAAAAGCCAAAAGAGGAGTAATCATCAAGTAGAGTGAAGACATATTTCGCCCCAAGACTCAACAGGAAGTTCAAGGAGATTGGCATGAACCAATTCTAAAGGTGTGGAAGCTCAC
The DNA here is from genome assembly GCA_024663435.1 of Pisolithus sp. B1. Taxonomy (NCBI): domain Eukaryota; kingdom Fungi; phylum Basidiomycota; class Agaricomycetes; order Boletales; family Pisolithaceae; genus Pisolithus; species Pisolithus sp. B1. Next base: position 497,026 of record JANFAA010000026.1, on the reverse strand, counting down.
TTGGACGAAGCATGAAACAGATCAGATGCCATTTTGCCAGAGGCACAACCCTGACAATTAGGTAAGGATTTTGTGATTAGCTCAGCAGGAAATCCAGAAACATGGTGAGAGCAGTTTTTGATAACAGAATCACCTGGGTGACCAAGGCGATTATGCCAAAGAGTGTATTGATCCAATTCAATAGTCCCTAGGTCTGTGGTCTTAAGAGCACTGGAGGAATGGACAGGTGTTCCATAGAACCAGTGCAACCGCAAAGTAGACAAGCATGTCACCTTGAGGACTTCATGACCATCAGGAGTACGAATCACCTCATGCATTTTCGTTGCATAACTCTTATAACCATCTTTTAAGAGTTGATTTCGTGAACATAGGCATTTGGAGAAGTCTCCATGAATTACATCTCGTAATGTCAGGTAGTTGTTGGATTCCAATTTCAACACTACAGTTCCTTTTCCATATAATTTAACAGGTTCGTGACCAGCAGTATGACCAAAAGCTGGTTTAGGAAACAATCTATAAGTCATAAAGTCAGCTTGACAAGGGGTCACATGATTTGTGCATCCCGAGTCTAACATCCACATGCAATTCTTGGATACCTTATTGATCATGTGATTGGTTTCCAAGTCACAAGGATAAGCATCAAAAACATCGTCATTAACACTGTAAGAAAAACCAGATGCACCCTCTATAGCAGGGTCAGGATCATAATCGTCAGGTAAGCGTACATATTGTATTGGTTTGGGATATTTATGCTCGGATACTGAAGCATGAAAGTCTTGTAAGGATACTGTTACTCTAGGATGGTTACACCTAGATCCCTTAACCTTTTTACAAATGCCTTGTACACATTCCTCTCTCTCATTACCAGTGCTGTGTGTGGAGGGATCCTCCACTCTACTTCCAGATCTATTAACATGAGAATCAGAGTAGGATGGTTCATTGACTTGGTTTCCAAAGTCAGCAGATATCCATCTCCCCCTCTCCACAGTTTGAAGACCACGTTGTGTGGCCAGATCCAGTAGTACCCATAGATGTAGTTGGGATACTGTTCGCAAGCACATTGAGCATTGACAGGGCAAATTAACAGTTGATCCAGGAAGAGCTTCATCAACATACTCAACTGTTTGTGATTCTTCCTCAGGAAGAACTGGGACTGGAGTGATCTCATCGTTAAACTCCTCAAAATGTGAAGCATCATCAATTGATGCAGCCTGCAAATTTATATGATAGGATTCATAACCCTGATCATATTCCTTGCTATATTGGTCATAATTATCATACTCCTGGGATTCCTCAGGATTTCCATTATTATTATAGTTGATGGCAGAGAACCTGCCATCACCTTGACCACGAGTTTGATGTGCATGTTGTTTGCCTTTCGGCTGTCCCTGAGTTTGTTGTTGTTGTTGATGTGAGGGAGGATAAGGCACTCCTCCTCAGGAAGGACCTCCTCGACCTCTAAAACTACCTCTTCCTCTACTAGATGACTGCCTGTCAATATGTTGCTTGGTAGGATGGTTTCCATGGCATTTTCGGCAGCGCAGAGGTTTCGAGAGATGATTAATCAATGGTTGAGTTGAAACTCGAGACGAGCCAGCTTCAACATTATTGGCTTCAAGTTTGGGCAAATTTGACTGCCCAGTTTGGTGTGATGCTAATTCTTTTAGTCATGGGATGACATCTGCCATTCTGAGATCTTCAGTTTTCACCGAGGATAGAATATTTGTGGGACCAGCTCCCCACTTATCTGAAAATGCTCCACAGAGCATCATACACTGGACCGGTTCGGATAAAGTAATGTTTTGGGTTGCTAATGACCCAAGAATCATATTGACCTCCGCAAGTTTGGATCCCAAATCATCGGAGGGGTTAATCCGAATCTTGAGAAGTCTCAAGAAGTCCATGTAAGCAGATACAGCAGTAGGAGCTCCATAGGAAGCCTGAAGGGTGGTCCACATTTCGTGTGCAGTATCTTTGGATTCCAAAGAAATGGATATTACTGGGTCACAATATAGAAGAATTGTGCCCATTCCTCGGCTATTTCTTGTGTCCCATGCTTTAATTGCAGCAGCATTGGCAGGAACTGTCCGATCTGGACAAGTTTCAGTCCCATTTATGACATTCCAGACATCAAGTGTCAGGAAGTATCCTTTAATCATAGCTTTCCAAGAAGAGTAATTGGAGCCATTAAGGCATGGAATGTTTTTCGAGGCTGATGTTTCCTTTTGATCTGCCATGATAAACTAGAAGAACTCTAGAATTAGCATGTCATCAAGAACCTGATCACTAGCAGTGGATGCCAAAACTGCATGACAGAAAGACTGTTGTTGTCATTTCGAAGGTCTTTTCTTGCATGTTTTCGGAGTTCCAGAAGACCGTGGGTTTATTTTAATAAGTGGAGTTGAGTAGCCTTTTCTAGTATAGTGTTGTCTCTCTAAATGTAGCTTCTCGAAGTTTTGGAATTCCAAATCTTCGAAATAATGATATGCCAATAAATGTGGAAAGCCAATTTCATGTAGCAAATAAGTTCTTTGTTCATCCCTTAAGGCAATGCCTCCATGGATACCAATGGAATAAGGGAGAATGAACTGAGAATATCACTGAGATTTATGGCACATAAGCTGAAACACATTTATGATTGATGCATAGCTAATATTATTATCATAAAGTCCCCTTTGCCCATAACCGGCATATGCCTCAGGAAAATTTCTGGGAAGTGGATAATTCCTTGGCAGCACAGTTAGCATGTGCTCTTTGATGATGTCTGGAATAGATTCCTCTGGAGGGCCTAGAGAATAAATCTTTTCCATCACCTTTATCCATTGCATGTTGAAGGTCCAATAAAACTGTCAACTTGCTGGGCCATAAGACCCAATGCATAACTCTGCCAACAGATCTCCAACAGAGATGTTGGGATTCTTCTTCATACCATGTTCTCCGCTCCATATTGATACTGTATTTAAGATCCTGAAGGGATAATACGACCTTAGGATCTCTTTGTTGTTCACTGCTTTTTGTCCTATTCTGGAGATATCTGGGTGTGCACTCGAGGCTTGTTTTGTCGGAGTTCCAAACTCCTCAGAAAGTGCGTTCCAGATGGCAGTTCCAAACCCAAAGAGAGGGGATGAATCTGGCAAATTGCTGGAAATCATAGGACAGATGGGCTCTTCCTTTGAAATAAAAGAAGATGTTGTTGGTGAGCATGAAAGCGGGAATTGTATGGATGGACAGATCTTCATAAGTAAACGATGGAATATCTACACTGTTGAAGTTAGCGATGGCATGTGGAGTTGATGTGGGAGAAAGTTTTGGAAGGCAGTCAACGAAATAAGAATGGAAGGACACGTGTGTGTGAGGGTCATAGAAAGGTGATGAGAAGTCGAAGTTGTCAGGTCATTTAAGAACAGACCAGGAGTATTCCATGGTGATGGTGGGGACTACAGAAATTTGCGACGGTGTACATAAGAAATAGGCTCTGTCATGATCTCTGTAGGCAGCCTGTCTCCAGTGGTTGGCTTTTTCATGATATAGTTCCTCAGTATATCCTATTATGTGCTTGATATACCTAGCATGTGAATACTCTTCTGTCATACTCACTTTCTCCAGAGCGATGGCGGTCTCACACTCAATCGCAACTGGGAAAGGTCGGGAAGGTAACACTGGCTTGGTAATAAGTGTGTTCCAGTTGATAATGACAGTGGACATCTGGATACCAAGATGTGTGTCAGGGAATGAACTTGAGAGGAGATGATGAAAGGATGCGACTACAAGAGATTGAACTCGGATAACCAGTTTGGATCCTTGTCATCCTTATCAGGAGTCGAAGGGGAAAGCTCAAGGAGGTCATTAGGCCGACCTCTGAGCAAATCTGGATCAACCAGATTTTCTAAAAAAGCACTAGGCCCACTAAAATGTTGGGGCCAACCCACATAATACTGATGGACAGAAACTTCTCTTTGATGAATGGGAAGTTCAATCAAATAAGGAGGTGGAGATAAGGGATATTGAGGAACAGGGTCTAGGTCAGGTTGGAAATCCAAATCCTGAAATTTGTGTGCCTCATAAGAAGGTGGAGATATCTGAGGAGGTTCTAGGTCTCTAGCCTCGACAAGGACACCAACACAAATGTGCAACTGATGATAGTGCCCCAAGAGAATACAATACTCCTGATATGAGGAGTAGATGCCATGCCACATTGGGATGCCTAAAAAAGTTCCCCACATAACAGTAGATAAAACCAACGCAAGATTAAAAGGACCTCCAACTGCATTTATGACATAAACCGCCTGACATATGCCTAGTATGAACAATAGCAACAAGGTGGCCAATGCCCAACCTAGCACTTCAGGTCTGTTCAATGGCATAGTCAATGACAAACATCTTCCTCAATGATCTATTGTCTGTTAGATGATAAGCACCTGTTTACTCAGGGCTCATAACCTATTGTGCAGAGGATCTGGGGTCAAAAGGGCAAGGGGCAGAGCACTTGCCTTCAGTGGTTCAGTTGGTATTGGTCTTGGGTAGGAATTGAGAGTGTAGTTCTGAGTAAGAATGATGAAGAGAAAGAACGAGCTTTGTTAACATCCTGTGGTGTATCCTACAGGGTATATATACATATGTAGTGTGCATGGACCAGGTGTGCTTGCACAATGATAAGAACTACCATATCTGTAAGTAAGAGGACCTTCCATATAGGTACTACTCTGTCTTTCTACTAGGAACATGTTATCCGGTAATCCGGTATAAGAGAACACTGTAGAATAGTATGGAACAACTATTCTTAGAATAACAATCACATGTAAGTGATAATAACCAAGTAAATGTTTCAACAGTCTGTGTCAGAATGCAACAAGACACACAGGTAGCACGCTTGAATGGTTATGAACTCTCCAGACCTTGATGCCATAGGTAACAAACTCGTGCCTCCAGTAACGATGGAAGGGGGTTGGTGTGAACAGCATATCTGCAGAAGGGCATGCAGGCCTAAAATCAACCAAGTTGATGATCTGCAGTAGTAGCGAGTAGTCGAGTGCAACACACTCCTTGTTCCAACCCCTTCAACAACACGCAATGCTTTTCCATCAGAACAGCTCCTCACCTCTGTTTCACATCCCCTTATGGGTGGAACTGCTGCTGACAGCAAGGAACTATTCCTAGACCCTTTAACCAAAACAGCATTTTGTTCGTAATAGTCTCCAGAGCCTCCAGAATCGACTTTGCCTTCTAAGGTGACCATGGAGATCCCTGGGCATTTGGCTGATGTGAGAGTGCACGACCACCTTGCCATGTTGTTCAAGAGACACCCTTCAGTGACAGGTGCAGTCAACAGGACCTCGAGAAGTTGACCGACTTGTAGCATAGCGTTAACTCTGGTGTTGGGGGTTCCATAAAGACTATGGAAGAAGACGAAGAGCTTGCAGGTGTCAGTCTGGTTGAACACTGAGCACTGAGAATGACACATGCATGAGCATCTATCCTGGCCATGGGCATCCAAATGGAACTAGTAGCCAAATGGCAAGAAGAACTGCACAATTTACTCAGGTGAGAAGTACTATGTCCCAGGTGGTGCATGTAGAACAGACAAGCTGTGCAGATTAGAGTCAGGCTTGTACTAAAACACAGTGGTGAGTAACCTGGCCCACTGGGATGCCAGAGGGTGAATTTGGCCTGGATTAATCCATCCTGATCATGTCCTGTAATGACCTCCAAGGCATTCAGATTCTTGGGTGAGGGTTCAGTTGGGATGAGGGATGCCACACACTGCCTGTGAACTCCTAGTATATGGTTTTTGGACTGAAAATACTGGCCAGACCAGGGATTGAACCTGGGTCTTCCCACTAGCACTGGGGTGCCTTACCACTAGTCCACCCAGCCATCCCTTACCAGCCTAGAGTGTGGACTCACATTCCAACAATGGTCCAAGAACACAGTGAGATCGTTGTGGAGATTCTTTGCTGAGAATAAGTGGAAGTCTCTGTCAGTATGTCTGTCCACATATAGTAGTCACACTTAGTCACAACTCATGGGCAGCCCACATGCCAAAATGCCAACACTCATGGACAGCCCACTGTGGGCCCACCCAATGAATAATGACATGACACATAAGCAGGCCTGAGTGCCAGGAGTGACACTAACATATGAGCAGGCCTGTTGTTAACAAGTGAACTGAATATGTGTAACATATGAACAGGCCCGGTGTCCTCCTATAATGTATAAACAAGTGTGTGGGCCCGTCCAACGAATAGATAGGGTGTCTCAACTCATAGGCTGGCCCATCAGTGATGTGGGTGAGACCATGCAATTCATGGACAGGCCAGTGCAATAAATGAGGTAACAACTCATGGGCTGGCCCTTCCATAAAAAGAAATGAGAGTGTACAACTCATGGACAGGCCAGCCAAAGAGATGAGGTCAGCTGGCACAACTTATGGGCTGGCCCATCCATGATATGGAGTGAGACAGCACAACTCATGGATGGGCCAGTGCAACAAATGAGGTAGGCTGGCACAATTCATGGGATGGCCCATCCATAATAAGAAATGAGAGAGTATAACTCATGGATGGGCCAGCCAAACAGATGAGGTCAGCTGGCACACCTTATGGGCAGGCCTGTCCACAATATGGAGTGAGACAGTGCAACTCATGGACAGGCCAGTGCAATGAATGAGGCAGGCTGGCACAACTCTTGGGCTGGCCCATCTATGATAAGATATGAGACAGTACAACTCATGGACTGGCTGGCCAAACAGATGAAGTCAGCTGGCACAGCTTATGGGCTGGCCTGTCTGCAATATGGAGTGAGATGGCACAACTCATAGACGGGCCAGTGCAATGAATGAGGTAGGCTGGCACAACTCATGGGCTGGCCTGTCCATAATAAGAAATGAGAGAGTATAACTCATGGACAGGCCAGGCCAAACAGATGCAGTTGGCTGGCACAACCTATGGGCAGGCCCATCCGCGATATGGAGTGAGAATGGTGCAACTCATGGATGGGCCAGTGCAACGAATGAGGTAGGCTGGCACAACTCATGGGCTGGCCCATCCATAAGAAGAAATGAGAGGGTGGAACTCATGGATGGGCCAGCAAAACTCATGGGCTGGCCAGTCCATGATATGGAGATATACCACGCAACTGAAGGGTGGACCAGCATAACAGGTGGGGTATGGCTGCACAACTCACAGGGTGGCCCTGTCCATGATATGAATTTTGCCTGGTACAAGTCAGTGAATGGGATGGCCTAATTCATGTGAGTGCCTTCTGGCTTGTAGTTTGTAGCCATGACAAAATATAGTGATGTAATATGATGGACAATGGAAAATTTTCGCTCATTGTCCCAGCTCCTGGGATATTGTGAAGTAGGAGCTCAAATCAGTTTTTCTTTTTCTTTTTGTTGTTATTTTTTTGTTTTTCAAAATGTCTCACCAGCAACAAACTGTCCCAAGCACCCTGTGGTTGGTGCATGCAGTTAACAGACAAAATTGCTGACTATATGCAAAGCCAATTTTGGGAGGAGGCACTGACTGGACAATGCACACTGCCTGACATATCCATTCCTCTGCCACTGGTATGTCAGGCTGATCGCATGATTTGAGTAATTGTACAAGCATATCGGCACCCAGGTGATTGCAAAACATCTCTTCAGTAACATCAGCTCATTGTAGAGAAGTGGTAGTCCATGCAACAAAACACTGACAGACTCAGGAAACTGCCTCACCTCTGCAATATGATGAAATCATGGAAGCAACTGTAGTACTGGATGGAAATGGAAATATCAAGCTTTGGTACCTTCCAGGTGCCTTATATGATAGACATCAGGTCTGAAACTTGACATACCTGTAAAGCAGGAGATTCACATTCATCCCAGAGACAAATATGGTATTCACTCAGCAGAATGGCGGTTCCACTGAAGGACAGCCTCAAGCATTCAAGAAACTGTGGATGGCAGACAGACATGGTATTATTCCACCAAATGGCAGGACTTAAAGGTAGTATAGACCTATCACCAGGGTGGTATCAGCAGGGACATGGGGTAAGAGATGCATCCCTTCTCAGTCTATATTTTGGTGACATGCAGACAGCCACCCAACTTCCACCCTGAGGTATCATGGCTGTTAAAAGCTGGTCGAGAACAAAATGGAACATGGCAATGGGTGGATCAAATGTCCGAGTTTCATGCACTTCTCTCTGGAGCACTCGCAGTCATGCACCCTTGTATGTATGCTTCTGGCCAGGAGGTTCTGATCTGACTCAGTGCAGACACACAATGATGGCAAGATACAGATATGTCTTCCATATTACCCATCTGGAATTCAGTATATAACAGCAGTGTCCATAATGGTTAACCATGCAACTCCCTACCACACAGATGTCAATGGGCAGCAGCAGTGGTTGGACATGCTAATCACAGTTGGTGACTATCCTCCACTAGATTTTGTCATTACTACCCTCAATCTATGGCTTCGATACAATCCAGGCACGATCATTGCTATGCCAGGATCTGTGTTGGAACATGGGGTGGGTTATGCCTGATGGTAATTGTGCATGCCTTGCATACTACATGTGGCAAAATGTACATGAGTCAGTTGGAATTCCATTATGCAATCCACCCCATATTTCTGACCTACAATTGTAGCACATTGTAAATGTATAGATAAATGATTGAGTGCATAGACAGAGTGGATGGGTTGCTCATCATTGTGATGTATCTTGCCTGCAATATGAATACCAACAATTTGATCCACATGATGCATAAAGTCATCAGTGATGGTCACTTCATTCTGCTCAACCCTACCTCTTCCGTGATTCAATCATAGGACTGGGGGGTGGCCGAATGAGTTCCATGCTCCCTCTCCCATGATATCCCCAGAATTTGCTGCATGGTAGACTTCAGATGGAGAATTCATAGGAAATATATACAAAACATTTATATACATCTGGACAGCATAGACTCTCAGGATGTATTATGCATCCCACAAACTGAGCAGTCTCGACAAGGCAAACCACTGCGAAAACAAATGATCGATATCCTGCTCATTCTTCTCAAGCTCACATACAACACCCCTCACAGCAATCATGTGGGCACTGACCTTCTCCTCCATCCACTCATCAATCCAATCACCCATTGACAGCTGCTGCAAGGGCCAAGTATGCTGTAGTAAGGTCAACACATTATGCCTCTCAAAAGGTGCCAGAAATTACCTGGAAATACTCGTGTGCAATGGGAAAAATTCTTGCACCCCTCATTTGCTCGAAGTCTGCCATGTATTGGAGAGATCCATCTACCCACCATGGAAAAACAAATCCTGCATATTTGTTGGGTGACCTGGGCATCCAATTGGGAATGAACAGGGATATCTCATTGATCATCTGAAAGGTGCTGAGAGGAATCTGTTGAACCTCAGCTTGAAATCGTGCCTGGTCCTCTTGGCACCATAAATATGCATGAAAACATGCTGGCAAAATGGGACTGAAGCTTTCCCACAATATGGTTACCAGGATGAGGTGTTCCAGCTCCTTCTGCACCAGAGATCATCACCTTAATCCAAGCCAACATAAAATGAAAACTTACCATATCCAAGCACAGGTTGGCATACCACCCTTTTGGCCAGTTGGATGGTCACAGCATACCCAATAAATGAATCACCGCACACTCAATGCAGCACCCCAAGTATACAATGGCCATCTCTATCACGGATTGTCAAGATGGGTAGGGCGGACCTCCAGTATATGGCTGCAGACTGTACCCCACATGTGGATGGTGCAATACCTCCAGCAAGTTGATCATATCTACTGTGTACTGGCCAGCTTGCACATTCTGCACCTGAGAACTGATGAGATGTGGAATGTCAGCTGCAAGCTGCCTCATCGCTCGCACGATGTGCCTGTCAAACTGCTTGTTGTAGGGGAAATGCACAGGGGGGAAATCAGCACCATGCTGTGATTTGAATGTTTGAAGTGTGTGCAAAACTAATGCCTGGTATCAGCAAAAGAAGGACTAAGCCAACAGTACATACAATCATCATCTGCATCAGACATGGCCAATCCTGCCTGTTCCAAAGCCTGATGCTCATCTGGTGTAGGTGCATCTCCTACAAGATGTCCATTGTCAGCATGCCCATAGTGAAATATGCAACAGTGCAAACCTGCCACTGCATTTAAGAAGAGGGCTCGTAGCTGCCTGTGATCTTGATTGCCAAAGTCCACTGTAGGACCATGATCTGGCTCCTCCCCCTGGCTTATGTCGCCCTCTGGGAGATAAAACATCGAACTTTGCCTTTGCATGTACAATCATATCATGAATTCTCACCTGTAATCATGGAGGGCTGTGTCTGACCATCCACAACCTCAATGCTTGTGGATTGATGGGGATGGTCTACATTGCCTCCTTGGAGATATCAAATAGGATTAGCCTATGATTGTGCATAAATTCCATGAATGCTCACCTGTAAGTGCAGGAGGCTGCAGCTGCTCATCCATCATTTCTATCCTCACTGATGGTGCTTGAGGAATTGTGGCATTGTGCATTCACTCCAACTGATCTGTGTTGGGGGCTTGGGACCACACATGGTAAGGAGATCAGATTTTGTGGAACCCAACATATATCAATACTGACCTGTGGCAGCAGAGGGTGGAATTGGAATTACTGCTATTTTCATTCTCTCCAAATTATTGAGTGGTGGTGGTTGGGGTGGGGATGCAGCCGAAGCAACTGGTGGTATGGGTATGGCTGCACTTCGCATGGCTGCCATTCTGTCACTCTGCAGGGAAGGCATGCAAGCAGGTGGGGTGGGGATGGTTGCATTGTGCATGGCTACCATTCAATCCCCGCTTCACATGGCTGCCATTCTGTCAATTTGTGGGGTAGCCACACAAGCAGGCGGGGTGGGGATGGTTGCACTGTGCATCACCTCAATTCTGTCCATGGTTTTGAGGTGAGGATAACTGGATCTATGAGAGGGAGACTCAGACTCGAAAGAGACAGTCTGTATTATGGTAGTCTAACCTATGAGAGGGAGACTACAAGCTATCAGTAAATAGTGTAGGAACACAAAAAAGAAAAGAATAATCACCTCAGACTCAAAAGAGACAGTCTGAGGTGTGACTCGGAAAAAAGAATCAACCTATGTATGAGTACAATTATGTAAGGCTGTGCACTGTCAACTCGAAGGTAAAACCACCAATCTCCAACACGCCCACTCAGTGTGACTAGCCTTAGAAAATAAGTCCCATACCAGTAGAAAACAAAAGGTGCTTCTCGCGTGAGAGGCCCTTGGTGAGAATGTCCGCAACCTGTTCCGTGGTAGGCACATACTCAACTGTGACTTCCCCTTCCTCGACTTTCTCACAAATGAAATGATGATGAATAGCGATGTGTTTCATACGATCATGAAACATGGCATTGCTTGTCAAAGCTATAGCGGATTGATTGTCGACACGTAGGGGAGTGGGAAGCGAGGTTTCGGTTGTGTTGAGCTCATGAAGTAATGTGTGGATCCAGATAACTTCTTTGGAGGCAGCTGAGACAGACATGTACTTGGCTTCGGTACTTGAAAGTGCTACGGACATCTGCTTCTTCGAAGACCAACAGACAGCCCCACCAGATAGTATGAACACAGTATCCGGTGACTGACCTTCGGTCATTTATGTCTGCAGCCCAATCAGTGTCAGTGTATCCTTCGAGTGGGCCTTTGATTTCCCTAGAGTACACGAGATGTGTCTCAGCAGTCTTGCGGAGGTATTGGTAGACTCGCTTTAACGAAGATAGGTGAGAGTCACCAGGAGATGATGCATGTCAACTTAAGACGCCCACTGCATATGCAATGTCGGGTTGAGTTGCTAACATAGCATACATCAGTGCTCCGAGACCACTCTGATAGAGTTCGAGGTCACACTTGGGTGTGCAGCCAACTTTTCGAGCTTCAGATTCTGCTCAATGGGGGTGGCAACTGATCGACCATCCTGCATCCCCATTCATTCGAGGATAATTTCTATATAGTGTTTCTGGGACAGTTCTATAGTCCCCTTCGCTCGATCATGAATGATTTCCATCCCTAAGATCCATCGGGCTTCACCTAGATCAGTGAGCGAATACTCGGCTGCTAAGTTCTTCTTCAGGCGCTCGATAGCCTCACTGGCTCTTCGAAAGGATGAGTTTGTCATCCCATTACACAGCGATGATGATTAGGATACCATCCTCGACTTTGAAGAATAGACTATGGTCAGCATTGCTACGAGTGAACCCGAGAGATTCGAATACATCTCGTAGGGCAAGTGTACCATGATTTCGGAGCTTGCTTCAATCCATAGAGAGCACAGTGAAGCCACCAGACAGTGTTGTCCGAGCTTCTGAAGCCAGGGGGAGGTCGAAGATAGATTTCTTCCTCCAGTTTTCCATTCAGGAAAGTGGACTTCACATCCATTTGATGTATCTCGAAGTCAGTGCTTCGCAGGCTAGTGCCAGAAGGATGCGAATGGTTGAAAACTTAGCTACAGGTGCAAACGTATCAGTGTAGTCGACACCATACACCTGTGTGAACCCCTTCGCTACGAGACGAGCCTTGTATCTCTTGATCTCTCATGGTTGGTCCTCGTTTGACCTTGTAGACCCATTTCGAGTCTATGACTTTGCGGCCAGGGTGGGCGCGCTACCTCCTCATACAGACCGATGTCTACAAATGTTTTCAGCTCCTCGGCCATTGCAGCGTACCATTGATCACTGTCGGGGCACCTCATAGCCTCAGCGAAGGTCGTTGGTGTTGGAGATTATCTACTTACAGCGAGTAGTGATTATGTAATGTGCCTGTGTACTTCGGCACTTCTTTTTTTCCCTTCGGACCTCAGGCTTTGATACCAAATCAGAGACTGAGGTATGGTTCTTATTTCTACTATAGGGTTTAATACTTACCAACCTACTTAGTATCTGTTCACATAGGTTGGTTAATATATAAGGCTTTGATACCAAATCAGAGACTGAGTATCTGTTCACATAGTTCACTCTGCACCCGACCTCATTCCAAAAGTTGGTTCATTGTCAGCAGGACATGCTTGCTTGGTAAGCGGATTGTGTTTGTTGTTGTTGACTGACTTCATCACCACTTTGCCTCGCCGCATCCACACCCTCTACAGCCGCATCTTCAGCCACACTCACTATGTCTCTCCCCTCCATGACCTTCAAGACAGGTAAGGTCTCTCTTTGGTATGCATTTACTGAAGAATCGCTGATCATCGTCTTGCACAGGTTGGCGTTTAGCTCGTGAGGACCTTCGTAAGGCTGGTGGGGGGATGGGATTCAGGATAAGGGCCTGGAGGTCCAGGTAAGGTTTCGAAAGGTCAGACATTCAATCGAGGAGCTCGACGAGAGCATTCTAGGTGTGTGGATTCTCTTTCCTGCACATGGTTCGATCTACTATACATGCTTTCAGCTTTTACAGCTTCAGCAGGCTCGGGCATTGATTGAGCTTCGTCCTCAGTCATTGGTGAGCTTGTTGCTCCCTCGATTGATTTGTTTGGCATGTCCCAGCCCCCAGGCTCGATATCTGCGACATCTGAGCCATTTCTAGAGTCATCAGACTCCTTGATCTCGACTCACAGGTGGGTTTTCTCTTGAGGGGTATGGGTGTTCACTTTGGGTGTTAATGCCTTCATCTCCTTGGTTACTAGATCGATTTGGACATGAGATTGTTCTCCCCCTTCGCCTTCATCGAAGACGACATCCCTCGTCTCGATTATCCTTCCAGTGGGTCGATGCACACATACACAGGCCTTTTTACTCTCCGAGAATCCAAGGTAGGTGCACTCGAGGGACTTAACTCCGAGTTTCTGACATTTTTCCTCAGGGATATGGGCATGTGCTGTGCAGCCGAAAATTCGAAGGTGGGAAAGAGAGGGTTTGTTCCCAGTGTAGGCTTCATGTGGGGTAGTATTCAAGTCGAGTGCTCTTGTAGGAAGGCGATTTATTATATGTGCGGCATGTAGGATTGCATCTCCCCAATACTTGTTGGGTAGGCTGGCATCATTTAGCATGGCGTGTGCACACTCGACCAGTGTACAGTTCATGCATTCAGCTACGCTGTTTTCCTGAGGTGTGTAGGCATTAGTTTTTTCATGGTGAATCCCCTTTGACTTGAGATAGGTTTCGAAGTCTTTCGAGCCATATTCACCACCACCATCACTACACAAAAAATTTGCCTTGTGTCCAGTTTGAGCTTCTGCACGAGCGAAGTATTCCTTGGTGAGTCCGAGGACTTCATCTTTGGTTTTAACCAACCGAACTACCAGATGGTGGGAGTGTCCATCAATGAATGTGACAAAGTATCGATGTCCTGTTCGAGCCGTCATCTCCATAGGTCCACAGACGTCTGAGTAAGTCCTATGCAGTACGGAGGGGTTCTGCACATCTGACTTTGACGTGATTGGCTCTCGATGTTGTTTCCCTTTTAGACAGGCACTGCAGGCTGACGAGCTTCGTTCCTTCGATCCTGTCACTTCCATACCAGCTACCATGTCCTTTTCTTCTAGCTTTAGTACACTTTTGATATTCGTGTGCCCTAGACGTCGGTGCCAGGTAGTCAATGAGGCTTTGGATGTGGATGAATGAGAGGTGAGTGCCATCAATGGTTGAGTGGGGTCGAGGGCATTCGGACAGCTGACCACATATGCAAAATGGGTTCCAGATGTTGTGTTTGCTTCAAGGATGTACAGGGCTTTATGCTTGTAGGCTATAGCCACTACTCGGTCACCTGCACGAACTGTGCATGACCTATCTTCGAAGGTAACACAAAGGCCCTTGGAGGCTAGAGCAGATACCGACACTAGATTGGTGTCGAGATCTGGGACATAGTAGACATCGCACAGAATAGTGGAGCTTGCTGTGCTGTTCGAAGAGCTGCATAGAGACCTCGACTCTGCCTTTTCCAGTGGCGAGTATGGACCTTCCATCACCTATTATGACCGGTTGTGGTGGGTTCAGTTTCTGGAATGAAACAAACCATGCACGCTGACAGCACATATGTGCCGAAGCTCCTGAGTCGACTATCCATTCACTTGAATTTGGATTCAGGCTCGAGTTCGCCATAAAGAGTTGAAGGGGTGAGTCCTCTCCTGCATCTACTTGCATGATCTTAGCTGACAATTCCGCTTTCTCCTTTGGCTTGTCCTTGTCAGCTTGCGAGGAGGACTGGCCTGTCCCCTTCACAGCCTCATCTGCCTTCTTCTTGAAACAGTCAGCTTTCGACATGACCCGTCTTGCCACAAGGTTTGTAGGTGCACTTTTTCTTCTTCTTGTCAGCAGACTTAGACTTCTTGCTTGTGTTTACTTTTGCAGCAAGAGCAGAGTGCGACTTCGAAGTTTGTCGAGATTTTTCTTTGACGAGAACTTGGGCTATGACGGTCTCGGCTGTGAGCTTGTCATTAGATGACATGAGGATTGTTCGAAGAGTAGAGTAGGACTGTGGGAGAGAAATGACCATTGCTATGGCCACTAGGGAGTCGTCGAGTGGTTGTCCGAGAGACGAGAGGATGTGGGCTTTTTGACGCATGGAGTTCAACTGGGTCTCCATAGGTTGATCGTCAGTGAGAGTCCCACGAAACAGTTCACCAATAAGGTAGGCTATGATCTGTTTTCCTTTCCCTTCGTACTGCTCACTTAGCTTTGACCAGGTGTCCGCTGCCGATGTGGCATACATGACACCACTGAGAGGTTCGTCTTTCAGGGTAAGGGTTATTTGAGCACTTGCCTCTCTATCACAGTTTAGCCATTCCTCATATTCGTCAGGATGAGAGTTTGCATTTGGAGGTTTAACCTCCATGCCAGCAACTACATTCCAGAGACCTCAAACGTCCAAGACTTTTTGCATTCGAAACTTCCACATCTGATAATTTGAACCATTGTCTGCTAGAGCAGCTATGTCGTATAGTCTGCTGGAGCCTTGTGTATACTTGGCACTTCCAGATGCTGATGCACTCATGCTCGCAGATGGTCCAGTCTTCTTAGATCCCATTGGACCTGTCGTTGAGACTGAAGGAATGGGTGTCAATGACATTTCTTGTGACTAGTAGTGGTACCATGTATATTCGAGTTGTGTTTAAGTTAGAGCTCAGGGCTCATAACCTTTTGAGGTGAGGATAACTGGATCTATGAGAGGGAGACTCAGACTCGAAAGAGACAGTCTGTATTATGGTAGTCTAACCTATGAGAGGGAGACTACAAGCTATCAGTAAATAGTGTAGGAACACGAAAAAGAAAAGAATAATCACCTCAGACTCGAAAGAGACAGTCTGAGGTGTGACTTGGAAAAAAGAATCAACCTATGTATGAGTACAATTATGTAAGGCTGTGCACTGTCAACTTGAAGGTAAAACTGCCAATCTCCAACACATGGAAGGTGCAGTCACACTACCAGGGGGTGTGGGGATCACCACATTGCACATGGCCACCATTTGATCAATGCTGCCTCTGACAGGGGGTATGGGTATGTTCACTGGCTGCAATGTCCGAGATTGATCCACACTGGTACTAGCCTCCATACTGGGGCAGTGGGTCGCCTCCAATCTGTTCTCTGAACTTGAAGTGGCCTTGTCTGCAGGTGAAACTGGGTAAGGCCTTGATTGTTTTTGAGGGGAGATGGGTACAATATCGACTATCTGCAATTAGGATGGGTCAAGGAAGGAATATTTATCTCCCACCTTGACAGTAGAAATGAACTCTCCACTGCTGTTCTTCAGACATGTTGAATGGTCGTTAGAAAATTGGTGTATTACTATACAATGTGCCTCTCAGCAAAGACGTTGAAATGTTGATGGGTCGACTGTGAGAATATACTCAGCATGGCAATTGGTAATGAATGCCTCAAGGCAATGTATTTTTATGCATGTGTGGAATGTGTGGTTATTCAGGCTGGGGCATAATGTCATGCCATGTGCCTCTATCCTGGCCCATCCTCTGTTGTCAGCAGGTTCTCCCCCACTCCGCTCTGCCCCTATCCACTCGCTGTAGCCTTGTACAGCACATCCCTGCCATTCGGACCCTGTTGGCCTCTGTTGGTACTACCCATGACTGTTCTCTCTCGGTCAGGTGACATCCTCCCTTGACTTAGGGGGCACTTTCCTTTTGGGTCAACGGTCCAGTCTAGGTACGGTGCAGGGTTGCTTCCTGTTTAGGCTTTCGGCCTATCAGTCTGATTGGTTATCAGTGGGTGCTCCGAAGACACTCCGTTCCACACTATTCCTTTTAGATACTTTTTCTTTGTCCTGTCCCTCACCTCCGTCTTCTGTACTCATACCCCGACTGAAGTTTTCTGACATTTCTGTCCCTTGAAATTTTATTGTACTCCATATGTTAGTTCCATCATTCCGATACTGCACCACCTCGATGGCGTGACCACTGTATATAAGCCTGCCACACTCAGCAGTGTCTCTTCAGTATGAATATTGACTTAGTTCCCTCCTCTGTGGTCTTTGACCGGCCTCCTCCTCCATTGTTGGCTTAATACCGACTCTTTTCTACCTCTGAAATCCGAGGGCTGGGCTCATACAAGGGGGCAGCACATGAGCTGAACCTGACGCCCTCTCCCGAACCTCTGACAAGACTGTTGGCCACCCTTTGGCCATTGTCGCTCTTCATCGGTATGCATTGGCCAGTCGTCGGCCAATGTTGGCCAACCTCCGGGCACGTCCCCTGGCCTCTGTGAGTGTTGGAGATCGTCGGAATAGGACTGAACTTGACACATAAACCAATATGGAGGGTACACACTTGCATATGTATAGAATGTGGATGTATGGATGACTATGTTGATGCAGTATTCATTGTAACCATCAAGGTCAGCTGGCTAATCATGAACACATTGGTATCTGCTACACAATCACGGGCCCATCAATATTTAAAGGTTAATCACAGTTGCACAGTATGTACAACCTTTGTGTGCACAAACTGCAATTTCCAATATCTGTATGGGTTCTACTATGTAACCTTGCCACCATCAAGAATCAATGGAAAGCACTCAAATGTTGCTTGCTGATCACAAACACATTAGTATCTGATAAGTAATCGCAGACCCATGAGTACATGATAGCTAATCACAGTCCCTTCAGTATGTACAACCAAATCATGGTGTCACCATCAAGAACAGATGGAAAGTTGTCAAATGTTGCTCGCTAGTCATGAACACATTAGTATCTGCTAAATAATGATGGATCCATTAGCACCTGATAGGTAATCATGGTCCCCCCAGTATGTACAACTTAATCACAGTGCAACCATCCATATCTAATAGAAAGTGCTCAAATGTTGCTATGCCTCATCTTTGATGTATCTCCACTCTTTGAAGGTTTCACTGCAAGCATTTCACAATTTTTTTGCTGAAAACATTCCAGAAAAAGAGAAGAAACTGATACTCTTTAATTTGGGATGTTTTTGGTAAAATTATTCTAAAAAAATACAGGATTTTTATTATCAATTATCCCAGAAAAAATGGTATAGATTTATCTTAAATCTTTGCAGATGAAATAATTATGAATTTTTTTTCAGGATGATTTTGAACACAACATGTGTTAAACATTTTAAATACATGTCCAATATATTTCACATGTTTTACAACTTTGTAACTTACTTTCTTCCTAGCAAAAAGTTTAAAAAATAGGCAATTTCTATGTGCCCAAAGTACTGAATTATAAATGATGAATTGTATGAAACCCCTCATGTGAAAAATATTCTGTCTTTTTTTTGGTTGAACATGCAATATGCACCAAAATATATTTGGACAAAAAACCATGAAAGAAATAATGTATTTTCACATCAAACTCATCTTATCAAAAAATCCAAAGTTTTCAGGGGTGATTCTATCTCCAACAGAAACCCAGTGTCAATATATGTAATCTTCAACCTTGACACTTCCCAGCTATGGGCTGCACCAACTACTGCCTCAGCTTTGTCTTTGCTGCTTGCCTTGGTATGTCCATTCTTGAGCCCCTCCTTCATTGGTGGCTCCACTAACAACTTGCAAGGCTTTGCAAACAATTCATGTGTCTCATTGTCACTTAATGCCTTGATAGGCTTCTCAGTAGGTATGGAAATCAGGGTAGGGTCTTGAAATTTCATCACTAGGTAGTCAAATATGTTGTGTGATGTCAGCTGTCAAACCTTGAGCATGAGTGGAACTGGGACTGTCTGGTAAGACAATATTTTCAGTTGTGCATCCTTTTACTCTCATTGTAAGCTTGCTGGCTATGCTACAGCACACCAGTTGTCAACTCCAACACTTGGATATTCATGCCTTCAAGTTTGGGCATTGGGTTTGACTTGGGCTATGACATCCTTGGTACAGTTATTGTTGGATGGCATGCAAGAAATGATGTGGGAGGTTTGCCATATGGTGATGAGAGGCCAGGGTTGGATGTTTTGGTGGCTCTAGGCTAATTTATGGGCACAAACTGAAGAGATGACCTTGAACATGGAAGATTTTGATGGCAAGAAGTGCTGTCCTGACTGTGGCCAAGAGATATTCCTCCTTGACAATGTGCTGGAAAATGTGAATTGTCCAAATTGGAAATGTGTTATTGCATGACCTGGCTTTTTGGCTTTATCCCACCTGAGAAATGTCCTCAGATTGCAAGGCATGATGATGTTGGTCTGTGCCACCTCTACATTTGGTTGGTCCCAGTGGACTTGTGTTATGCCTTGACCCCATTCCTTCTGTTCCCAGTCTGCCCCTGTTTGTCTGCACCTACTTCTCCCTTGCAATCATGTTAGTCATCACCATAATCAGGGCCTAATGAATCCCTTTGCAACAAGGCAAGCCTTGTATCTATTGATCTCTCCATTTGGTTCTCATCTGACCCTGTAGACCCATTTGGAGTCTATGATCTTGTGGCCAGGTGGGTGCACTACCTCCTCATACAGTCCTATGTCCACAACTGTTTTTAGCTCCTCAGCCATCACAGCATACCATTGATCACTGTCAGGGCATCTCATAGCCTCATGGAAAAGGTCATTGGTTCATTGTCACACAATGTGCTTGCTTGGTAAGTGGAGTGTGTTTGTTGTTGTTAACTAATTTCATCTCCACATGCACCTCATCTCCCCCCTTGATGACTTTTTGGACTGGTAAAGTGTTTCTTTCATATGCATCATGTGCAGGCTGGCACTTTGTTTGTGAGGACCTTTGTAAGGCTGGTGGGGGCATAGGAATTGGATATGGACATGGAGGTCATTGCATAGGTTCAAGAGGTCAGGCAAAGTTTGTTCAAGGAGCTCTATGTGAGCATTCTTGGTATGTGGATCCCTTTTCCTGCACACAGCTCAACCTACTATACTTGTTTTCAGGTTTGACAGCCTCAGCAGGTTCTAGTGTTGATTGGGCTTCTTTTGCTCCTTCACTCCTGTCACTTCCATACCAGCCACCATGCTCTTCTCTTCCAACTTCAGTACACTTTTAGTATTTGCATGTCCTAGACATTGATGCCAGGTGGAAGGTGAGGCTTTGGACGTAGATGTGCAAGAGGTGAGTGCCAACAGTAATAGTGTAGGGTCAAGTACATTTGGGTGAGGATGTATGCAGAATGGGTTCCTTATGTCATGCTTGCTTCAAGGATATAAAAAGATATCTTCTGCTTGTGGGCAGTAGCTACTACTTGGTCACCTGCATAGACTGTGCATGACTTTCTCCTCAAAGGTAATGCTGAGGCCCTTTGAGGCTAGGGCAGATACTGACACTAGATTTGTCTCAAGATCTGGGACATAGTAGATGTCCCAGAGGATAGTAGAACCTGTCAGATAGTTACTTCCTCAGTAACACGAAGCTACTATATTAATATGTACCTGTCAGATAGTTACTCTACAGGTTGTCAGTAAATGTGAAGCTAAATATAAAAGAGTGACTTACTCCTCAGTAACACCAAGCTACTGAGGAGACTAGAGGAAAATTTACTCCACTGTAGTCTGCTTTTCTGCTTATGTAAGTGACTAATCTTCACACCTAAAGAATGTACTAACTAGGGGGCAGTTTATATTCCAACAGAACCCATGGTGCCATCTGTGAGCTGCATGGAGACCTCAATCCTGCCTTTTCTAGTGGCAAGAATGGATCTCCTGTCACTGATTATGACAGGCTGAGGTGAGTTCAGTTTCTGGAATGAAATGAACCATGTGCACTGACAGCACATATGTGCTGAAGCACTGGAGCTGACTACCCATTCACCTGCATTGGGGTTTGAGTTCACATTTACCATGAATAGTTGAAGGGGTGAGTCCTCCACATCATCTATCTGCATGATCTTGGCTGACAGTTCTGCCTTCTCCTTCAGTTTGTCCCTGTCATTTTGCAAAGTAGATTGGTTTGCCCCCTTAGCCACCTCATCTGCCTTCCCTTTGAAACAGTCACTCTCAATATGACCTGTTTTACCACCTTCTTCTTGTCTGCTCACATTGATGAGCTCACAATTGTAATAATATTCCAAATATTTCATCCAAAGTAATTTCTGATGTTTTATTGATAATTCTTCTGTAAAAATAAATTATTTTGGGTGTGATTTTTTGGCCAAAAACATTCTAATGCATATTGCATGTTCAACCATAAAAAAGACAAAATGTTGTCCACATGAGGAGTGGCATGCAATTGACCATTTATAGTTCAGTATTTTGGGTACATAAATTCTGCCTAATTGTTAAGCTTTTTATTAAGAAAAAAGTGGATTTCTAGGTTGCAAAACATGTCAAATATATTGCAGATGTATTTAACACATGTTGGGCTCAAAATCATCCTGAAAAAAAATTCATAATTATTTCATCTGCAAAGATTTAAGATGAATCTATACCATTTTTTTTTGGATCATTGATAATAAAAATCTTGTATTTTTTTAGAATAATTTTGCCAAAAACATCCCAAATTAAAGAGTATCAGTTTCTTCTCTTTTTCTGGAATGTTTTCAGCAAAAAAATTGTGAAATGCTTGCAGTGTTTGTACTTGCACATTTTCTTTTGTGGTGGAGAGGGTGTGTTGGCATCAGCCAGCAAAGGAGCCCGGCACACTCGGGGAGATTTCCATGGCAGCACTTCATTGGGGACTGTTTAAACCAATTAGTATATTTGGCAGATAAATCAAGATTCATCATACCTTCTGTAGAAGGGCCCTGGGCACTGGGATGATTGTTTGCAGCTTGATGCCTTTTAGTTGCTTTGGCTGTTGACTGCTGAGGATTTCTCCTTGTTTCGAGGTTGGGTTGAGCATTCATGTCTTTCTGTTCACACCTTGAATGGCCCTTCAGTGCGGATTTCAATTTTCTGCCCTTTTGATGTTGGCCAGATGGCCCACTGTGAGTAGTGTGGACATCTGTGAATGGCACGCTGTCGAACTTGTCATCATCCATATAGCCACTGGTGTCTGGCAGCTCAGCAGTCACCCGAGACCCTATCAATCATGAATTGTCAGCACTGATGACTGAAAATTGGCTGAGGATAACCTTTGTGTTGAATCGCAGATTGCCTGGATGTGGAAGGCTGCTTCACTACCAGCAATGCTTCATTTCCCAGCACTTCATCTTCAGTAGATATGACCTCATGCTGTTCTTCATCATCTGTAGCCAGATGGGTGGGTCACCTGATGGGCATTGGAGTCTTCTTGTGGAAGCGACAGGTATCACGAGACTTTCCCCTGGAAGACACTGGGACAACATTGATGGCACTGGTAGCCTCATCTTCAGTACCTGTATTGTCATTTTGGTTGTCAGTGCTCTCATCTGCTGAGATCAGGGCTTTCCATGATTGGGTAGTCTGTTTCTTTGCAATCTGCAGTGGGAGTGTGCTTCCATCACTTGGCAACTGTAAATTTCCAGCTTGATCCAACCATTTCCAAAATGCAAATATATCATTTGGATGGGATTCCTGGCATTCTTTCCAGAAGTTGAGCAACTCCATCACATCTGAGAGGTGCATGTGACTGGGGTCTACAGTAAAGGTGAAGTTTGGAGGTAAATGGCAGGGTGAAATCATATCAGCCTGGTACCACCCCAATTTCTTGAAGGGTACTTTGGCAAGCTGTTTGCCACAAGCCTTTCCTAATGAATGAAGGTAAGTGGTGCAGACAGTCAGACTATCTACATACTCACTGTAGTGCACTGTCAGATATCTGTGAACCATTTGAAGTATGGAATTGTGGTTCTGCTGTAAAGTTGGTAAGGAAACTGTTAGGAGGAACCTGGGAGGTCTCCTGTTGGAAAGTGGGTCTCAGTTCGACTCAAGGGGACTGGAGTTGCCTGGTGGGGAGTCAAAGAGTAAGATGAATACTGTGAAAATGCGCCCTGATAGTCCAAAGAAGAGTCGAGATAATGTCAACTGAGTGTCTGGAAAGGGAGAACTAATATTCTGAGCCCTCAGTCTCAGAATTCTGTCTTTTCATCTGTGGTAATGCATCTGTTATTTTTCTAAGTAGGTAGGCTGTACTCTAAGTGTGCATGGGCTTACATAAGCCACAACACGTGCCTACACAACTTCGAAACACTAAGTAAAAGATAAAATAAAAGTGTAGGGGAGAAAACCTAAGTAAAAACAATGAAATAAATGAAATAACTTAGTAGGGAGACTTCCCTCCCTACACCACCCATTGAGATTGCCAATCCAAATATTCCCCTCATCATTGGTTACAACCTTGACTGGATCACCCATTTTGGCCCTTGGACAATTGGCTGCCATATTGGGCACCCCTCCCCCAGCAGCAACATCGGGATTCTCATATGCAGTGCCCAGATACTCCCTCCAGGAGGTATTGATGGTGTGGATGTTGTCGAAATTACTACTGCCCCCCATGTCATTGTTGAAATCCATGCTGTTGATGGATGACATTATCATGGCATCATGATTGGACAGTTTAGACCTACCAGCATGCCTGAATGATCCCTTCTTCATTCTTCCAACCTGTCAAAGAAATGATTCTCATCCCACAATACCACCACATCTCCTCCATGAAATTCTGCATGTACTTCAGACTGTACTTCTTTGCATTCCTGTTGAAAAACATTAGTGAAAATCTCATGTTGGGGTCCAGACTTCCTGACCATGCTTGGACCTCTGGGGTTGGTCCCTCTGCTCCATTCCATTTGTCCATGATATCCTGGGCCCCCTGCCACTGCTCATCAGTGAGGTCTTCCTGTATGAAGCCACTTAATGCCTGCTGGTACAAGTTGATGTGTTTGGTTTCCTGAGCCCTGCCTTCACTCTTCGTATGTGTGTGTTTTAGTTGGATTTGGTCATGGTATAGTTCCCGCACCACAGACCGCATAGAGTACTTGTATGCAGAGCGGACAGTTATACACAGCTTCCTCGACCTGATTGGCTTTTTGAGCCATCCAGTGATTTGCTAGGAGGATTTATTCTATGTTAAAATTAAATGTTGAGCAATGGAGGCCCATACCTCCTCCTTTTCTTGCCATTTGACTAGCCTCAAATTGCAGTGCTTCTCCATTTTCCCAAACTCATGGCATATTTCCTGCATGATGCTGGGCTTCTCTTTTTTCCCTGCTCGAGTCCACTCCCTCCTCCTCCGGGCCAGTACCTCCAATTCTACAACATCGAAGTTTCCATCTGGCCCTTCCACTAACTCCTCCCTTGTGTCATCCATAGGTGGTCCGGCATCTGTGTTGGTTGGATATCCATGGCTGTCTTCGAGTTGGGAATCAATGGGCAATTGGAGGGGAAAACAATGTGTTCGCAGGAATGGAAGAGCTGAATCTGTTAGTCCAAGCCAATTTCTATTCATTGTCCATGCCACACATTGCGAAAATAATCCCTGATTGCATCTTCCTGGCATTGATACAGCCTTCGGAAGCTTTGCCCTCCAGATATGGTTCCTGATCTGACCTTCTGGCCCAGAATTGGGGTTCAGCCATCTGTCAACTCCTATTCTGGGTTTTTTTGTTGGCCTCATTTGGTTAGGATTGACTGATTGACAGTTGAGCCACATGATCATACAACTGATGGGCCCCTGGAAATGCAACCTGCCCACTAAATGATAATGGACAGGTCAAGCAACATCATCAGTTACTGCATCACAGATGGCCAAAGGATGTGCCAGAAAGGGGATGACGATGATCGGTTCCACCCCTGGTCATTGGGTCAAGCAGCTGGAAGTAAGGACGTGGCAAGCCAATGGGTGGACAAGATCACAACTGGCAGAAGTTGCAATTAAGGAACCAGTCGTGAAAACCCCAGTGAATCCCTCTCCATTGTCTTCCCCAGCCAAGCAGTCAAGATCACCATCCAAGTGCCAGTTTCTGTCCGAAGACAGAGTAGACAATGTATTTGATATGAACTATCCTCCTGTTGAGCCCATGAGATTACCACATAAAAAGGTATGTTGGTACTCAAAGATTGGACATACAGTGAGCAACAAAAATGTTGCAATGTTTGCAACATTTTGATTGTTTGAGGTATAAGTTGGGATTGGATGTGGCTGTGCAGATGTGATAGGGGAAGGATTTGTAGCCCTTGCTCTCGGCTTTCCATTGGTGGTCTTTTCAATGTCAGGGGTGTAGTGGCTGTGATTATATGAGCCAATTACTGAGGCCTATGCATTGCAATGTTTTTGTTGCTGACACCATAGTGGATGAAATTGATGGTGTGAAGGATATATTTGGAGCAGAAATGCCAGCTGGTGCTTACATAATATATCACATGATTAATTAAATGGTTTGTCAGTGAACAAACAAAGCCAAACATTGGATTTGAGTGATGTACCCTCTGTCCTGTACCACAACCCAAGAAATCTCTTTTCTTGCTATTCTCTCAGGAAATCTGGTGTTTGTGGCATTACCATGAGTAGGGTGTGTTCCCAGCACCACAAGTCCCTTAAAAGGTTGCTAAAATTCATCCCAGCACTGTTTCCCCTGCCAATGCCTGCAGGATCCTGGCACTCATCAGCATTGGGAAAGGTGAAAATGGCAAGTAATTCAGTCTGACACTTCAGGGCATGAAGAATGAACTAATCCCCTCCCAATATGTGCATTTTCACAAAAGAAAATTGAGTATCAAGGTTGGTGGAAGTCAAACCCTTCTTTACTTTCCAAGGGCTCTGGGTGGAATGACCTACTGGGCTGCCAGGGTAGAATTTTTTTCCCCTTCCACCTCTCCCTAGGTGTCCCCATTGGTCACCTATGACCCAATAATGCTTTCCCAGTGATCCACAGTTCAGCACAGGGCATAGTCTGGCTGATCCTCCTTGGCACCTGGTGTGCAGAGGAGGGCATTGCCTCACCTCAACTTTGATACCCAATTTTCTTTTGTGAAAATGCACATATTGGGAGGGGATTAGTTCATTCTTCATGCCCTGAAGTGTCAGACTGAATTACTTGCCATTTTCACCTTTCCCAATGCTGATGAGTGCCAGGATCCTGCAGGCATTGGCAGGGGAAACAGTGCTGGGATGAATTTTAGCAACCTTTTAAGGGACTTGTGGTGCTGGGAACACACCCTACTCATGGTAATGCCACAAACACCAGAAGTTGCTGAGATTTCCTGAGAGAATAGCAAGAAAAGAGATTTCTTGGGTTGTGGTACAGGACAGAAGGTACATCACTCAAATTCAATGTTTGGCTTTGTTTGTTCACTGACAAGCCATTTAATTAATCATGTGATATATTATGTAAGCACCAGCTGGCATTTCTGCTCCAAATATATCCTTCACACCATCAATTTCATCCACTATGGTGTCAGCAACAAAAACATTGCAATGCATAGGCCTCAGTAATTGGCTCATATAATCACAGCCACTACACCCCTGACATTGACAAGACCACCAATGGAAAGCCAAGAGCAAGGGCTACAAATCCTTCCCCTATCACATCTGCACAGCCACATCCAATCCCAACTTATACCTCAAACAATCAAAATGTTGCAAACATTGCAACGTTTTTGTTGCTCACTGTATGGCATCATATTGGAAGTTCAGACACAAAATGATTATATCCACAAATGGCTACCTAAGAAGGAGGACTTTTTATGAATCCTACTGGACCTGGAAGCCCCTCCATTGCCACATATATGCAAGACCTGTGGAAAGGATGGGGTGTACAGATGCCCAGATTGTATGCATCAGCCCCTTCTGTGCACAGATTGCTGCCACTCGATGCATGCTGCCCATCCTTTCCATAGGATTCAGCAGTGGACTGGGGACTTCTTCAAGGATTCAGCCCTCCATATGGTAAGTGCAGTTGTCATGAACCATAACCAGATCAACATGATTGCCACAGACTGGCCTGCTACTACACCTTGGCCATGATGGAGCACCCCGTCCATCTGCATCTGCGAATGTGCAGGCCACAACCAACGAACATACGCAGCCAGTGCGAATGGATGAAGGGGAATGGGAAGACATTGATTACATTCCCCTCCACCTTCGTCCCCCAGTGGGTTCAAAGTATCTGACAGTCATCAATGTCACAGAGGTGCATTTCATGCTAGTGCAGGCCTGCCAATGTGTGAATGCAGAGAGCTATCACATGCAGCTCTTCCATGCAAAGTTATATCCATCAACCTTTGAAAGGCTGAGCACAGCATTCACATTTTTGGTCTTGGATGATTTCTTGAGAGACAATGTAGAATGTGGGACATCAGGCATGAATTATTACAGCAAGCTTTGTCAGGTGACCTCCAGTGTGTTTCCACACCTCGTTGCAGTAAGCCTTTGATCCCATCAACTGATCTAATATCTGATTAAGAAAATTTATGTACTCAGGACCAGTATTGGGAACTACTGCAGGTAGCACAGCAATGGCACCTCCTGAAATTGCTTAAATGGAGTGGGTTTCAAGATAATAAGAATGGTTCAACAAAGGGGGATCTTGCACTTTTTTGTGTGGCATGTCCTCAACCCAGAATAAATCTGAGCCTGCAGGCTAATCTGGATCAGTATGTATTGGCATAACTGGAATTCCATGTGTCTAATTTTCAATAGCTGGAGGTACACCAGGACAGTGGTAATGGATGGAAATTTCAAGGCAGAACACATGCATGAGTGGCGACCTGATGATCAGGTTTGGTTGATGGATGGGTGCAGCTTTATGGTCGGCAATCTGCAATATCGGGAATACATAGAAGCCACTCCACATATCACGGAGGTAAGTATCATGATGGGTGCAGGTCATGGCTTGACATGGGCCACAGAAATCAGCTTGCAACAATCATAAGGCGATCAGTCAGGCCAGTGCAAGCCATGGAAAGCTCAACTCTACAGGAGTGGGTGCTACTGCTTGCACACAGCATGGTTGTTTTTACCTGCATTCTGTTGTAGACTTTCAAAAAGGAGAAAGGTGAGATCAACAATTGCAAGTTACACCCACTCATGTATGTTTAGGCAGCTAAACATGGACTATTCCCTTTGCAATGCATTGAGTTACAACATGAACAGCATACAGAATGTCATTTGTTTCTATGACATTAACTGCACATATATGAAGAATCTACAGAAGTGGGTGGACAAGACCATGTTGTTGGAGATTTCACCCTCATTGAGGATCATGGCAGGAATCGGGATGTGGCATGTTCACAGACACAAAAAGGAATGCTATGCAAGATATTCTCCCTTGTTTATCAACGGTTCAGGTTGGGTTGACAGTGAAATTATTGAGACCTTGTGGTCAACTCTGAACATAGTGTCCACATCAACCCACAGCATGACATTGCCACATCATCAAGAACTATTGGACTTCCAAATGAATGACTCAAATTTCATGAAGATGATTTGGATGAGTATGTTCAGGATGGTTTGCAGTTGTCGATTGGCTAATGCATATACAGTATCCAGCTTATCATGGAAGGTAAAGGCAGCTTGGGAGGCGGTGTCACTGGCTCGAGAATCATTTGAAAGGTTGAATCAAGCAGTACCATCCTCCCAACAGAAGAACTGGCAGAGGGAAGAGGAGGCCACTCTAAATGAGTGTATCCGCGACCCATCTGTGATGGACATTTTTGAAATCCAATTGACAAAGGGTAAGATCATTTCAAACTGCTCATAATCTATAGTAACTAACCATGGTTCAGCTCCAACAGTACATGGGGTAGAACTTCATTTACTACAGACCTCTACCTCCAATGGTATGCACCATGGAGCTGCTAGTTGGCTGACTCATGGCCTGGTGATTGAAGAGGCAGAAATTGCATTGGCCATCAATCAGAAGGCAATTGGACCAAATCCCTCTGACCTCAAGTGACTTATGATAGCTCACCACCCAGACAGAGTGGCAGCAGAGCGGACAACATTTATCACAGATGGAAAGATTTATTTGCAGATGGACACCACCTTGGATGGCAGTGAAGAATTTCACAGAAGCAATGAGGTGGCCTCCAAAAATGTATGGGTGGATGATGACACATCCTCCAATGGCAGTAATAGCAATTGCAGTGGAGACGATATGCCGGACACTGACACATTTGTGGAACAGACCCCATCATCCTTGCCACTACCATCCAATCTGGGGGCTGATAAATGCCACAACATTGGTGTGCATCAACTAGCAGAAATGGAGCTGGAGCTGCGCATTGCACAAGCAAATGATGCACTGCATGGCCTGCATCTTGCACTGGCAGACAAAGTGGTAATATTCAGGGGTGTTGTGAGGTCTGCAACCAATTATTCAATGCAGACATGGGCTTGGCAAATGGTTCATTCAATTGATGGTTCAGTCAAACAATATTCCACGATTTACTGATGTTGCAGGACCACCATGATTGCACTACAAGCGAGCCCAGAGGTCCTCAACTGGTACCTGGAGCTTCAAAAATCACACCTGACAACAAGTACAGCAGCCTTCACCCAAGGAGCCCATGACCACCATGCTTCCCAGCTGCCATGGTTTTGGACAATTGATATCCCTATGGATACAAGTTTGAAGAGTTGGCTCACAGAATGTCAGTAGTGTGATGGTTCATTTATTCTTTAATTTCAACTGCATGTCTTCTAAAGTTTACAGAATCCACTGGCTCCATTCTAAAGCTGGCAAGGATCATTGGCAAGAGGAAGAAGAATTGTTAACATTGGAATTTCAATGGGTTATCAACTATTTCAGGCATCATTTGAAGTGTTGGCATGAGAAATATAGTGACCACGCCACTGCAAACACATGTGGGGCTGCCTGTTATGCAGCTAGGCAGTGGACCATTTATGATCAGCTGGCCAAGCAAGGTGAATTGAAATGGCAGCAGATAAACATGTAGAATTACCCAATCTGCTGAGGAGGAGACCTGCATCGAAACAGCTACATATGTGTCCTTGGAATCAGGAACACCATATCAGGTCCTAACCACAGGACATGCCACCATTGCAGAATGTACCTTACATGCAATCACAGCTCAAACAACCCATTTTGTAAAGTTGATCTTCAATCGTGGGATCAGACATGGTGTGATCATCAATCATGGTAAAGACAAATTCATGAATCATGGCAACAGCCATGACATACTCAGCAATTGTGGCCACACATGATCACAGGGAGCTTTGCACCTTTTCTAGATTTGTATGTAGGAAAATACATTAATACATCAGTGGTGATTAAGAAAAATGTAGGAGAGCTAAATTATATGTTCTAATGCTCTTCCATGGATTTACTATCTGCGGCATCCACCTGCCCTTCTGCAATCATGCAACTCACTTCCCCCACTTGCTCTTCAAAATTGCAGTATGCCCCTCACCCTCAACTGCACACTCTTCGAAATTTCCCCCCATCATTTGATGGCACTCACCACCAATTCCACTTTGTGCTGCGATTATTGGCTCGGCCTCTTCTGCAGTCGTGGTTGCCTCCCCAATATTGGGTGGATTGCCTTGATGATCCTGCCCTCCACTGTCACTTGACTCTGTGCTCAACATTCCCAAACTCTGCCCAACAACTGGTGGCTCCCCATGAGTTGGTGTGACCTCTCTTGACTCCACCTCTGAATGGGGACTTCAGACAGTTTCATGCTGCATCTCGACCACATTTGAACTGGTCACTGTTGCATCCATATCCACCTGGTGCATCTGCATGGAATTGTCCTGGACCTGTGGAATGTGTTGAAGATTGACCCGAAAGGCTTCCAGCTCATGCATCAGAGTTCCGACCATGTACCTGCATTCAGCTAACTCATTCTCAAACATTCACATGCAGTCTTCAATTGACCCAGGAGTTGGGACTGAGATTTGGCTCATGAAACAAGCCACCTGCCTCTCCCCCTTGTTGATGTGCCTGAGCATTTGATCCTGTCAGTGGATGACTGCATCTAGTTGTTGATGGATGGTGAGGAGCGAGTTATCAATGGGCGGAGGTTGTGGAGGGGTTATTGTGACTGGTGGTGAGGCTGTGCTGGTTGGTGGAATGGGCAGCACTGCGAGTGGCATATAGGCTGAAGTGTTGGGGTGAAGTGGGGGGGGTATGGCATAATTGGATGGGGTGGCTGTGGGTGGATGCAAGACCAGAGCTATCTTGTGAGATTAGATGCTCGCAAACATATTGTGTAGAATACTTACTAACTTGTCATGGCTGTACTGATGATGACGAAGGATCAGTTTGGCCAGCCTTTGATAGGTGTGGCTTTTTTCTGGGTGGGGGTGCTGGGCTATCTTCCACATCTGTTGGGGTGATTTGGCATGAAGGCTTGTGTGGATGAGAGGTATTTTGGCAGCAAGGTGTGGTGGGGTTGCTGGGGGTGGCTTTGGGGGTGGCTTTGGGGGTGGCTTTGGGGGTGGCTTTGGGGGTGGCTTTGGGGGTGGCTTTGGGGGTGGCTTTGGGGGTGGCTTTGGGGGTGGCTTTGGGGGTGGCTTTGGGGGTGGCTTTGGGGGTGGCTTTGGGGGTGGCTTTGGGGGTGGCTTTGGGGGTGGCTTTGGAGGCAGCCTTGGGGGTGGCTTTGGGGGTATGAGCGGTTGAAGGGCGACAGGACATAAGCCATGTGCAACCTATCTTGTGCTTTCTGCATGGGTCACAGACCACACTATCTGAACTGTGAGTGCAAACTGACCTTTCGCTTGATGCACATCTGACACAATTGAGGATTGGGAGGTGGGGTCATATGATCCACAAGTTGTGCGCAGCCATACTTTGATGAGGTCGCAGTGGGAGGATTTGAAGGGAGAGACTTACCTTCCCCCTCGCTTTCCAAGCCCTTCCTGCCCATTCATGTCATCTGTGATCAAGGCCAAGGCATTCTCGATGATTGATGCGATTTGGACGTGGACCTTCCTCATTTTTTGGATCATCCATGCGCAGGCTTGATGATGGCTTCATCCATTTTGATATCCTCCTCGACGACTTCACTTTTGTCACTGTTGTTGTCCTCCTGAGTTATCGATTTCTCCTCCAATATGGCCACCAATTCTTCTGGTGTGGCTCAGGCTTTACCTTTAGCCAACTGAGTGCTGCATGTTGGTATGTGCCCCTTAGACCCTGTGGTAGTCATGCAAGGCACAGTAGATGACCTCGAAGCCGCTCAATTACTTGTAGACATGGAGGACGATGTCAAAGCTGCCAGCTCAGTCATGGATGCTGGCATTTGCAGTCCCAGTCCCACATCGAACCACCACTCAACAGTCAGTAGCCACAGGTGGCTGGCAATGGACTCAATGGGGGGGAAGAGGGCCTGATGCCAGTTGGGGAAGGGAATTCCAGGTGTGCCGATGTTTTCTGTCCAATGGACATACTTGTCCATGCCTATCAGCATGTGTGGGATGTTGTCAGTCCTGTTGGCAATGGATCTGACAGCTTCCTGTAATAGCAGAACATGAATGAATGATGTGAAGTTTTGTGACTGCAATACGACGCACCAATTCCCCCCTGATATCTCTCACTGCATCTCTCCATTGTTGAAGCTTTGCCACCTCCTCTAGCCTGCCCGAGTTGACAATCAACCTTTCGAAGATGATGAGGATGTGGTCGACAGCATCCTGGAGTGCCAATGAGTTCTTGACAAACATGGTGATGGATGGCTTGTAAGAGGGGTGGTAGATGGATAACAGGTGTGATGTACTAGTGGAAACATGAAAGATGACATGTTGTGTATGACAGGTATGGTGCAATGCAACTTAATGTTCATTTCCCATGGATTGACACCATTGTGATTTCTGCTTCTCAAAGTTAGCATTTATGGAACACCTCAAAGGCTCACTATTCAAAATAGAGTATTCTGCTGTCTAGATGTAGGTTGATTTATGACCCCAAGGCTTCTGGCTGTATGGCTGAAGTAGGTTTGTACGTACTATAGCCATAGAGATGGGTATCATTAGTTCACCATGAAAATGTTTTGTACACATGGATACACTACTGATGCACGATCAGATAATTTACTAAGGACATTTTGGCAATAAAGGTCAGAGTCCCTTAAAGTACTGGCAATTATTAAACAACCAGATCCTATGATGCAATCCCTGATCAGTAATTGATATCTCAGGGTGATTGCTACTGGACCCATCAAGGCTGCCCATTCTGTTCAATGTTAGGCTGGATCACCAATACTGCATATTGGCTGGTGTTTCAGGGTATCAACATCAAGGAAACCCATGAATTTCAATGGGGGCCATGATGACCACCTCTCTCTATACTGTGAACAGCAGCTAAAGGCCTTGGCTGCGATAGAAGGCCTTTCCATGTTTAGAGCGGTTTCGACATTCCTGCATTACCTCATATCACTGGAGTCACTGAGTTTTGCATATGGCAGATGGGATTTGTTGGACATCCCATGATTTGCAGGTCTGACCTCATATTGCAGACAGGGTACCCCATGAACTGTAATGGCCCACTGTAGTGTCTGCCTACCTCATCTGTTGGGCAGGCCCGAACATTTGTTGTGAGGAATGACTTCATATCATGGACAGGCCAGCTCATGAGTTTTGCTGGCATGACTCATTTGGTTGGCTAGCACACCCATGAGCTACACAGTGTCACATGAGTTGTGCCTGCCTGCCTCATTCATCCCACTGGCCTGTTGGAGTAGGGGGACCTGGAGGTAGATATGAAGGGAACTGGTTGCCATGAGCTTAGTCAGCATGGTACAATATGCTACACACACAGATGTACATGATCACGACCTATGACGACAAGATGAGAGCTCTATGACCACTCCATCATGGTGACAAGAGTGGACTCACACCACTGCCACAATACAGTATCACCACACTGCTGTGTCACCACACCACACCAAACCACTGAACAGACAGCACTGCAAACACATTCCTACCACATGCAAATACACATGTCCGATTGAATAAAAACCAAGCTGTGTAGAACCTAGAGACCCAGAGCTAACCAAACTGTCTCGCAGACTACCATGCCATGATGAACAGGGCTGCTTCCTGCCCACGGACACAAGCATGCCCCCAATCGCCCCATCCCCACTAGGAATGACATCGTCAGACAGCTGAGTACTTGTTCCCTTCCTGAACCTCACTCGCCATCTTCCCCCAATGAATTCACATCCACTTGTGGGCTCCCACCAGTCCAGAGCAAACTCACTGGGCTCTGAAGTAGACGAGTGCTATGGTGGATACTGGCCTAATAGCAATACCAACACTGCCGACATCTGCAGTGCCAGTGAACTACAGGACACAGAGCCCTCACAGTACCATCCACATCTGCACCCCCCCCCCCCACCAATACCAAACACAACTGCTCCACCAATACCAGCAGCAGCTGCACCACCCCCAAGCACCACACAGCCACCACCAGCACCCAACCCACCTGCACCAGTACACCCAAGAGCAATGGTGGAAGTAGTACCACTCTCTATGGCAACAGAGGGTCATCTGAAAATGCCAGTGACTTCCTCAAAGCCTTCAACTGGAGCATACTATTCTCCAACCCCCAGGCAACTGATACACAAAAAATAGATGCACTCTTGAACTACCTTGGGACAGGGTCACCAGCCAAGAAATGGTACCAGGGCCTATCTGGAATGCAAGTGACAGTGTGGGCTAACTTCACAAAAGCATTCAATGACAGATGGCCACCCATAGTCAGTGTGATGCAAACATCAGAGGAGCACCAAGCAGAACTATTAGCACATAGATTGGCCGAAGAAGACATCAGAACGATCAAAACAGTGGGACTGGCAAAGAGTCTGGGCACATGTGAAGTGGGCAGAAGAAGCTCAGGGAGCTAGCAATGTTAGCAGGAATAGAGGCAGGCCCAACACTGATCTGGCAGGTGAAGAAACAGCTACCTGAAAGCCATATGGAAGCTGCTAGATGATGAGTACAATGACTGGGGGGCATTCCTGAAAGCAGTAAAGGAACTAAACATGACGAAGCTAAGGCAGGAAAGGGAAGAAATAGAGGAGAGGAAAAAGAGCGAGGAGGCCAGAGAGCAGAAGCTACTCCAGAGAATGGAAGCGGTAAAACAGGCTACCACCGCCAACCTCACCATGCAACTGCAACACCTCATGATAGGCCAAGTAGCAGCATCCAGAGCTGGGCCAGGAACCACCACACATGGGGCAACATCCACACCAAGATATGTACTACAGCAAACCCCACGACACAGCACAATGTATACACCACCCACAGAGGAACTCAAGGAAACCATATGACAGGCACTCCAGCAGTTCCCCCACCAGCAGGACGACAAAGAAGGTCAGAAGAGATACCAGGCACAGCTAGCAGCTTGGACTGCGAAGCATGGGGAAGCACAAATCACTGAGCACACACCCTACCCACTCAGACCAGGAACAGCAACAATATGCTTGGGAGAGTGCTTCAGGTGTGGTACACATGGGCATGGAAGTAGGAACTGCCCCATGACAGAAGGAGACCCTGCACAACTAGGTTGCAATGAAATGGCATGGAGAGCACTATGCAACAGAGCCTTGGGACCGTTCAACAAAAGTACCGCATACAATGACAGCACAATGACCCGACGACTCGAAGTATCTATGATAGCACCAACGGATTCCCATGTATCTCGCAATACAATGCACATTGTTGACTTATACTCAGCAGTGCAGGAATCACAAGACTGGATACTGGATATGACAAACAAAACTGTCCTGTTCGTCCACCCAATCACGCTCAAAAATCCCAACAACATGGAGGTGCAGGTGCAAGCACTGTTCGATGACAGAGCTATGACAGGTGCAATGGTGCTGTCCACGTTTAACAAAATCAAGCACAAACTAAGGGGGTGGAAGCTGTCTGTGCAGGCACTACACATGGCGAATGGAGCAATAGTGAAGTCAGAGGCGACATGGGAAGGCACCATAGAAATCAGAGGGGCAAAGGTTACAGGAACCTTTGAGGTCTTCAACAGTGCAGGTAGATGGTCATTCTTATTTGGAAAGCCCCTGCTGAAGGCATTCAAAGCGATACATGACTACTCAACAGATGAAGTAATTGTCACAGATGGCACCACAACAGTAACACTATGCAACCACCTCCACAGCACTGCCCCACCTTCCACAGACGAGACACATGACAGCACAACATACAAGGTCACAAGAACAGAGGAGATACAAAGCAAACCCAAAGGGGAGTGAACCAGCAAAGGCAACGAACCTGGTAACATCTTCACATGACAAACGGACCCATACACACAGAAGAGAGTTGAGCACATCCTGCAAAGCATCAGGATTGGCAATGATCTAACAGCACACAAAAGAGAGGAGGTGGTGAAACTAATAATGGAGTTTGCGGACATATTTGCGTGCTCCCTCAGTGAAGTCTTACCAATACCTGGAGCAAAAATAGACTTGAACATTCCAGACAACATAACCTTCTGCACAACAGTACACCAATGGCCTATGAATGCACCACAGAAACAGTTCATGAACAAATGGACAGATCAAATGCTTGAGGCGGACCTCATAGAATATGCAGACATACCACATATCAGGCATGTTGCACCAACAGTGCTCATGCAGAAGGCACATGGCCCTAATGAAAGCATATCACTGGAGAGCCTACCACAGGCCCTAAACACACAATGCTCCAAAGCCAACATACCACCACCATTCCAGCAACAAGCTGCAAACAAACTGCCCATTGAAGCAACAGAAACATGTAGCAAAGGGCTGAAATGGAGGGTAACCCAAAACTTTGCCAAACTCAACAAAGCTATGCAAATACCCCCAATGTTCCAAGGAGACATAAGGGCCAAACAACAAAGGCTGAGTGGACACAAGTATGTATCGATTTTTGACTTTGCATCTGGCTTCTATGCTATAGAAATACCAGATAAGTGGAGACCATACTTCACATTCTTCATGGAAGGATGTGGATATCTGTGGTATAAACGAATGGCAATGGGGTGGACAGGTGCACCAACGGTCTTCTCAGCAACAGCAATAAGATGCCTACAAGACATCCTCACCGACAACACAATTGAACTATTTGTGGACAATGGCAGGTGCTGTGATAACACATTCAGAGGAATGATAGCAAAACTTAGGCGAGTCTTCACACTCTGCAGAAAACATAAACTATCGCTGTCACCAACCAAATGCAGGCTCTTCATGACAGAAACAACATTCACTGGAGCTATGGTAGGCCCACAGGGAGTACAACCAGACATGACTAAATTAGCAGCAGTCATTAACTGGAAGCAACCAGACATGGCACTCAATTTAATGTCATTCCTAGGCCTCACAGGACACTTCCAAGACCTCATCAAAGGATATGCAAAAATAGAAGGACCACTATGTGACCTGATCAAAGAAGTGGAAATACCTAAGCCCATTTCAAAAGCCACATACCACAGAGCAATGACT
Organism: Pisolithus sp. B1; assembly: GCA_024663435.1. Taxonomy (NCBI): domain Eukaryota; kingdom Fungi; phylum Basidiomycota; class Agaricomycetes; order Boletales; family Pisolithaceae; genus Pisolithus; species Pisolithus sp. B1. Next base: position 459,324 of record JANFAA010000026.1, on the reverse strand, counting down.
AACCACAAATTGACAGACAAATGGGAATGTAAACACACTGAAGCGTTTCTGAAACTGAAAATTGCATTAATGAGCCAGCCAACACTACACGCACCAAGATATGATGGAATGCCATTCATAGTAACAACCGACGGGTGCCAAGAAGGGTTTGGGGCTGTACTAACACAAAAAATCAGGACCATGACCCCCAATGGTAAGACCATCAACAGAACAGTACCAATAGCCTTCACATCAAAACGAACATCATCAGCTGAGCGCAATTACAAACCGTTCTTACTAGAATTTGCAGCACTGAAATTTGGACTAGATCACTTTTCAGACATAATCTGGGGATTCCCCATCGAGATAGAAACTGTTACAATATTCCCCGCTTTCTTCCGTCGACTCCCACGTCCCACCTCTACTTCACGCTTACGCTGCTCTGTTTGTCGTAATCATCGCCACTACCGTCATATCAGCTCTTGCCGCGTATCGTGTCATCCCCGGCACATCACCTGACGGCCTTATGTTTTGGTAACCGGTTCAACATCGGTTATGACTCGTCGATATCGCGTTGGCTTGCCGGTCTCCCCTATGTTCATCAGCCTCCCTTGTATTCATCGACTCATCTTTGTACTATAGCTGCGCATACTGCGCAATGTTGCCTTTCCCGTACTTAGGTACATCCCGGACTCATACGTTTGTGTGGCTCGTCGACCTCGTTGTGGCTCGTAGCTGTGTATCTGTAGGGTATATAAAGTCCCTAGCTACTCGCCTGTACATTATCTTTTCACTACTTTGCAACCCACTATATAACTATCACCGTTATTCGGAGATACTGTTCATGCTGGCCAAGGGGACCGAAAGCCTCGTCGTCTCGAAGTCTTAGTCTTGCCGTCGTAATCCGCACTTGTCCTTTGTTAGGACATCCGTGCGCTCCGGCATAACAAAAGCGAAAAGATCAACTTGCTGCTGTGACCGTTATTTGGACACGACGCTCAGCTTCTCTCTCTGTACGCTCGCTAGTCGATCCAACAACGGGTCAAGCAACTAGCTCCGCCATTCTTCTAATATCTCGGTTGATCCTCCTATGGATCATAATCGACGTATCCCTCAACCTACTCTTCCTCGCCCTACGAGTTGCCCAAGGTGTCTTCAGGAGAATCTAGATGTCCTCCTAAACCGCCTCCTTCTGCCATAGGAAAAGGAAAACTAAAGGCACCGCCTATCCCTCCATGAACTTCTACCGAATACTCCAGAAGAAGATTCACCCATAAGTACGGGTTGACCTCAGCCCCTACTCCTCCCTCTACTCTTAGAAATCCGGCCATACTAGGGGCCTACCGCAAAAAGGAACCAGAGTCGGAAACCGACGCAGAACCGCTAGTAGACGACGGACTTTCCGACTTCGGATCAGCAACCAGAGACGTCCCTATCCCGGATCAAGAGGAAGAATCTCTCGCAACCTTAATGTCTCATGTAACAGAAGGACTCTCTATCGGAGTCGGAGGCTCCGGACAGGAAGCCGAGAAGTCTGGAACCCCGCTCTTTAATCGGGAACCTACTGAAAAGGAAATGGAAGACCTTCTCGCGAAGGCCTTCGGACAAAAATGGATTCGCAACCCTGGTATCTTCCGTTCTTCGGAAGAAAAGCTTAACGGAGGTCGCGAATTTAATCTTAACAAGCCAACCGTCTATAACAGCGACCACAAATGACTTCCCGTGTGGCTTACGCAAATAAAGGGGTACCTTCAAATTAACCAACATGTCTACGTAACCGACCATCTCCAGATCGGTTTAGCCCTGTCATATATGACGGAGGGATCTGCTGCCGCGTTCGCCGAAAACTATATTAACAAACACGTGGATAGCGGACTCGCTACCTATAATGACACTTGGGAAAACTTTGAAACTACCGTCCAAGCCACGTTCGCTAGCGGAGACCAGAAGGCCAAAGCTCAACTTGAGCTCGTTACTCTTACCCAAGGGTCCGCTCCCCTCGAGAACTATGTTGCCCGCTTCATGGCCTTGTTCAACCGTGCCAAGTTCCGCGATAACTCGTTCAACGGAGCGATATTCTTCGGAAAAGGCCTGAGAAAGGAAATCCAAGATTGGGTTCTCGATCATCGTAACCCGGTCACGGTATCCGATTGGATCGTTGCAGCTGGAGAAGCCGTTAGCAAGATCGAAAGCAAGAAAATTCTTGACAGCAAAGGTGCCCCCACAACGTTCTTCAACTATCAACGGCAGAATCCTTCGTGTGACCCCAACGCTATGGATGTTGATAAAGGACGAACTCGTGAATGGGGAACCAGAAAGGTACATGCCATCAGGTGTTATAATTGCGGAGATGAAGGCCATATCAAGAGAGAATGTAAGAAACCGTCCAAGCCTAGGGAGATTAAAGAAATCAAGTCCTATGGCAGACCCAAAAATCTCTATCATGCCTCCATCGAAAAACACCTTGAAAAGGATTTTTAAATGGGCGCCCTGGTTCACTTCCGTCCAGTGTGCCTTTTGTTTATGTGTCATCAGCTTACAATGTATCTAGTATCGAAGACGAATCTAGCATGTGTGCTCGCTCTCCACATGGATACATCAAGCTGATCGATTACAAAGTGGAAGTTAGCGCTTTAATTGATTGCGGAGCGGAGATCAATCTGATCGGGCCGGAAATCGCATCAAAGCTAAAAGTCAAGACGTATAGGGTCAAACGGCCCTGGAAGGTGGTAGGCTTTGATGGAACAACAAGTCAACCTATCACAAAAAAGTGTTATTTGAAAGCAGAGGTACAAGGAAGACGATGCAATGTTCTTTGTTTTGTAGGACCTCTGGAAAAGAAAGATCATGTTATACTCGGCATGCCTTGGCTTCGAAAAGAGAAACCCATGATTAATTGGGAAACTCGGAAAATCGAAGGATGGGGTAACTCCCCGAAACAGTCGCCGAAGAATCAAGCTGATAAACATGAGGACAAAACCGCCTCTGTTAATTGCACTATGATTTCTACCAAGTTAGAAATGGACGCAGGACCAACCGTAATTCCGGATCTACCGAAAGAATACCAGGAATTCGCCGAAGTATTCTCGGAAGAAAATATACCATTACCACGGTTTAGAAAAGGTCTCGATCACGAAATTCGAACGAAAGGGGAATTCAGGAAGGACAGCAAGGAATTCATGAAGAAAGCCACACTATATCCGATGTCCCCTGATGAATTGAAAGCCCTCGACGAATTTCTCGACGAAAACCTAACGTGCAGGAAAATTATCCCTTCCGAGTCACCGGTATTGGCACCGGTATTCTTTGTTGCAAAAAAGGATGGCAAGAAAAGGCTCGTGCAAGATTATCAATATCTTAATTCAAACACGATCCATGATTCATATCCGCTGCCAAATATTCCACAGTTGGTGGACGAACTTTGTGAATCAAAGTATTTCGCAAAGTTCGATGTGCGATGGGGGTTTACTAACGTACGGGTGAAACCCGAGGACCAATGGAAGGCTGCCTTCTTAACCCCTAGGGGTTTGTTCGAGCCGACCGTTATGTTCTTCGGACAGTGCAACTCCCCGCCGACCTTCCAGAGGTTTATGGATACCACCTTCGCATCGCAAATACAACGAAGGCAACAGTGTGGATACATGGATGATGTGGTGGTGCACGCCAAAACTCTACCGGAACTTCGGCAGTACGTCAAGGAATTCCTCGCCATATGCCAAAAGGAACAGCTATGCCTCAAAATCTCGAAATGCCTATTTGAGGCCGAAGAGGTGGAATTCCTTGGAATGAAAATAACGCAGGGAAGTGTTCAGACGGTTTCAGTCAAGACTGATGCTGTTGAAACTTGGCCAACACCTCACTGTTTATGAGATGTCTGCTCGTTTTTGGGATTCTGCAACTTTTATTGGAGGTTCATACCGTCCTTTTCACAAATAGCAAAACCCCTACATAACCTGTCCAAGAAGGACATCAAGTGGCGTTGGAATTGGGACGAGGATGCCGCGTTTCACAAGATAAAGGATCTTCTATGTTCAGCACCAGTCCTGCAAATCCCGGATCATCGCAAACCTTTTGCGCTCTTTACCGACACATCAAAAGTCGGAACTGGTGCGGTCCTGGCACAAAGAGGCCCTGACGAGGAGTGGCATCCGTGCCATTATCTTTCGGAGTCCCTCAAGGGCGCCGAACAATGCTATCAAGTCTTTGACTTGGAAATGCTGGCCGTCATCCGCGCACTAGATGCTTTCCGCCACTACCTTATTTCCCTGGTCGAACCAACAGTGGTCTTTACTGACCACAAAAACTTAACCTACTGGCGACACCCGCAGAAGCTTACACCAAGACAAGCCCGCTGGCTTGATACACTACAGGGCTACCTGCTTCTTTTCTCTCACCAGTCAGGACGTTTAATGGGAGCCCCTGACGCCTTGTCACGTCGGTCCGACCATGGGGAGGAACCCGCTACAACCGCCGCTGCCCTGCCCGAAGCTATGTGGCTTTCCGGGGGGGTGAATTCCGATACATCTGACCAAAAACGGGATCAAGCCCCTATAACTTCAGGCAGTCATGACAACCTGGACGATAGTAAACAAAAAAGAGGGGTCTACGTTATCTCAAAGGAAGTGTACGAGCGCGTCACGAGCGAAATGCCAAAGGACTCTACACTTTTGAAAGACAATGAACAGGTAATAACGGCCAAGGATGGGACACACCGCTACAAGCAAAGGCTGTATATTCCGCCGGCTACACGGAAACAGTGCCTACAGGACTACCACAACCACCCGTCGGCAGGACATCCTGGGGTAAAAGCTATGACGAAGAAAATGATGAAGGAAGTGTGGTGGCCTGGAACGTGGAAAACGATCAGGGACTACGTCAAAGGATGCCCGATCTGTCAGGCCAACAAGGTCGTAACTCATCCGGTAACCCCTCCGATAACGCCCAATGACACCCCTACGAATCCACTCCCATTCCAACAAATATCCATGGACTTTATCACGGATCTGCCCATGTCTGAAGGCTATGACTCGGTCCTCACCGTGGTCGATCAAGGACTAACAAAGGTGGCAGTGTTCGTACCAACCAACAAAACCGCAGACTCGGTGGAACTAGCTAGGCTGTTCCAACGACATATCTATCAAAGATACGGACTGCCACAGAATGTCATATCCGATCGAGGACCGCAGTTCGCCTCCGCCTTCACACAAGAACTGTACAAGGCTGTGGGAATCAAGACGAAACTGTCGACGGCCTATCACCCTCAAACAAATGGAGAAAGCGAACGAGTAAACCAGGAACTCGAAACCTATCTCCAGTGTTACTGTGCAGAGCTGCCAAATTCGTGGACACAGAAACTTCCCGACGTGGAGTTCGCACACAACTCAAGAGTACATTCGGTTCACAGACAAACTCCGTTTTCCCTACTCTACGGATACGACCCCTCTCCCTACCCAGAGGTTCGAACGACCTCGGCCCCATCAGTCGATGAACGGCTACGGTCCCTAGCTCTAAATCGAGATCTGGCTGCGTTGTCCCATAAAAGGGCACAACAGATAATGAAGGACCGAAGTAAAGGAAGCTATACGCTGCCCAAAGTAGGAGATAAGGTCTGGCTTGATTCGGCAAATCTCAGGACCCAGGGCCAGTCAGCCAAGCTTGAACCGAGAAGGTTGGGACCTTTCCAGATAACCGAGTTAATATCGCCCGTGGTGGTACGACTAGAACTCCCAACTGCGTGGAAGGTCCACCCGGTGTTTCACACGTCAAGAGTTTTCCCTTATATGGAAACTGACGAGTACGGACCTGCCCCGGATCAGCCCTTGCCAGAACTGGTAGATGATGAGGTCGAATGGGAACTGGAGGCTATCCTGAATCACCGCACCAAAGGGCGCAGAAAGGAGTGCGAGTACTTGGTGAAGTGGAAAGGGTTTCCCCATTCGTCAAATACATGGGAACCGGAAAACAATATAAAGGAGCATGCTGAGGAAGCCCTTTACGAATACAAACTCGCTCGCCGCCTCACCATATAAATGTCGTCGCCTCGCTCAGTCAACACAGAAAACCCCGGATCCGACTACTACTTCGACGATTTTAATGAATCCGACTTCGCCGGTTCTACCCTTGTCTCGATGGACGTCTCCCCAACCACACCATTCGCAGTACCCACCACATGCCCCATCCCCGAGGTATCCCACCTCGCCTCCTCCGGCTCGATGTCGACCGGAATGAGTGAGGTCTCCGCTACCTCAGTTGAACCCTTTTCAGACTCCTCCACTTTCGTCCCTCTCGGGGGATTGTCGTTCAAACGAACCGGCCCGAGGGCCGGCAAGGGAAAGAAACGGGCACGTCCTGCCACCCCTGTCCCCATCATCCCACTCGTGGATAGACTCTCAGCCGCCCCCTACGACTATGACCCTAACGAAGGGCCAAACCCAAATGAGTCCAACCCAATTCCCACTTTACCCCTCTCCCAACCCGTATCATGCGAGCACGTTCCGCCCTGTACCGGGGTTTCCTGCCGTAACCCCAACGACCCCACATCCTCCCAAATGGGCCCCACGACATCAGAATTCTTCGACTATTGTTGGCTTCTCACGAAGTACAACGAAGGGAACACACTTGATGGGACAACAGGAGAACAACGTGAACATTTACAGCTGCTGTGTCAGATCTTCCGAGGATCAGACACTGCAAGCATTTCACAATTTTTCATCAGAAAACATACTGAAAAAATGGAGAGAAGAGATACTCTTTTATGTTGGATGATTTGTTGCAAAAAATGCAAAAATAATTTTCTCTTTTCTGTGCAGAAACATGGATTAATGGTAATGTCCATTAGCTTCTACTTTCTTCCCAAACATCCAAAATAAAAGAGTATCTCTTTCCTCCATTTTTGCAGAATGTTTTCTAAAGAAACATCATGAAATGCTTGCAGTGAGATGTAGTTGCATCATATGTTCCGCAGTTCCTAGAGAATACCCAAGATTGCGACCCGGAACACAAGGCCGCTTATGTCGAAAGCCTCTTACGAGCAACTGTGAGCACTATGGGTGATGTTCAACATGATGTCATCACTTTGGTACATAAGGATATAGGGCCGGAAATAGCTCATTCCTTTTGCGTCAAAGGTACCGATGGATCCGTTAGATCTGGGTTGGATGCCTTATGCGAGGTTGCTTCTGCAATCACGGATGGAAGATCGCAACTTCGTGCGATGGTCGGAACGGAAATGCATGCCAGGGGAGTATCTCCGGGGATGTGTCCCCGAGATGTCGAAACAGGACGAGGACCGCCTTTTGGAACTAGCGCGGACAGGCTATCCGTCCCTAAAAGAGAGGCTTCAACATCACCGCCGCCCGGTTGAGAGGAAAAGGAAGTCACGCATGAAAGGGTCTTTCGCCAAGCTGCAACCATCATCGCTGACTCAGCAAGAAATGGAGGAACCGTTTACGCCTGGGTTGACTTGCTAGAGAAGGCCTGTTACGATCTGGATTTCCGTTTCATCCATAACGTCGTACAGACTCAAAACGAAATCCCTGCTCGTCCCTTTATCGCACTCGCCCTTGATGATCAACTGCGTCTCTATCTTGGCGGACGCCTTCCTGTACCACGCGACCACCCTCTCCGTCCTTACGCCTGCTTTGATTGTGAATTCCTCGGACACTGGTCCTGTCGTCATGGAAGAGGATCACGTTGGACCTCGCCCGACGAACTCATATCTCTACCCTCCAACTCCCCTTCGTCGCCCACGTCCTGTCGTTCACCGACAGCGCCGCATGCAACAGGCCGTCATTGATCAGGGGCTCGCCGGTCTTAACGGGGGGGTAATGTTACAATATTCCCCACTTTCTTCCGTCGACTCCCGCGTCCCACCTCTACTTCGCGCTTACACTGCTCTGTTTGTCGTAATCATCGCCGCTACCGTCATATTGGCTCTTGCCGCGTATCGCGTCATCCCCGGCACGTCACCTGATGGCCTTATGTTTTGGTAACTGGTTCAACATCGGTTATGACTCGTCGATATCGCGTTGGCTCGCCGGTCCAACACCGGCTCACCGGTCTCCCCTACATTCATCAGCCTCCCTTGTATTCGTCGACTCATCTTTGTACTATAGCTGCACATACTGCGCAATGTTGCCTTTCCCGTACTTAGGTACATCCCGGACTCGTACGTTTGTGTGGCTCGTCGACCTCGTTGTGGCTCGTAGCTGTGTATCTGTAGGGTATATAAAGTCCCTAGCTACTCGCCTGTACATTATCTTTTCACTACTTTGCAACCCGCTATATAACTATCACCATTATTCGGAGATACTGTTCACGCTGGCCAAGGGGACCGAAAGCCTCGTCGTCTCGAAGTCTTAGTCTTGCCATTGTAATCCGCACTTGTCCTTTGTTAGGACATCCGTGCACTCCGGCATAACAGAAACTGACTGCAAGGCACTCAAGGATGTGCTGTTGAATGACCAAATATCAGCAGCACACGCCAGATGGCAGGATGGCATCATCGCACACAACATAGTGGCAGTATGGCACATCCCAGGACACCTTAACATGGTAGCAGACAGGCTAAGTTGCCAATGGGACAACACCAAACACAACCTCAATGACAACATACACTGGGCAGTGAGCCCAGACCCAGAGGCAATGTCTGGGCTGGTAAACGACATATTCATGCTCGACAAACTTTCCCTCAAGAACCAAAAACTATGGGAGCAATTCAGGAATGAGCCACTGTTCCTAGAGGTGATTGATGCTATCCTCAATACAGATGCTAATACACCAATAAGGGACCATAGCAGAGCAAGACACTGAGCCTCACAATACCTAATCAAGGATGACAAGCTGTGGAGACTACATGGAGGCACAAGCATACAGCCTAGGCACAAAATGGAGTGCATCACATGTGAGGAAGTGCAAGTCGAGGCAAAATGCCTACATGAGTCAGGTGGACACTGGGGTAGGGATGCAATGAAAATCACAATTACTGACAAATACTACTCCCCGAAGCTCGACACCTCGATAATGAAGGCAATACAAGACTGCACAAGGTGCAAGAACTTCAGAACCCCCAAGACAAATACACTCCTAGAACCAATAACAAGATGACACCCATTCAAGTTATTGGTAGGCGACTATCTCTCAATGCCAACTGGCAAAGGTGGATACCACACACTTGGACTGTTCCTCGACACATTCTCGCAACACCTATGGGTAACGAAGTTCAAAACAGCTGGGACTGCAAAAACAACAATAGATAGTCTGGCAACAATATTCAACAACTTCACATCAGCTGAACTGTTCATGACAGATGGAGGGCAACACTTCAACAACCAGGAGGTCAAAAACTATTGCACTAAGTGGACCTGTAACCATCATGTCATAGCAGTGTACTCACCTTGGATCAATGGATTAGTCAAAGGAACTAACAAACTATTACTACACATCCTTAAACAACTGTGCACCCCAGAAGTAGGTGAAGATGGAGTAACAGAAGAAGGGTGGGACAAGCTTCCAAGAACCTGGCTGGATCACTTGGACGAAGCAGTACGCACACTAAACAACCACATACTACCCTCCCTCAAGTTCACACCAAAAGAATTGCTACTTGGGTTAGTAGTAGACACCAAGTGCACAGATCTAACATGCAGCACAACAGCACCAACAGCCGTCGACACAGCAATCCACATGGCATATGCAGCACAGCAACAGCTCAACAGATACAATGAAGCAGTAAGGCATGCCATCAAGTGCAAAACAACGTTCGACCGCTGTGTACTGAGGAGACACCAAGCCGAGACTGTATTCACACAAGGACAACTCATACAAGTATACAGGAGTGACCTTGACTACACATTCAAATCCAAGCAGAAACTGTTACCTAAGTGGTCCCACCCATACAGAGTAACATCGCAACTGAGAAATTTGTACAGGTTGGAAACACTGGAGGGTAACCCAGTGACAGGAGAGTTCAGCACCCACTGACTACGTGCCTTCATACCTAGAGAAGGGATGCAGCTGCATGTAGACCAGCACGAGTACATGAGGAATCTACAAAACCACCAAAATGAACAGGGAAGGGAGGAAGGAAATGTCGAAGGAGAGATATGGAGCAAGGAAAAGGCAGAAGAAGAAACAGCAGAGGGGGACGAAGAAGATGCCAAAGGTGGCACACAAGACAACAGACCAGAGGAGAGGAGGAGAGGAGGAGCAGACAGGGCATTTCCAGATGACACGGACATTGTCATTTTTTGAAGGGGGCACATGGAGTAGGGGGACCCGGAGGTAGATACGAAGGGAACAGTTGCCATGAGCTTAGTCAGCACAGTACAATATGCTACACACACAAATGTACATGATCACGACCTATGATGATGAGACGAGAGCTCTATGACCACTCCACTGTCCATGCATTGTGTGGTCCCATTCCATATCGCAGATGGGCCAGCCCATAAGTTGTGCCAGCCAACCTCATCTGTTTGGCCAGCCCGTCCATGAGTTATAATCTCTCATTTCTTATTATGGATGGGCCAGCACATTAGTTGTGCCAGCCTACCTCATTCATTGCACTGGCCTGTCCATGAGTTGTGCCATCTCATTCTATATCATGGATGGGCCAGCCCATAAGTTGTGCTGGCCAACCTCATCTGTTTTGCTGGCCTGTCCATGAGTTGTATTGTCTCATTTCTTATTATGGATGGGCCAGCCCATTAGTTGTGCCAGCCTTCCTCATTCATTGCACTGGCCCATCCATGAGTTGCACCATCTCACTCCATATCATGGACGGGCCAGCCCATAAGTTGTGCTGGCTGACCTCATCTCTTTGGCTGGCCTGTCCATGAGTTGTATACTCTCATTTCTTTTTATGGAAGGGCTAGCCCATGAGTTGTGCCAGCCTACCTCATTTATTGCACTGGCCTGTCCATGAATTTGTTGGAGTTTGAATCACCCCTGTGTGATACATACATTGGTGCGAGTTTTTACTTGCTTACATAAGCACTTAGAGCACACATAGTACTACACTTTTGGTACTGTTCCCTCAGTAGTTGAGTCACTACTGAGGGTAAGTTCATATATTCTTTACAGTAAACTACTTACTGATCCCCTGTAGCTGCCTACAGGTATATCTAATATATGAGTAGTTGAGTCACTACTGAGGCTGCCTACAGCCTTTTTTCAACAGAATTGCACGGTCTCACCCATATCACTGATGGGCCAGCCTATGAGTTGAGACACCCTATCTATTTGTTGGATGGGCCTGCACAGTTGTTTATACATTATAGGATGTCACTGGGCCTGTTCATATGTTATACATATTCAGTTCACTTCTTATCAACAGGCCTGCTCATATGTTACTGTCACTCCTGGAACTCAGGCCTGCTTATGTGTCATGTCATAATTATCACGATGGGCCTGCTGCAGGCTGTCCATGAGTGTTGTGTTGAAACATTTACCAGTTATTATCACTTACATGTGATCGATATTCTAAGAATAGTTGTTCCATACTATTCTATGGTGTTCTCTTCTACCAGATTACCGGACAATACATTCCTAGTAGAAAGACAGAGTAGTACCTATATGGAAGGTCCTCTTACTTACAAATATAGTAATTCTTATCGTAGGTGCTAGCACACCTGGTCCATGCGCACCATAGATGTATATATACCCTGTAGGATACACCACAGGATGTAACAAAGCTCGTTCTCTCTCTTTACATTGTTCTCACTCAGAACTACTCTCTACTCCTACCCAAGACCAACACCAACTGAATCCTACTTAAGGCAAGTGCTCTGCCACCTTGCCCTATTGACCCCAGATCCTCTGCGCATTATGTTGGCATTGTGGCATGTGGGCTATCCATAAGTTGTGACTAATGTGACTACATGGGGTCGTCTGTCTTACCATATCCTAGCATGTCTGACATGATGACCCAAGCCACACCCACAACATGTCAATTCCCACCTGCTTCTCCCACATTAAAGAAAATACAGATCTGAGAATTCGCAGATGTGTGGATGTCACTGTTGCATTGGCTGTTATAAATAATGGAATGACAATTCGCATGGCCTGGGAATAGGTGTGGCTCGGGTCGTCATGTCAGACATGCTAGGATATGGTAAGACAGACATACTGACAGAGACTTCCACTTATTCTCAGCAAAGAATCTCCACAACGATCTCACTGCATTCTTGGACCATACACTAGGAGTTCACAGGCAGTGCGTGGCATCCCTCGTCCCAACCGAACCCTCACCCAAGAATCTGAATGCCTTGGAGGTCATTACAGGACATGATCGGGATGGATTAATCCAGGCCAAATTCGCCCTCTGGCATCCCGGTGGGCCGGGTTACTCACCACTGTGTTTTAGTACAAGCCTGACTCTAATCTGCACAGCTTGTCTGTTCCACATGCACCACCTGGGACATAGTACTTCTCACCTGAGTAAATTGTGCAGTTCTTCTCGCCATTTGGCTACTAGTTCCATTTGGATGCCCGCAGCCAGGATAGATGCTCATGCATGTGTCATTCTCAGTGCTCAGTGTTCAACCAGACTGACACCTGCGAGCTCTTCGTCCTCTTCCATAGTCTTTATGGAACCCCCAACACCAGAGTTAACGCTATGCTACAAGTCGGTCAACTTCTCGAGGTCCTGTTGACTGCACCTGTCACCGAAGGGTGTCTCTTGAACAACATGGCAAGGTGGTCGTGCACTCTCACATCAGCCGAATGCCCAGGGATCTCCGTGGTCACCTTAGAAGGCAATGTCGATTCTGGAAGCTCCGGAGACTATTACGAACGAAATGCTGTTTTGGTTAAAGGGTCTAGGAATAGTTCCTTGTTGTCAGCAGCAGTTCCACCCATAAGGGGATGTGAAACAGAGGTGAGGAGTTGTTCTGACGGAAAAGCGTTGCGTGTCGTTGAAGGGGTTGGAACGAGGAGTGTGTTGCACTCGACTACTCGCTACTACTGCAGATCATCAACTTGGTTGATTTTAGGCCTGCACGCCCTTCTGCAGATATGCTGTTCACACCAACCCCCTTCCATCGTCACTGGAGGCACAAGTTTGTTACCTATGGCATCAAGGTCTGGAGAGTTCGTAACCATTCAAGCGTGCTACCCGTGTGTCTCGTTGCGTTCCGACACAGACTAGGGTCCCTTCCTCAGGGCTTCGTGAACACTGCAGCTCGGACTCGCAACAGGATCGTCCCTACATTACCTCGAGACAAGCGTCCGGAGTTACTTTACTGCTTCCCTCTCGTGACTTCTTATGCGTCTGTTGGGAACCGGTATCGCCGGACTTGTGCCTCTCTTGAATGGAAACGAAGGGTAACGATGCAGCGAAGAATGGATGCGTCCGGTGAGTACTTGAGGTCGGCTCCATCACAAGAGTTCATACCCTTTTCCTTATATTGCCCTATTGTTCCTAACAGCAACCAAAGTACATGCATTGCCATCCAGCGGACGCCAACGCGCCCCCGACTCATTCAATACTGTGGACCAGGCGCGAACAACACGGGCATAGTAAATTGTGTGAAGCAGGAAGCCCAAGCCGACATCTGCACCATGGTGTACAATGTAATTACTAGTATCGAAACACACGGTCCTAACCTTACGGGCGCTTTCAGGGGAGCATCAAAGATCACGATGATGCAGATTCCTCTGAAACCCTGCCGCGCCTAGCTAGCATTTGATTAACAATGTCTCTGCGCAACTCAGCCTCGTCGATGGCCTTTTTAGGCTCCTCTCCCTTGACGATGGACAGGAGCGTGTCATTGGAAACGATATATACCCGTCTGTCCGGTAAGTTCGCGTTCTTGAGGTTGGACTTGACGTTCTCCCGGGTTCCCTCAATAAAATGTTGACGTGCTTCCCTGTAGAGCCTGTTGCGCAACCTGACACCACCATCTTCATCGTCACTATCATACCCCTTGTCCCTCATCGCATTCCTGATGTGCTGGTCGGCCTTGGACCGCACGATGAAGGCGGGAATGTTGAACCGTGCACAGTTATTCAGAATAGCAATATCCGTCATTGTAAAGCGGTTGTCGAACAAGACAATGATGCAGTCGAAAACGTAGAGGCCTTGGGCATTGAAGTACTGCCAGTCAGGGATCTTGAGTGTGCCTGCGCCCGGGATGTCATACCAAACGAGTGGGTATTGAGGATTAGGGTCCGGGTACCTGTCGAATACACCAGTCGTCTCAGTGACACCGGTGGCAGCAGCATCAGCTTCATTGTTGCGCAGACCACGGAATGCATTGATTAGGGATGACTTGCCGCTTCCTGCGATACCAGCAATGGCGAAATGAAGGCGTCCTTCTTCGTACCGCACCCGCCTTTTTGCTGCCTCCAGCTCTGCTACAGTTGGCATGACGATGGGTTGTATACCCTCTTTCCACCGCTTCTCTATCTCCTCCTTTGCAGACATGGCTCGCTTCATCTCTTCCTGGGCTGCTTTAGTTGCCTTTTCCGCCTCGGCCCGCACAGCATCAGCTTTCTGACGCTCCTGCTCAGCAGCCTTTTCCGCCCTCTTCGCTTCTTCCTTCGCAGCCTCTTCTGCTTTTCTTGCCTGCTCCTGTGTCTCCCTAGTTCTTGCGCACTGCTGCGCTGCCTGCTCGGCAAGTCTCATGGCATCTTCTCGTGCAGCCTGTGCACTAGCCTCAGCCTCCACCCTCGCCTTTGTCGCCTCTCTCTCCGCCTCCACCATCTCCGCCATCATTCTATGGGCTTCTTCACGTGCCCTCCTTGAAGCTTCCTCCGCCGCCTCTATACGCTCTCTCGCACGTTGTCGTTCTTCCTGTGCTTCTCGGTGGATACGCTCCGCCAGTTCCTCGGCTTCTTGAGCTCTTTGCTGTAACTCTCTTATTGCGGCTTCTTCTTGCTGACGGTTTACGATTGCCTGTATTGTCGGATTCGGGAATAGATGTTGAAGCAGAGACAGCACTGCAGCAGTTGCAATTCCAAGTACAGGTAGCACCGACACAGCAGGACCCATCGTTCTGCCTTCGTCCTACGAGTGAACAATATGATGACGGTGACAATGAGCAGGAAAAGATATAGGCGTACGTGGTAAGAGGTACTACGATCGCAGGCTCAGTTTATGGCCTTGAAGGCATTGTGTGAGGTGACCGGAAACGAGCACTATCGGGCTTCCTTGGGCAAGGGTTGTACCACTGCCTCATTGTGGGTAAGGCATCTCGATACACGTCTAACGCCAAGCGATCAACAGAACCTTGAGGATATCTTGTGACATTCCTATCGCGGTCAACTTGTACCGCCTCTCATCGCACCTTGTGATTTGCCTATATAAGTCGTTCGACGATCATGAAGTCCCCAAACTAGCATGTCGCCCGGGAATGAAATCGACGAGGTCTCCCGAGGGGACCACCGCTAGTGTCACTTCTGGTGACAGGGAGATGAAGTCGTGAAGGGTTGACGTTGGCTTCTACTGCTAGGATGGTCGAAGTACCTTAACCACCTACGTCACGACACCGTTCCAACAGGGACTCACCATAATTACTCTCAGTCTTACGAGGGGAACTCCATCGGGTGGCGCAGCTAGTACTACGCAGTGGATGCCGGACCGTTACCCTGTCTACGACAAACGGGAGAAACTTGTCTGCATTGCGCAGCTGTCTAAGTTCGTCGAGAAAGTATGTACAGCAGCACCCACTGTAAGTCCGCTTCAACTGTGCGTAAGTTGACGGTTACCAGCGGCAGGGACCCATCGGTCGGACAGTACTGTCGAGCTTAACGTGAAGTATTCCCAAGCGATTCTTATATTCCGAAGTCAACTGGTTGTCGAGAGTCTGCCATGATGAATACAAAGTCCATTCGAACGACATGATACAACACTAGGCTATTACGAACTCACTGATCCCCTTGAGAATTGGCTGCTCGACCACGTCTGACATGAGCCTCGGTGAAAAGGTCAGTGAGCAGGGCCAACTCATCAATAGCCCTCCTGGGCGTGTTTCCTCTTGCCATACCCAACACATTGTCGTTAGACACGATATAAACCCGCTGATCAGGTAGCCCAGCGTTCTCCAGGTTGGTCTTGACGCTCTTGCGAGTCTCCCCGATATACTGCTTACGAGCGGCTGTAAGGAGCCTAGCGCGACGTCCCGGGTCATCTTCATCATCCTGCTCGCTATCGTATCCCATATCTCTCATCAAGTTGCGGATATGCTGGTCCGCTTTGGAGCGTACGATGTACGTTGGAATTTTGAACCGCTTAGCATTGGATAAGATGGCTACATCCGTCATGGTGAACCGGTTGTCGAAGAGGACAATGATGCAATCGAATACATAGAGGCCCTGCGCATTGAAGTACTGCCAGTCAGGAATCTTAAGTGTTCCCGCACCAGGAATGTCGAACCAGACGAATGGGTGCTGGGGATTGGCGTCGGCATATCTTGCCATCGCGAGGGTCGTCTCAGTGACGCCAGTGGCGGCGGCACTGGCATCCCTGTTGCGCAACCCACGGAAAGCATTGATCAGTGAGGACTTTCCGCTTCCTGCAACGCCAGCCACAGCAAAATGAAAAACGCCCTCCTTGTACTGGATGCGCCTTTTAACCTTCTCGAGCTCTTCCAATGATGGCGTGACCACGGGCTGAATCCCTGCCTTCCATTGCTTTTCTGCTTCCTCTTTAGCAGTGGTCGCCTTTCGGGCCTCTTCTTGTGCTGCTCTGGTAGCCCTATCAGCATCGGCTCGAGCGGCCTCCGCTTTTCGCCGCTCTTCTTCTGCGGCCGCCCACTTCCTTTCGGCCTCTGCTTTTGCAGCAACTTCCGCCCGCCTAGCCTCTTCAATGGCCTGTCTCGCTTGTTTTAGTTCCTCCGTAATTCGTTTCAATTCCTCTTGTTGCGTTGTGGCTGCGGCTGCGGCCGCTGCCTGTGCGGCCTTTGCACGATCCTCAGACGCAACCATTGCGTCCCTCAACTTCTGTGCACCTTCACGGGCTGCTGCAGCCTCCGCAGTCACCGCCTTCAGACTCGCTTGCATTTCCTGACTTCGTTTCAATGCTTCACGCTGAACTTTCTCAGCAAGCGCCTTGGCAGCTTGGGCATCGCGTGTAGCTTGTTCAGCACGGTTCTTGGCCTCGATCTCGGCGACGGAGGGGTTAGATGCAGCAGGTGGTGTACTACGTTTGGAAAACAGACCGCCCATCGGATTGTGAGAGCCGGAAGCAGTTGGGTATGGAGGGATAGTGCGCAGTTGGACGACTGCCGAACTCTGGCGTGTCAAATT
Source organism: Pisolithus sp. B1 (assembly GCA_024663435.1). Classification (NCBI taxonomy): domain Eukaryota; kingdom Fungi; phylum Basidiomycota; class Agaricomycetes; order Boletales; family Pisolithaceae; genus Pisolithus; species Pisolithus sp. B1. Next base: position 442,098 of record JANFAA010000026.1, on the reverse strand, counting down.
TATACGCTCAAAGGACGCTCAAGTGGTGGTAGGGTAGAGCACAGGCACCGCGGGGAGTCAGCTTCACGAATCACTGCTATGCTCGCCGTGTGAGGATACCTCGTGTTATGAATCTAGATCCAAGAAATCACTGGATGAAGAGAGCATGCCTGGGACCTGTCTCATTTGGAGCCGTTCCTACTATCCAGTGGTCCCCGCACTGAACGAACATGGTGAATTTGAGATGCCAATGGAACACGGATCTCATAGCTACCTGATAATAGACATGCCCATCAACCCGTCACCCACACTCGCTACGTGAAGAGGTGAAATTCTATGCCACTGGAGACCTCGTGACCAGCGAAAGAAGCTGTGATTGACATGCTAGGTAACGGGTGTTACTAGACGGATACTTGGCTGCGTGGGAGGTTTGGGTAAGGGCTTTCTAATACGAAAGAGAAGCCTAGAAAGGCGTCTAAGTGAACAGTGAAGGTTGGATGACTCTAGCGAACAGGTCAACTTTACCTGACGAGGCAATACGTCGAGCGGCGCGGAGTTCGCAAGTTTCGCGACCGAGGCCGTAACTCCGATCCACCGCGAGTGTGGGGTAGAAAAGACTGAACAAGCTTTGGAACGGCTCCGGGAGATGCGGTTCATGGCACGAAGTGGGGCGAGAAGAGAGCGCAACGACCTCACATTTTCAGCCACAAGTTCACGTGCACAGCAGAGACGTCAGCACGCGAAGTATGTTGGTATGGTAGTCGTACTCGTACCGAGAGCACACTGGCGTTTCATCAGACGTACTATCATTTCGGTTTACTTGTCTAAGACAAAATATGGTGGTACGGGATACGGTGAACAACGAAGTTTTCAGTGGGATAAAGTAGGTAATGGGAGCATAGAAGCAAATGAGGTCGCAGACACCATGGACGGTATAACTGTAGACGAGAGTGCATCGTGCTTATGAAGACTGCGCCGAGAAACAACCTGAGCGAAGATGTCAGAGAGCAACTCAATTTCATCGATGACCTTCTTTGGCATCCTCTGCGTAGTGACACAAGATAACATCGTGTCGTTGGATACGAGGTAGACCTGTTGATCAGGTAGGTTAGTATTCTCCAGGTTGGCCTTGATGTTTCTGCGGGTCTCCTCAATGTACTGCTTGCGCGCTGCTTTATAGAACCTATTGCGACGCCCTGGGTCGTCTTCTTCGTCGTCGTCATCACTGTTGTATCCCATGTCTCGCATAATATTGCGAATATGTTGGTCCGCTTTAGATCGTACGATGTATGCAGGGATGTTGAACCGTCTCGCATTCGATAGGATGGCAATGTCGGTTAGGGTGAATCGAGCATCGAAGAGAACAATGATACAATCGAACACATAGAGGCCGTGTTCGTTGAAGTACTGCCAATCTGGCACTTTGAGCGTACCCGCACCAGGGACGTCAAACCAAAGCAGCTGGTGATTAGGACTCGGATCAGGGTACCTTGCCGTCTGGAGAGTCGTTTCGGTGACACCGGTAGCAGCGGCTCCATCATCCCTATTGCGCAGCCCACGGAAGGCATTCACAAGGGACGATTTCCCACTCCCCGCCACGCCCGTGACAGCAAAGTGAAAGTAACCTTCCTGGTACTGAATACGCTCTTTTGCTCTTTCGAGCTCGTCCAGCGATGGGGTCACGACAGGCCGAATGCCCTTCTTCCACTGTAATTCTGCTTCCTGTTTGGCAGCAATCGCCTTCCGGGCCTCTTCTGCTGCTACCGCCACAGCCTTCTCCGCCTCAACCTGGGCAAGCTTAGCCCTCTGACGTTCTTCTTCAGCTGCCTGCATTACCCTCTGAGCTTCTTCCCTGGTGGCAGCCTCCACCCGCCTCGCCTCTTCCTCAGCCTGTCTTGCTCGCTCCCTTTCTTCAGCGGCTTGCTGCACAAGCTTTTCGGCATCTTCCCGTGCAGAGGCAGCAGCAGCTTCCGCTTCCGCCTGTGCCTTCATCGCACGCTCGTTAGCTTCAGCCATTTCCATTTTGACTCGTTCCATCTCTTCACGAGCTTTTTCTGCGGCTTTATTAGCTTCCTCCTGTAGTGCTCGTGCACGTTCCCTCTCTTCCTCTGCCTCACGCTGAATACGCTCTAGCTCTTCCTTTGCCTCCTTCTGCCTACGTTCCGCTTCAGCTTGCTGTTCTTCGGCTTTTGCACGAGCCTCGATGTCCGCAAGGGTTTGGTTGGGAACATCCGGTTTTATTTCTTCAGTAAAACACATAGCGGCGGCAAAATGAGCTGTGGTTGGGATAGTCTCGTAGGAACTGCGGGGTGCTGTACGAGGCGGATCTTGGGTGACACCTCCTTCGCTTTAAAACGGTTCGAACTATCCCAATGATTGGTAGATACGATAAACGCCTAGTCAGGCGGCGACGATCATGCTGACAGCTGGAAAACTCATCAGCGATTACCGAGGAAGGGTCATCTGAGAGTGCTGTAAGCCCGTAACGCAACAGAAAGCGGCGTAGGCTCTATAGGACTTCATACGTACCATTGTTCTGGAGCTTGGAGGGAAGCGACGAAGGAAGCGTGTACGAGATTTGTCTTGATAAGTCCTCCGACGATCTCTACCAGGCCCGGCTTCCCCACCTCGCCCGACAATACTTTGATCGTTTAGATATATTTGAACTGGATCCATGGGGAGCTACCTGACAACAGAAACCCTCATGAACCCATACAAGACACACGATAGTGAAGAAAATACAGACCAGTTTTGCAGTCTGTTGCAAACTATACTCTGAGTATGTGACATGGAGAGACAACTACTGACTTGAGTGGGCGCTCTATAGGCTTATGTAACCAAGCCATACCCGTACGGTATGTACGCACGTTCGTACCAAGAGCCACTATGAAGCATAGTCAGCTATCCTGATTCCTATCCTGTCCAATGCTACACAGCGGTGGTTTATTCTCCAACAAAATCATGAAGCTTGAAGCTGGAAAAGATAAATACAATGGGAGTGACAGGCAATGCAGCAGACGAAAAAGTCGCAGTAGCAGGTTTCCGGCAAACTCGTCAAGTATCGTATGCGGTAAATGTATATGTCCACAGGCAGTTGAACTTCGTCCTAAAAGCAAGACAGAGGCATAGCAAATCGTATGAACTGGGGCTTCGAACTATTGGAATCATATGCAGGGTGAGAGTGGATTGTGGAGTCAGGGTGTAGTACGTGCGTTGTTCACAATCCCCCGCCTCGCCAGCGCTTGGTTAACGATATCTCTTCGCAATTCTACCTCGTCGATGGCTCTCCTAGGTATCTCCTCCTTGATAACAGACAGGAGCGTGTTGTTGGAAATGATGTAAACCCGTCCGTCAGGTAAGTTTGCTCTTTCGAGGTTCGACCTGACGTCTCTCCGGGTTGCTTCGATAAACTGCTGGCGTGCCTCCCTGTAGAGCCTGTCGCGCAACTCGGGATCGCTATTTTCATCGTCACTGTCATACCCCATCTCCCTCATCGTATTCCTGATCTGCTGGTCGGCCTTAGATCGCACAATGTAGGCGGGAATATTGAACCTTGCGGAGTTGCTCAGGATAGCAATATCCGTCGCCGTGAAGCGGTCGGCGAACAGGACAATGATGCAGTCGAAGATATAGAGGCCTTGGGCATTGAAATACTGCCACTCCGGAATACTGAGCGTGTTTGCGCCCGGGATATCATACCAAACAACAGGTTGCTGAGGATCAGGGTCCGGGTATCTGTTGAAGACGCGAGTCGTCTCAGTGACACCGGTAGTGGCAGCACCAGCTTCTCTGTTACGCAATCCACGAAATGCATTGATCAGGGAAGACTTGCCGCTCCCTGCAACGCCAGCAACAGCAAAGTGGAAGAGGCCTTCCTGATACTGCATCCGCCTTTTCGCGATCTCCCGTTCTACCAAATTCGGCATGACGACGGGTTGTATTCCCTCTCTCCATTGTTTCTCTATATTATCCCTTGCGGACATGGCCTGCTGCATTTCCTCCTGGGCTGCTCTGGCAGCCCTCCTTGCCTGTGATCGACCAACATGGGCATGAACTGCCACAGCTACCGCACCAACGACTACGACGGCTCCCGCACAGCCTAAGGCGGCACCCAGGGTGATGCTCTCACCCAAAGAGCCAGCCGCAGCAACTGTGGCACCAGCGACTTCCTCACTGGCAACCAAGGCAGCAGCCGCAACGGCACCTACGACGACTTCCTTCCCAACGGCGACAAGGGGAAGCACCGACGGAGGAAAAAGTCCCATTTCCTGATAAACAAAGAGACGGCAAGTCCAGCAGTTGAGACGGTTGGAGAGAGATAGTTATAACACCTCTTTTAATAGATACAAGAATTGTGAATGTGACTTACATACGGCGATCACGAAGTTAACACATGTTGGGTTGCCATTCGGAACTGTGGGAGGTTTGTTCGAATCGCTAAGGCGACTTACTATAGCTCAAATGCGGTGTAGATATGGACTCCAGGCTCGTTCTAGCACGTACACGCCGAGTCCAGCAGACCCAGTCTGAGCTATGTATCGATACTCGCAGAACGTGTTTGATAGCACCGAGCGTCATCGTGCAGGTGTGAAGAGTCAAATCCGGCGCATCCAAAGAGTGACCCAGTGGTGGTAGGGTACATCAGGATTGAGACGAATGGCCAAGGAACGACCCTCGTGCCTATTCGAACCACAGCAAGTGGATATCACATGCCATTATTCTAGAAATCTGGAAATAACCGACGAAGGTTCTGCTCGTGTTTGAGATTTGTTAGATTGAATGAAGTTCCGTACCATGAGTCGGCCCACGAGCCTGGCTTCTTCCCCTTGCTTTGAACGTTGACGCATTTGAACCCAGATCTGACAACAGAAATGCCAGTGAAACATGTGCAACAATCGCGATAGCAGAGAAATTACGGACAAGGTTTCTTGGTCTACCGCAAGATGTAGCGATGGTGCCAGTAGATCGGGGAGGCAAAAGCTGGAAAGCATGGACAAGATGGAAACAGGTAGAGATTCCCAACTTGAAAGTACTTATACTACGCGATGGGCTCGGGACAACAGAAACACGTAATTATAGCGTCAGGTGCTCCACACAGCAACGAAGAAAAGGGTCATGGAAAGCATCAAGCAAACTTGTTGCTGCGGTAAGCCTCACTGTACAAGTCTGAAAGCAGCTCGACTTCGTCGATCATTCTCCTCGGCACTTTATCTTTAACGGCCCCGAAAAGAGCCTTGTTGGACACGATATATACCCGCTGGTCAGGGAGGTTTGCCTCAGCCAAATTATTCTTGACGCTCTGGCGTGTCTCTGATACATACTGTTCGCGAGCAACCCTATAAAATTGCTCTCGGTTGTCTGCGTCCTCTTCATCAGGATCGTAACCCATGTCCTTCATCAGGTTAAAGATATGCTGGTCAGATTTAGAGCGGACGATAAAGGTGGGGATTTGGAAACGACGACAGTTTGCGAGTATGGCTTGGTCCGTCATCGTGAAGCGATTGTTAAAGAGTACGAGGATGCAATCGAAGACATAGAGACCTTGAGAGTTGAAATACTGCCAATCGGGGATTGTTAACGTGCCGGAGCCGGGAATGTCGTACCAAGCGAATTGTTCGCTGTGTGCGGTATCGACGTATCTTGAAATTTCCAAAGTGGTCTCGTTGACACCAGTGGCGGCTGCATTGGGGTCACTGTTGCTCATGCCACAGAGGGCATTGATCAGAGAGGACTTCCCGCTACCGGCGATGCCAGCGACAGCAAAATGAAAAATAGCATCGTCATACTGCACCTTTGCTTTGGCAAGCCGTATCTCCTGGGCGGTGGGCATAACCACAGGCTGGATCCCTTTTTTCAGCTGCCTTTCCGCTTCCTCTCGCTCAGCCTGAGCCTTTCTCGCAGCCTCGGCAGCCTCCCGAGCCTTTCGTTCTTCTTCTTCTTGGGCCTTCCTGGCACGTCTGGTTTCTTCCTCTATGGCCCTTAGACGCCTAGCCTCCTCCTCCCGAGCTGCAATGGCGGCAAGCCTCTCAGCCTCCTGTCTTCGTCGTTCCTCTTCCATTTCTCGTGCAATCCTCTCCGCACGTGCTCGCTCTTCACGGGCACGAGCCTCCGCTTCCTCACGAGCTCTTCGTTCAGCTCGTTCTCTTTCTTCCATCTGTCGACGCATCCTCTCGGCCTCCTCTCGAGCAGCCTGAGCAGCCCGCTCAGCGGCAAGCTGGGCTTCATATTCCCTTTGTCGCTGCTCCTCTGCCTCGCGTGCGGCACGTTCAGCGGCTTCCCTCGCATAACGCGCAGCCTCTTCAGCTTGCCTCTGTCGTTCCTGTGCTTCTTGAAGTTCCCTCTGAGCCCGCTCGATCGCAGCCCAGTCAGGCTCAGGTTCGTGAGAATGATTACCACCCATGTCGATGGTAGAGGTACTTCAGTTAGTGTGCGGGGACATGAGGGTTGAGGGAGCAGAAGTGGTGGACTTAATAATGGCAGAAAGAGTTGAACAACGAAGATCATTCCATATAATGAGGGGGGTACCGTGTCCTCGAGGTGATGGTAGCGAGACGCCCGGAATATCGATTCATCGCATGTGCATTGTGAAAGGCAACTTCACCTCAAAACACGATAAACTTGACACCTTTTGAGGCCGTGCACTGGGGCTACAGCAGAACCCTTCTGCGATGTGCCATCTATGAACTGATATGTTACAAGTTGCTTGCAGCAGTCTCACATGGTGACACGTCACGTGTAACTTGATGCTGGGGACATGCAGCCTGGGCCGTGACTCGATCAAGTATGCGCCAGTCAAGTGGGAACAAGGGATTGGCACGTTTAACATGCACTCACCTTCCATTGGCAGGCTACAACGTTGTTCGGATTCAGGATCTGTGGCCTAGGGTGTCCCCTGAGTTTGCACGCAGACGTGCTGTCGTGCACATGATTCGCGAGGCTTCGGAACGGTCAACGCACTGCAGTGACTGCATCGATATGGCAACCTTCCGTACAACCACTAGCTATTGCAGCGAGGTTCTAGCTTGACTTCCAAACTAGCTGCGCGCTTGTAGGTGTTCATACCTTCTCGTTGGACGATAAGTTTACTGGTCCACGTACTGCATCATCCCGCAGTCGAAGAGTCTCCTCGGCTACCTACCCATCCGCTATGACCCAATTTTCTCTCAACATGTCGGGTGTGGCAGGAGTATTTGGTGGCGAAGAGGCGGTCGCTACCATGGGTACCGTACATATATACGAACACCGGAAGTGGCTGGGCTCGCACACCATCGCCAAGCGGTACGGACTACTTGCCAACTCAAGATTCTTTTCTGGTATCTTTCCTGGGATTCACACCGACCCTGCTACGCTTTTCGAGCTAGATGGATGGAAAGGCCTCAAGTTTAGAGCGGCCCACTCAGGAAGCATTCCCGACGAGACCGGTCACCTAACTTCGTTATTCTTAAAAGGATGTTCAGGCTTGCGGGGAGAAGAAGTACGGGGGAGGAGGACGCAGCAGATAGATGTCACCGTCGTCGACTTCCATCATGTACCAGATGAGCACATGCGTCCCGAGCGTCTCAATACGGCCTCCCCCTTAGTTGCCCTCATCCCGATCACAGTCAGCACCGGTACTTCCGTTGCATGTGCCTATTTCAAGGGCTGGTATTCTTTCTCCATCATCCTTCTGGACTATCGCTAGCGGCGTTTCTTGCTTGGTCATCGGTTCCGGTAAACCCACCCTTACGCACCCCAAAGCTGCTGATTGTCCTCTCGGCGATGGCGTCCTTGGTACGGATAGGGAGATCGCCGCGCTGAGAGGTCTGGAAGGCGCCGTCAACTGCATCACTCGTGGCAGATTTTCTGTCACACTATGATAACATCGGGTAGTGTTCAGTGCTCCCAATGGTTCAGTTCGTCGCCCAGTTGCTCCTTGTTCCACAGGGGACACCCTTTGGCCAGTCGTTATTTCTTGCTTCCCTTGCTGTGTCTTGGGCATACAACCTATGGCTGTCTGCCCTAGATGAGGAGAAAATCCAGAGGGCGACGCTGATGGCACGTGTACTCCGCCAGTCCAGCTTAAAAAAGTATCCACTGGGTACGCGGACCTCGATGGCCGTTTACGTGACTCTCCTTCTCAAGCCTGAAGAATGTTGCATCTCGACCACTTAATTTCTAACGATACACCAGTCTGGAACTCGTTTGAGACCATTTCTCAGCGCATGTGCAGCATGGAGAAGAAGAAGCTCCTTTTCGATCCTCCTGATGAGGATCGATCCACTACTACCTCTATGCTGACGCTCAGTCAGCTTACGAGGCATTACTCGAACACTGCAGGGTACAGTAGCTATTCCCACCCAGGATAGTCAGCGTTGTATTTCCTGAGTTGTCGGTTAACGTGTTCTACACTGGCGTCACTTGCCTTAGCACTCGTATATGTAACCACATACACCGTCGCTCAGTGCTGTGCATCCAGCTTCGAATCCCACTATCTCGTGCCTCGAGAGTAGCCTTCCCTAAGGGAATTCAGGGATAGATAGATATCTCTCCAGAAATGTCGAAGCAGAGATCGTGGTAGATACGGAACAAACGCTCGCACGGGGCGTCCGGACTTGAAGTCAAGTATCGGAGCCTTCCATCGAACGTTTCATGTTAGACTCCACCCGCGTGCCAGCAACTTTTCCGACGAGGTCGCAAATGAAAACAACACATGATATCTGTCAGTCCCTTCATCGGGTCCAGAAATAAATACATAAAACATTCCTGTCATTCCGCCACTCGTCCTCCGGGCATCCCTGGATCTTCGATATGCAGTGGTTGATAAACGCTGACCACAGCGCTCGTTGATCATTGCCGGCCCGGCACACGTTGCGATCCATACTGGCCACGGGGATGGCGTTTCCCAGGGCATCGCAAAATTCCCTGGTACAATAGCTATTCTACCTTGTTTTTTTGTCCGAGTCCCCTTGTTTTCGCGTCGCTTTCACTCATATACCCGTCCTCAAAACGACGCTGGGCTTCAGCCTCAGCTCGCTAACATGCCCATCATCCCCCACATTACCGCTGCTCTCACCGGCCGTTCGGTGTTCACCGCACCACTGCATAATGCCCACTTCAGCTTGGACACATCAGGTGTCGCTGGTGTGTTCGGTGGCGAGGAGGCAGTCTCTGCTATGGCCACCGTACATGTCTACGAACATAGGAAATGGTTGGGATGGTACAATTCCCCTGGTTCGTATGAGATCGCCAAGCGCTATGGCAGACTTGCCAAGTCCAAATTTTTCGACGGTCTTTTTCCAGGCGTTCACACGGACCCTGCCACGCTCTTCGAGTTGGATGGTTGGCCAGGTCCCAATTTCAGAGCTGCGCACTCTGGAACTGTCATCGGCGAAACAAGTCACCTAGCGGCATTGTTAATGAAGGAATGCTCAGAAATGACTAGCCACGAAGTGCAGGGCAGGAAGACGCGACCCATTGGCGTCACTATTGCTGAACTCCGTCATATCCCAAAACAAGAAGAATGTCCAGCTCAATTCCGCACCCTTTCACCGGTTTACGCCAGTGTGCCCATCGTAGTTAGCATGGTCACATGTTTTATGTGTCTTCTGGTTAGCGATTGGTACTCCTTCTCCATGATCCTGCTCGGCATCGTCGTCAGTGGCGTATCTTGTCTCGTCATCGGCTCGGGGACGTTTCTGTTCACACGCCCTGAACCTGCGGAAGGATCGCCTCCCGGAGACGGTATCCTCTGTTCCGACAAAGAGATTGTCATATTGAGAGGAGAGGAGGCTGCGGTAAACTCGATCACTCGTGGCAGGTTCTCCCTGCGGTTCGACAGCGAGCCCCACTACGAGAACATTGGGTGGTGCTCCGTCTTACTGATGATTCAATTCATCGCACAACTACTCCTCATCCCTCAGGGCACTCTCTTCGGCCAAATGATGTTCGTCACATCCCTCGCTGTCTCGTGGGGGTACAACCTATGGTTGTCGGCATTCGACAAGGAACAGATCCAGAGAGATATCCTCATGAAGGAGGTTCTTCGCCGGCCACAGCTTACAAAATACGTACTTGGTACCCGCACCAGCATGGTGGTATTCGTTCTTCTTATCCTAAAACCGGAGGAGCCGGGCAAGATCATGAATTCCCTTCTGCCTAATGACACCAAGGCATGGAGGAAGTGGAAGGATGCCATCGTCAGTCGAATCAAAAGTGCGAAAGGCTTTGAATTTGATCAGGCCGACTGGGACGACGACAGTTTCACTGATGGAGACAGAAAGCTGTTGACCGTTCTCTTTCACGACGCACAGGACGCCTATGTGGGCTTCAAGAAGTACCACAGGGCGTCAGATTACAAAAGCTTTTCCTCTTGACGAACCAGATATGTCAGTTATGTCTATCACTTCTCCCGGCATTTGGATACCGCTTGTCTCGGTATACCTCAGCTTTCAACCACGCTCACATACCTGTACCATTTTGCTTTTTCGATTTGATTGATTGGTACCGCTAGCACTCACGTTTAGAACTCACTGCATATCGGGTATTCAATGTCATGTACATCATCTCAACTGTTCTAGTATCTGCCAGTCTGTACGCCTTTTTCTCACTCATGACTCCAGCACTGCTAAGGGCTAAGATTTTCGGACATACATCGTACATCGACGGAAGACTCGGCTCCCGACCATCTCTAGAGATGTGGTTGGGTTGAAGCTGCAGTCCTAGCTTAAGAATATTGTTCTGGGGACCACTAACGACTTCCATGATGCGTAACAACGGCGATAAGTATCGCATCACCGGGAGTTCTATTGGTAAGACTCGATCGGGCCGATCTGACTGAAGGCAGTTGGCGAGGTGATCACAAGCACCCTTGTAAACTTACCCAGGCGTACCGCCAATTCAACTACTGCTCGTCGTATTTCGATAATTGTTGTGGGACTCGCTGTATGAGTTTCGTCGGACTCTCGTACACACTGAGAAGCGGTCATCATCAAGTCGTATCCTGACAGAACGACAAACGTGCTAGCCTGCAGGAGGGATCGGCATAATGTGACCACCATGCGTGAGGCAGATCTCAGATTTGTAGCTTGTTGGCCTTCCAAGTCGGTCGCTACCCGACTTGGAGGAAGCAACAAACCCTAAGTCAAGGTTCCCCGTCGGTAATCGAGAACTAACCTGCAGGGTCAGCGGCGTATGTGGGAGAAGGAAGATACTGACACAGCTGATGGTTAGGTTGCTGGAAGAACGAACGCCCCATCCACTCTACATCCGTCGACCTTTCCCGATTGATTAAGATGGGTTACTCTAAACTCCGCTAGTGAAGTACTGGAGAGGAGTGCGTGCTTCGGAGGCGCAAACCGTATTTATAACCGTGTAAATCCAGGGAAGGTGACGATTGTGACATAGGAGAAGTACCCATCCCTTTTGACTTCCGGATCTGCATAGGTTAGGCTGCTGGAGAAATGGCGTCCGCGCTATGCCTCCAATGTCTTCAGCCTCCGAGAAACCGGAGTGCAGGCCAGCGTAGCAGGCACGGTGAGATTCGACAGTAGCCAGGAAGCTGAGCTGAGATACACCAGGTGACCTTGGCACTATGCGACTTAGCCTGGTGGCCGCCATAAGACCATCGCCGGCCGTACATTTGTGACGAAATTTCTTCGAATCGAATAGAAAATCACGCAGAGTCTTCCCGAGAGGCCGGCATGTATACCAAAGGTCCCCATTCGCGGATGAACGACGAAATTGTTGCTCGCCTGGCAGTTTGGGCGACGAAATGCGGCAACTTTTGGCACACTACGGAAAAGTAGTCATCCTTCGGAACGTACGTCGTCGAACGAACTCAATCGGAGCCGCGATTCTTTATCAAATCACCCAGCCTAATTGTCCCTAAGTAACAAAAAAAAATCGAAGGTGACTCTAGGAGACAGTCCTTCGTAAGCTCATCTCAGAAATGTAGTTGTAAAGGGTGGATTACAGACCGTTGACCAGCGAGGAAGGAGGAGAAATTCGAACAACCTTCCCGAAATGGATCGAGCTTGGCTCCTCCCAATTTTTCCCTACTCACCAGCTCCCGGCGACGTCCGTCATCGTGCGACCTTGCGAAACCTGTGTTACCAGTCTCACCCATCTTGTCATGATATGGTTCGAGTACTTGTAAAGGTGAGAAACGAGTTTTATCACGCGCTGTCACACGAACGTTCAAAAGTTTTAAACCATTCCGGCGTGCAGCGGATCGTGGGTTGTACGCAGTACCACGGATGGATTTCGATCGCCGATCGGCCTTCCTCGGTCTCAGGACTTCCGTGCTCCTAACTCGAGTGGGGAGTATAACAACAAAGAGACCACCATACAACTGTTATTGGCATCTTCAAGTTGTAGCCATCAAGGTCGACACTTACCCTATGCACGTCCGACGAGCGCCCACCCTCGTGACTATAGCTGCCCATGGTGTATTTAGGGTGGCTAGCACTCCTTCTTGACGCCGTGATGCTACCAATCTCAGCTGGACAAGGTACCCTCACCGTGCAAGCTGCTGTTATTCGTTATACCGGCTAAAGCAAGACCTGCTGACCGGGCCATCATTGATCGCTAAGGTTAAGTTTGCCTCGCCCATCATTTCAGGACGTACGAGCGTCTCACAAAGCGCGCGCGTTTGATCATGTGGTGAGCAACCTGCTTCTATTGATGGGCCAATTGACGTTCAATCACAAACGGCCGCCCCGTGTCCGGAAGATCGGTCATAGTAATAGCCCGCCTCGTTCATGGAATTACACATGTGTACCACACTTCCACTCCACATGCCAGCGCAAAAGCCTAGAACCCTCTGAACATGAAGGTATCCCCAGCACCAAACTTGCAGAGCACGTATTTTCTGCCGATATTCCAGTCCACTGAGTCACTGTCTCTCATTGTACGTCTATGGCAAATTTGAATTGTGCAGGACGACTGATCTAGAAACTGAACGGTGATAGTTCGTCTGGCGCTTCTGGATAACAATGCTCAAGCGATATCAATGTTACAAGTCATTATTCGGCTCCGCAAATAGCGCGGAGAAGTTGGAGGAACGCTCAAGGCAACGAGGTAAAATGTTGATGGAGGGACAAGACAGAAAAATAGCCCAAAATTGGATGGGGTTCTCATGATCAAATGCCTTTATTTTAGCGGATTCCGCGTATCTGCTTCACTTTCCTTAACTTCCGCCAGTGAAGCGATGAGCACGTAAAGAGTACCCCGAGTATGTGCGCTGAAATGCAGCGAATTTTGCACTCACGGGGACGGTAAGGTACGGTCGTTTCTCCCTTCCGCGACTTGGTTGAGGCTGCTACTAGGCCGCCTTATGTTGAGCGTTCATGCGTTGTCCTAGCCAATCTTGAAAGCTAGGTGGCAATATTTCCATCTCAGATTGCGCGGAGGGCTGACGGCATGTGTGCAATACAATTTGTGTGCCAATCTAGTGGCGTACACGTGGAACTGGTTTACCTCGCAATTATAAAGGTTCTTTGGAACTTCCCTCGCACGTCTTCTCATCATCCATCATCGAGTTAAAAGGCCCCGCAACGACCTCGAAGGCACCTTATTACCATCCGTGCTCTTGACGTACGGTTCGATATCACTACCATGTATATTCCCCCGCTTTCCGATGCCATCCAAGCTGTGCCTCGTGCTATGGTCACTGGCCATACCCCACTCGATAACACTAGGTTTATCCTCAACGGTACTGGAGTAGCTGGTCTCTTCGGTGGTGAAGAGGCAGTCGCATCCTTGGCTGTGGTTCACGTTTTCGAAGGGAGGAAGTGGTTTGGCTGGTACAACTCCCCTGGATCCTACATTATGGGAATACGTTTTAGTCGGCTGGCCCGTTCGGCTGTTCCTTCATTATCCCAACATGAGCAGAACCACGTACAGACCGATCTGGCCTCGCTATTCGAGTACAATGGCCGGAAAGGCCCCAAGTTTAGAGCTGTTTACTCTGGAACTACTTTCCAGGAGACGGGGCATCTGGCCGCTTTACTCATGCAGGAATGTACGGAACTGCCCCCCACCGAGATCAAAGGCAGGAAAACCCAGCCCGTCAGCGTCACCGTCGCCAACCTTGATTACGTTCCCCAGTGCGAGGAACCCCTCAAGTTGGATAGGTATCATGCCCCCTTTTACGCCAGCGCACCCATCCTTGTTAGCATGGCAACATGTGCGGCGTGCGGCTGGTGGCGAGATTGGTTCTCATTTGCAGTGATCTTGTTCGGCATGATCGTCAGCGGCATATCGTGCCTTGTGATCGGCTCTGGGACATTCCGCTTTACGCACCCAGAACCAGCGCAAGGATCGCCTCCAGGTGATGGTATCTTGGGCTGTGAAGAAGGAGTTGTCCTGTTGAAGGGCAAGGAGGGAGCTGTCAATGCGGTGACGAGGGGCAGGTTCTCGCTACTCTTCGAGCACGAAGACGCTCACCGGAGTGTCAGACTCATTCAGATGTGCTCTGTCATTCTTGTGATTCAGGCCATCGCACAGCTAATCCTCATTCCTCAGAGTTCATTCTTTGGACAGCTCATGTTCGTGGTATCCGTCGCAGTCTCTTGGTTGTACAATCTGTGGTTGTGGTCCCTCGACAAGGAGAAAATTCAGAGAGATCTTCTGATGGAAGTCCTCCACAAGCCTCCCCTTACGAGGTACATTCTGGGCACCCGTACCAGCATGGTGATATTCGTTCTCCTAGTTTTGGATATGGACAATCCCAAAGATGTCATGGATTTCCTTTTGCCTCCAGACACCAGGGCGTGGCAAATATGGAAGAGAGCCGTCATGGAGCGGCTTAAGAATCGCGAAGAATTCAAGTTGGACGCCTCAGACTGGGACGCTCCGTCCCTGGAGCTGTCGAAGGAGGAGCGGAAGCTGTTGGAGACGCTCTTCAAGGACGCCCAGGATGCGTACGAGGGCTTTGAGCAGCACAGGGAACAAATTCTTCAGTGTTCGAAGTTGCAGTAGCTTGTTTTCGCGATCCATTCTACGAGTTTACGTAGTTTCCATGTACGACAAGTAGTATTTTGTTCACTTCTGGTGACCTAGGGATAATCCATTCGAACGCAGACTAGCTTTCCATGTGAGCACGACCGCTTGCTCAAAACTTGAATGTGGACGATTCAGTCAGAACAAAAGTGTCGAGAACCAGACTCATGACTCTGCGTGGTTGTCGTTAGCTCCTTCGGGCAGGTCTGAACAGCCTTCCCGAAATGGATCGAACCTGGTTCCTGTCCTTCCCCGGTTTCCGACGTCCGTCATCGTGCAACCTTGCGGAAACTGTGTTATCAGTATCTTCTACATGGTCGTGATACGATTCGGTGAGAAACTATGACTCCAGACGCTGTCATGCGAACGTTCAAAAGTTTCAAATCATTCCGTACCACAGACCGTGCGTTGTACTCATTATCACGGAGGGCTTTTGATCACCGATCGGTCGCCTTCGGTCTCAAGATTTCCGTCCTGCCACCTCGACTAGGAGTACGACAATCGAGAGGCCATCGTTCAACTTCATTTGACGTTTTCAGGGTGTGCTCATCAAGGTCGGCACTCGACAATGACTGTCTTACTCTGTGCACGCTAGAGTGTGCATCCTCGTGGGTATGATTGCACGTGGTGTATCCAGGGTACCTAGTATTCCTTCTTGACGCCATGATGCTACTAATATCAGCTGGACAAGGCTGCGTCCATGCCGTCACCGCACAAGCTGCGTTCATTCGTTATACCGGCTGAAGCAAGACCTGCAGGCCGGGTCATCGTCGATCGTTAAGGTTAAGTTCGCCCATCATTCCAAGATGTGCTGGCGTCCTACAAAGCGCGCGCGTTTGACCGTGTGGTGAGCAGCCTTCTTCTATTGCTGCCACTTGACGTTCAATCACAAGTGTCCAACTTGTGTCCGGAAGTTCGGTCATAGTGATAGCCTGCCCCGTTCATCGAACGACACGTGTACCACACTCCCTCTCGACATGCCGGCGCAAAGCCCATAGCCCTCTAAACATGAAACCATCCCCAGCACCAAACCTTGCAGAGTACATAGTTTGTGTCGATGCCACTTCACAGACCCATCGTCTCTCACTACACGCTCGTGAAAAAATTAGACTTGTGCCGAACGACTGATCTAGGGACTGAGCGATGATGGCGTATATGGCGTTTCCAGATAACAAATACCCAGAACATCGATGCTTCTCGTGTTGATGTTACAATCGCGCATCGTTCGGCTCTGCAAACGGTCCGGAGAAGTTGAAGAGATGCCGTTGATCACTGCGCCTGGGCTACAAAACAGCAGGGCGATGATTGTGATATATTGATGAAGGAATGGGATGACAAAACGGTGGGGGGTTGGATTGAGCTTTCAAGATCAAGTGCCTCTGTTTAATCAAATTCCGCACATCTACTCTATGTACTATCCTTGACTTTCGCCGGCGACGCAACAAGCACGCAAACTGCACCCTTGACCACGTGCATTGGAATGCAGAGCGCATTTCGTACTCATGGGGATGGCGAGGTACGATCACTCTTCTCTTCCATGACTTGGTTGGGGGCCGCTGCTGCTCTGTTTTATGTTGAGCGCCAGTCTTCACCCTCGCTGGTCAATAACTAGGTGGGAATATCATCTCAGATTGTACGGGGGGCTGACGGCATGCGTACATATAATACTTTAGCCGATCAAATGGCGTACACGTAAGAGCTGGTTCATCTTATAAAGGGCTCATGCAGACGCTATGCATCAGCGTGGAAACTTAATCTGTACTTCTCACTTCATCGACCAGCGAGTTGAAAGATCCCGCAACGACTTGGAAAGCGGTCCGTTACCATTCGCGCTCTTGACGCGCAGTTCGATATCACTACCCATGTATATCCCACCGCTTTCCAACGTCGTCCGCGCCGTCCCTCGTGCTATGGTCACTGACCACATCCCGCTTGAAAGCTCTAGGTTCATCTTGAACAGTACTGGGGTAGCCGGTCTCTTCGGTGGAGAAGAAGCCGTCGCATCTATAGCTTTGGTTCACGTTTTCGAAGGGAGGAGATGGTTCGGCTGGTACAACTCTCCTGGATCCTACATAATGGGGATGCGTTTCAACCGACTGGCCCGTTCAGCTGTTCCTTCGTTATCCCGAGATAAGCGGGAACACGTACAGACCGATTTGGCCTCGCTATTTGAGTACCATGGCCAGAAGGGCCCCAAGTTTCGAGCAGTTCATTCTGGAACTACTTTCCAGGAGACGGGTCATCTAGCCGCTCTATTCATGCAGGAGTGCACGGAGTCGCACGCTATCCGGATCGAAGGCAGGGAAACCCAGCCTGTCAGTGTCACTATCGCCAACCTTGATTATGTTCCCCCACACGAGGTGTTCCCCACGTTGCACAGGCGTCGTGCTCCCTTCTATGCTGGCGTGCCCATCGTTGTGAGCATGAGCACATGTGTAGTGTGTGGCTGGTACGGAGAATGGTACTCTTTTTCTGTGATCTTGTTCGGCATCATCGTCAGCGGTATATCGTGCCTTGTGATTGGCTCTGGGACATTCCGCTTTACGCACCCAGAGCCAGCGCCAGGGTCACCTCCAGGTGATGGTATCTTGGGCTGCGACGAAGGAGTTGTCTTGCTGAAGGGCCAGGAGGGAGCTGTCAATGCGGTTACGAGGGGCAGGTTCTCGCTACTCTTCGAGTGCAAAGACGCTCGGCGGAGTGTCAGATTCATTCGGATGTGTTCTGTCATCCTTGTGATTCAGGCCGTCGCACAGTTGATCCTCGTCCCTCAGAGTACACTCTTTGGACAACTCATGTTCGTGGTGTCTGTCGCAGTTTCTTGGTTGTACAACCTGTGGTTGTGGTCCATCGATAAGGAGAAAGTTCAGAGAGATCTTCTGATGAAAGTCCTCCACAAGCCCCGCCTTACGAAGTATATTCTGGGTACTCGTACCAGTATGGTGATATTCGTTCTCCTAGCTTTGGACATGGACGATCCCGAAGATGTCATTAATTTCCTCCTGCCTCCAAACACCAGGGCATGGCAAATATGGAAGGCAGCTGTCATTAAGCGACTTAGGAATCACGAAAAACTCAGGTTCGATGCCTCGGACTGGGACGACTCATCTCTGTTGGAAGGGGAGCGGCAGATGTTGAAGACGCTCTTCAAGGATGCCCAGCATGCGTACGAGGGCTTTGACCTGTACAGGGAACAAATTCTTCCATGTTCGAAGCTGCAATAGCTTTTTCTTGTGATCCTTCCTACGAGTTTACATGGTTTCTGCACATGACAGGTAATAGTTTGTTCACTGCAGGTAACATAGGGACAGTCCATTCGAACGCAAACTAGCTTGCTACATGAGCACGGCCGCTTGCTCAAAACTTGAATGTGAACGATCCAGTCAGAACATGAAAGCCTGTCGCGGACATGTACCTTTGTGCCAATGTAGGCGTCTTGGGAATTCACATCACGTGAGCCTTCCAGCCCACATTTTCCAGAAAATTTTGTTTGCAAGGTTTCGCTTCTCCTACCGTCTCCGTAAAGCATCTAATCCCGGACAACAAATCTCGCCAATCCTCGGCCGATCAGATTGTGATTCCAGCCACTATATGCATATCCTTCAAGTCTCGACGTCGAGGTAGCATTGAGGGGTTCTCAACGTGCTTGTGCTGCAGGGGAAACCCCAGACCCCGTATACAAGTAACAGCAAGTACAATCTTTGATTGCTGGTGGTGTTTATTGAATATTCAATCCAAGACCGGCTATACATCCTTTTGTTCTTTATGCACCTTCAGTAGGAAGAGAATCCTATTGTCGTGAAACTCGCAGTCGTGAAAGGCAAGATTGAATGCACGTAGTGCGACCGCCATGGCGATGGAACCAATCGGTAATGGCTAAGCCTGGAGAGACTTGAGGTAAACGTAAGTGAACTTGTGCATGGGGTAGTGAGAAAGCGAACTCGCCTGCTTCGCGTCCTCTATCACGAGCGCCACAAGTTTTAAACGCGCTCGTATAAGAGCGCGGTTTGCTAGTACATAGTGGCAAGGACTTAAAGCTCTTGCGATCTCCTCTGAGAGCAACATTCCGGTGTTCGTCTGGTCGTCCTATGTCCATGACTTGAGAACCTCATCAGTCACTCGTACGAGCGGAAACTGAGGAACATAGAGTTTCCGGAAGGTTAAAGCGTTACGTGGCGTAATGAAGATGTACACTTACACCATGGTCGAAATACTCAGGGGGGAGGATATCTCTGAGATTGTGAGTCATGATTATCCTGCCTTTGAGCCCACACGCGAGATACCCCCACTCGGTGAGAGAGTGACGGACCGGATCTCTGCGGTGTGCGTGATAATGTTACCAATCCGCTTGTGGGGCACACAATCCCATAGCGAAACTGATGAGCCTGCGGAACATACGATGAATCTGCCGTTGGGTGCTATGGATGCCTGAGACTGATTCGATTGAGTTCGACGAATCGACCATTCCGAAGACGAAGACTTGGGAACGTTAAAGTAAGTGATTTTTCCTTTGCTCGCTACGAATAGTTGCTGGCCATCGGATGATCAGGCCAACGGAGTGACCAGTATTGAACCAGCTGAACAGCTAAATCCTGAATCGAACGAGATATTGCCATTGCGGTGGCTGTGGACGCGGAAACCGCGATCAAACGAGGCGGCAGTAAGTCGAGTCGTCTGGGAAAAAACTTGACACTGGCGACGTGACCATGAGGGAGCAGAGGAATCAGAGTCGGTCACCGCCATCACCACAGGCAACTTTGGTACCCTCGCTCGAGATGTCGACCGCGTGCATGTACTTCACACTTTTTTTCGTGAACTCGAGCAATTTTTCGTGAGTTGCCGCATTCCGGACGATCACCTTCGCTGTCTCTATACACAATCCACTGCCCGTCCTGGGAAGCAACGATATCACTGACTCCGTGACCCGCTTTCATGGTTGGACCCTGCTGCTGTCCGTCTTCAATCTTCCATCGACAAATATCACCAATGGCATGTCCTCCTACGACCTGCCTTTCGTCCGCAAAGGCGACGGTGTTGACGTTACTCTGAGACACAATCTTGGTCTGTCTCAAAACTTAACCACCACAGCGAGCTGTCAGTAGGGCAGCCTCGGTCTCTCCGGGTGCCGGTATGCACCCATCGTCGTCGCCGGCAAGCTCACCAATACGGTTCATCGCGGAGTTTAGGGGGGAAAGGAACGGTTCATCGTAGATTCACTCGCAGCACCCAAAATATCGCCGTATTCTTCGACCAGGCTATCGATATCTACTTGATGTTCTATCATGGCTGGCCAAGCTGTGCTGGGAAGATCGGTCATATTGATAGCCGACCTCGTGCATGGGATGATACCTGGTACTTTACATCCACTCGACATATCAGCACGAAGCCCGGAATGGCATTTGAATCTGAAACTCTCCCCAGTGCCATACTTATAACAGGGTGCGTCTTTTCTGCTGATGCCAATCCACTGACGCATCGTGTCTAGACATTCTTCGAATGGAGACTAGCCGGTAATGGTTAATGTGGCGTTTCCAGATGATAAATATCCAGGTATGTCCGTACTTCTCGTGCTGATGTGATGCCAATCCACTGTTTGACTACGCGAAGGGCCCGGAGAAATTGAACGCACGCCATCACCACGCGTGGGTTGCAAAACAGATGATGACAGGTCGATGATGGAACGGGGGTAGCCAAACAGGGTGAGGGTGGATGGAGGTCTCATGATCAAGTACTCTTGTTTTGACAGATTCCGCACGCCCGTTCTATCAACCTTGACTTCCGCCAGCGGTGCGGTAAGCGCTGGGATGGCACCATTCGTCATGTGCATTGAAATGCAGCGAATTTCGTACTCATGAGAACAGCAGGTATGGTCAACCGTTCCTTCCTTCCGTGACTTGGGGATTTTGGGGTTGACGTAGCTCTGCTTTACATCGGGTGTTATGTTTTGTCCTTACCGGCTTTAAAATAATACTAGGTGGGAGTATCACCATCTCGGTTTGTGCGTAGGGCTAACTGCTTGTGTACAATACCGTACGGTTGCCGATCGAGTGGCGTACACGTGGAATTGGTTTTTCTCGCGACGATAAAAGGCCACTGAAGAAACTGTATATGAAGGCGGAAACTGGCCTCGTATATCTTCTCCTCATCCACCTTAAAAATCCCACAGCGACTCGGAAAGCAGCCCGTTATCGTCCGTTCTCTTTGCGTCCAGTTTGATACGGTTACCATGTACATCCCCCCGCTCTCCAACATCGTCCAAGCTGTCCCTCGTGCTATGGTCACTGGCCATATTCCGCTCGAAAACACCAAGTTTATCCTCAATGGTGCTGGAGTAGCTGGTCTCTTCGGCGGCGAAGAAGCCGTCGCATCCATAGCTTTGGTTCACGTTTTCCAAGGGAGGAAATGGTTTGGCTGGTACAGCTCCCCTGGATCATACATCATGGGGATGCGCTTTAGCCAGCTAGCCAGTTCAGCTGTTCCTTCATTATATCGGAATAAGGGGGAACACATACGAACTGATTTGGCCTCGCTATTCGAGTACCATGGCCGGAAAGGCCCCAAGTTTCGAGCCGTTCACTCTGGAACTACATTCCAGGAGACGGGTCATCTAGCCGCTCTGTTCATGAAGGAGTGCATAGACCGGGGCGCCACCCGGATCAAAGGCAGGGAAACACAGCCTATCAGCGTCACCATCGCCAACCTTGGTCACGTTCCCTGCCACCATGAGTCCCCCACGCTGTATAAGCGTCGTGCTCCCTTCTATGCTGGCGTACCCATCCTTGTCAGCATTGGAACATGTGCGGCGTGTGGCTGGTGCGAAGATTGGTTCTCATTCGCAGTGATCTTGTTCGGCATGATCGTCAGCGGCATGTCATGCCTGGTGATCGGCTTTGGGACATTCCGCTTTACGCACCCAGAACCCGCGCCAGGGTCACCTCCAGGTGATGGTATCTTAGGCTGCGATGAAGGTGTTGTCCTGTTGAAGGGCAAGGAAGGAGCTGTCAATGCGGTTACGAGGGGCAGATTCTCGCTACTCTTCGAGCACGAAGACGCCCGGTGGAGTGTCACACTCATTCGGGTGTGCTCTGTCGCCCTCGTGATTCAGGCCATCGCACAGTTAATCCTCATCCCCCAGAGTTCATCCTTCGGACAGCTCATGTTCGTTGTGTCTGTCGCAGTTTCTTGGTTGTACAACCTGTGGTTGTGGTCTACCGATAAGGAGAAAGTTCAGAGAGATCTTCTGATGAAAGTCATTCGCGAGCCCCGCCTTATCAAGTATATTCTGGGCACTCGTACCAGTATGGTGATATTCGTTCTCCTAGCTTTGGACATGGACGATCCCGAAGATGTCATTAATTTCCTCCTGCCTCCAAATACCAGGGCTTGGCAAATATGGAAGGCAGCTGTCATTAAGCGACTTAGGAGTCACGAAAAACTCAAGTTCGATGCCTCGGACTGGGACGACTCATCCCTGTTGGAGGGGGAGCGGCAGATGTTGGAAACGCTCTTCAAGGATGCCCAGGATGCATATGAGGGCTTCGAGCAGTATAGGGAACAAATTCTTCCCTGTTCAAAGTTGCAATAGCCTGTTCTTGGAGAGTTTGCATGGTTTCTGTGTACTGCAGGTAATATTTTGTTCACTGCAGGTAACATAAGGACAAGCCATTTGAGCGTAAACTAGCTTTCCACATGCACATGACCGCTTGCTCAACGTTTGAATGTGAACAATTCAGTCAGAACATGAGTGTCGAGAATGTTTACCTCCGTGCCGACGTCGAAGATTGAAACCTGATTCAGGATTCCAGGTTTCGCTCTCCATCTATGTAAACGAGCACACCAACCAAAACAGCACAAGAAAGTAATCATAAAAGACAAAAGACAAACCAACTTTACATAAAAACTAGTAATGAGCTCCTCACCGCCACACGCACGTCACAAGATTTCCAGGACTTTCACCCGGATGCTCTTGGAGGTGATGTTGGTTCTGAGCCCTGAGACGACGATATCATTCTCTGCAGCAACCCTCTTGTACTCTCCGTTCGGCTGCTGTGCAAGAAGCAATGCATTGAATGGTTGTCCAAGGCGAGCAATCATCTGTAGTCCCCGAGTATAGTCGTCGATTTGAGGTGCAGGGATGGCGTGTAATGGCAAAGGGGGCGAGACTCCATCCGATCCAGCGCCATGATCTGAACCCAAGGCAGAATCAGTATCCAACTCCGAGTCACCTCCCCAAGTAACCCCACTACTCGAGCCTCGGATATGATGAATCCACGGATGCACCAAGACGAGTTTCTGTGGCTGATTCAGTAGGAGATGGTCCACAGTCGTGAAATCCACATTTCCAATGTCGGATACTCTCGCACGATATAGCTTCTCATTGCCTTCATATGTCTCCCGTATACCGAGTCTCTCGACGGGGAAGACAATGCATGGAAGATGTAGACGGCAGGTCGCAAAACGGGCGGGTTGAAGAGAATTGATCCGCTCATAGATATCAAGGGCTACTTGCGGGAGCAACCTTCGACGTAATTCCGTTGTGCAAGTCTCCATTTCTTGCCCGCCAAGCGACGGAGGGCTGTAAGAAGTTTGGTTGTACACTGAAAGTGAAGCTGGAAGACAACTGTTGTATGATGATGACTTCCCTGACCACGCAAGCACAGTGACCTCGCCAGTGCGGGCCACAATCTCCTCCAGGAGATGTCCAAGAGCATCGGCTCCTTCAGTGTAATGAGGTTTAATACCGGACTTGAATATGCCGATGAGAGAGTAGGCAACATCCTCCTCGACCGTCACACTGCGCGTTGAAGCGAGACGAAGTTTCTCGCGCACTCCAAGATTGGCTGGAGAGAACGCGACGATGGTTCCGCGGGGAATCTTGATAGCCTCTGCTAGCTCTTGCATGATCTCCATGGATTCCTTGTGGTTCGTGCTAGTATTGCCGAGGTATGGTTTCCACTCAGAGTCATAGAAAAGGATGACTTTTGGCGCAAGAAGCTCTTGCAAAGTCCATGCTCGCGTCATCCAAGGGCTGCGCGTGAGGTCTCCGAGCTTGGACGGATGCGCTACGCCAACAAGGAACACGAGGGTGGCTGCCGAATCCGCGTACCATTTGTACATAGAAGTAAGGGTTTGATCAAGGACGGAGCTTGTGGTCTTGTCAATACAACACGTATCTGACCATGCCCAATTGTAACCAAGTTTGCGTGTTTCCTTGCAGAAATTGCGCAACTTTTCATTTAAGGGAGTGTCAGGGAGCTTCCACACAGATTCGACTACCTTGACGTCCTGGAACGACGGCTCGTTCCCCTGCCATACATGCGAAAACATGGTGTACCCGAAGAATTTTGCAGCCACCCTCAGGACCCGCTCGTTGTCCAGTTCTCCAGTCATGGATGAAATAAGCTCTTTGAATGTCAGACCAGCCTTGAAGATACGCATTCGCTCAGGACCATCGCAAAGACGACCAGTCTCGACATCGATGACGACGAGGGGGCAACCTTCGAGAATCCTGCGAACTATAGGATTGACGGCCGCAATCGTCTCAGATGGAGAAAGGTAGTTCTTGCGCAGTTCTGTGGAACCGTCATTAGTGGGTGCTAGATTCGTACAGGTGGTACATACGCCTGATTGCAGGGTAATGGGAATGTTCGATCGCATGAAGCATAGACTTGAAAGCATCGATCGCTTCGTCATATCGTTCCGCTCCATGAAGCGCTGCGTGCTTGGCCTCATAGCCCCAAGGGTCAGAGGGGTCCGTCTTCACCGCCTATACAGCAATTGTAGAGAGCCGACTCCACCAGGGGGATACTATGCATACCTCGATCGCATCCTGCAATGCATCCTCCCACAACCTTTTTGCCGCTCGAGCCCTGCTCCGCTTGAAAAAGAAACCTGCGGGAGTTGAAGGACTGAGGGACAACGCGACAGAATACTGTGTTATTGCGTCGTCATGTTTCGCAGATGCAAAGGCTTCATCGCCAACACGCATGAGTGTCATGGCGCATCTTTGGGTAAACTCTGATGATAAATGTTAACGTGCACGTCAACAAGACCAGCAGGTACAAGACGTGCCTGCGATCCAGCCCGCAGTTACGTTACTCCTCTGTATCTCCTCATCTGATTTCCCGATGACATTGAGGAGAACTTCCACAGCCTCGGCTGTACGTTCTTTAGCAAAGAGGGTTTCACATAGACGCTGCTGAGCATCGATATCCAGAACATTGAAACTCCACCCAAATATCTCCATGGAGAATTAGAGTAATAGGTAGTACCAACAGAAGACCTACCAGCGAGATCATCATTAAGTGAGGACATCGTTTGTCCTTTGGAGCTAGGTTCTTCGCACGTTCGATCAATGGTATCGCCCGTCCGTACCATTCCTTCTTCATGTACATAACTCCAAGGACCTGACGGATGTATCAGTGTTGATAATCACATGTTCCCGCCACGCGAAGCACATACCTGGGTGTAAAGGTAGGTAGCTACACCATCCTTGGTATTGTTTACTCGCGCAGCAAGGTGTTCTACGCGCATTATTGCCTCTTCTTCATTTCCAGATTCGAACACAAGGATCGACTGGGTAGAATGTAGATTAATGGTAAGAACGATTTAGATCACCTCACGCACCTTCAGTAGCAAGAGAATCCTGTGGTCGTGCAACTCACAATCGTGAAAGGCAAGATCGAATGCACATAGTGCACCCCCTCGATCGCCCTGGCCGAGTAGCGCAACTGCCATGGCGATAGAGCCGATCGGTGACGGCTGAACCTGGAGAGACTTGAGGTACAAGTAAGTGAACATGTGCATGGGGTAGTGAGAAAGCAGACTCGCCTGATTCGCGTCCTCTATCGCGAGAGCTACAAGTTTTAAACGCGCTCGTATAAGAGCGCGGTTTGCTAGTACATAGTGGTTAGGAGTTAAAGCTCTTGCGATCTCTTCTGAGAGCAACATTTCGGTGTTCGTCTGGTCGTCCTGTGTCCATGATTTCAGAACCTCATCACTCACTCGTACGAGCGGAAACTGAGAAACATGGAGTTGCCGTCGAATTAGAGCGTGAGGTGGCGCAATGAGGATGTACACTCACACCATAGTCGAAATACTCGGGGGGGAGGATATCTCTGAGATTGTGAGTTATGATTATCCTGCCTTTGAGCCCACATGCGAGATACCCCCCGCTCGGTGAGAGAGTAATGGACCGAATCTCTGCGGTGTGTGTGATAATGTTACCAATCCGCTTGTGGGACACACAATCCCATAGCGAAACTGATGAGCCTGCGGAACATGCGATGAATCTGCCGTTGGATGCTATGGATACCCGAGACTGAGACTGAGTTTGATGGATCGACCATTCCGAAGACGAAGACTTGGAGA
The DNA here is from genome assembly GCA_024663435.1 of Pisolithus sp. B1. Lineage (NCBI taxonomy): Eukaryota > Fungi > Basidiomycota > Agaricomycetes > Boletales > Pisolithaceae > Pisolithus > Pisolithus sp. B1. The sequence continues at coordinate 415,773 of JANFAA010000026.1, read as the reverse complement.
CGTTAAAGCAGGTGATTTTGCCTTTGCTCGCTACAAATAGTTGCAAGCCGTCGGATGACCAGGCCAACGGAGTGACCAGGCCTTGATGGACCAGTTGAACTGCTAAGTCCTGAATCAAGCGAGATTTTGCCATCGCAGATGCTGTAGACGCGGAAACCGTAATCAAACGAGGCGGCAGCAAGTCGAGTGCCGTCTGGGGAAAACTTGACACCGGCGACGCGATCGTGAGGGAGCGGAGAAAGGAGTCGGTCACCGGAAGCGGTGCTGAATATTCGGATGGTTTCGCCGTCACCACAGGCAACTTTGGTACCGTCACTCGAGATGTCGACCGCGTATACTTCACCCATATTTTTTTTTGTGAACTCGAGCACTTTTTCGTGAGTGGCCGCATTCCAGACGATGACCTTCTTTCCATAGTCTCCGGACACAATCCGCTGCCCGTCTTGGGAAACGACGATATCACCGATTCCGTGACCCGCTTTCATGGTTGGACCCTGTTGTTGTCCGTCTTCAATCTTCCATCGACAAATATCACCGTTGGCATGTCCTCCTATGACCTGCCTTTCGTCCGCAAAGGCGACGGTGTTTACGTTACTCTGAAACACAATCTTGGTCTGTCTCGGAACTTAACCACCACAGCGAGCTATCAGCAGGGCAGCCTCGGCCTCCCTAAGTGTTGGTACGCACCCATCGTCGTCGGCGACAAGCCCGCCAACACGGTTTATCGCGGAGCTTAGAGAGGAAAGGAACGATCTACTCGCGGCACCTAATATATATCGCTGTGTCCTTCAATCTATCGATATCCAGTTGACGTTCCATCACAGATGGCCAAGCTGTGCCGGGAAGACCGGTCATACTGATAGCCGGCCTCGTCCATGGAATGATACTTCACTCAACATGTCAGCGCAAAGCCCAGATTGGCATCTGAATCTGAAACTCTCCCCAGCGCCGAACTTTTAATAGGGTACGTCTTTTCTGCTGATGCCAATCCACTGACTCATCGTGTCTGGGCATTCTTCGATTGGACGGGACTGATCTACTAGACACCAAACGGCGATGGTTTATGTGGCGTTTCCAGGTGACTGACTCCCAGGTATGTCCGTGCTTCTCGTGTTGATGTGATGGCAATCCACTGTTTGACCATGCAAAGGACAAACTGAAACCACGCTATCACCACTCGTGAGTTGCAAAACAGATGATGATAGGTCGATCAAGGAATGGGGTAGTAAAACATAGGAAGACCGGACGAGGTCCCACATGCCTGCTCTCCTAACTTAACTTCCACCAGCGGCGCGGTAACCACTGGGATGGCACCCTTCGTTATGTGCGTTGAAATGCAGTGAATTTCATACTTACAGGAATGGTAGGTATGGTCAACCGTTCCTTCTTTCCATAACTTGGGGATTTTGGGGTTGAGGTAGCTCTGCTTTACATCGGAAGTTATGTTTTTTTACCCTTACCGGCTTTCCAAAAAAAAACTAGGTGGGAATATCACCATCTCACTTGGTGCGTAAGGCTGACTGCTTGTGTACAATACCGTACAGTTGCCGATCGAGTGGCGTACACGTGGAACTGGTTTCTCTCACGACGATAAAGGGCCCCTGAAGAAACTGTATATGAAGGCGGAAACTCGCCCTGTACGTCTTCTCTTCATCCACCAGCGGGTTAAAAGATCCCACAACGACTAGGAAAGCAGCCCGTTACCGTCCGTTCTCTTGGCGTCCAGTTCGATATCGCTACCATGTACATCCCCCCGCTCTCCAACATCGTCCCAGCTGTCCCTCGTGCTACGCTCACTGGCCATATTCCGCTTGAAAACACTAAGTTTATCCTCGATGCTACTGGAGTAGCTGGTCTGTTCGGTGGCGAAGAAGCCGTCGCATCTATAGCTTTGGTTCACATTATCGAAGGGAGGAAATGGTTTGGCTGGTACAACTCCCCTGGATCCTACATTATGGGGATGCGTTTCAGCCGGCTGGCCTGTTCAGCCGTTCCTTCAATATCCCAAAGTGAGCGGGAACTCGGACAGACCGACTTGGCCTCGCTATTCGAGTACCACGGTCAAAAGGGTCCCAAGCTTCGAGCCGTTCACTCTGGGACTGCTTTCCAGGAGACGGGTCATCTAGCCGCTCTATTCATGAAGGAGTGCATGGAGTCGGTCGCCATTAATATCGACGGCAGGAGAACCAGGGATGTCAGCGTCACCATCGCCAACCTTGATCATGTTCCCTTCACGAAGAATTCCCCCCGTTATATAGGGGCTGTGCCCCTTTCTACGCTGGCATACCCATCCTTGTTAGTGTGGGCACATGTGCAGCATGTGGCTGCTACGATGATTGGTTCTCTTTTTCCGTGATATTGTTCGGCATCATCGTGAATGGCATATCTTGCCTTGTGATCGGCTCTGGGACACTCCGCCTTACGCACCCAGATTCAATGCCAGAGTCACCTCCAGGTGACAGTATCTTAGGCTACGATGAAGGTATTGCGGTGTTGAAGGGTTCGGAGGGAGCTGTCAATGCAGTTACGAGGGGCAGGTTCTCGCTACTTTTCGATTACAAAGACGCCTGGCGGAGTGTCAGACTCATCCGGATGTGTTCTGTCATCCTTGTGCTTCAAGCTCTCGCATAGCTGGTCCTCGTCCCTCAGAGTTCACCCTTTGGACAGCTCATGTTCGTGATGTCTATCGCAGTTTCTTGGTTGTACAACCTGTGGTCGCGGTCCATCGATAAGGAGAAAGTTGAGAGAGACCTTTTGATGCAAGCCCTCCACAAGCCCCGCCTTACCAAGTATATTCTAGGCACTCGTACCAGTATGGTGATATTCGTTCTCCTAGTTTTGGACATGGACGATCCCAAAGATGCCATTGATTTCCTCCTGCCTCCAAACACCAAGACTTGGCAAATATGGAAGGGAGCCATCGTTAATCGGCTTAGGACCACGAGAAACTTGAGTTCGATGCCTCAGACTGGGACGATTCGTCTCTATCGGATCAGGAGCGGCAGATGCTGGAGACGCTCTTCAGGGATGCCCAGTGTGCATACGAGGGCTTTGAGCAGCACAGAAAACGGAATAGCTTGTTGCTGGGGTCTACCCAAAGAATTTTCACGATTCCTAGCGTACTTTGTTTCGTGCGGTAATCAGCATGGCCTACATATGCATTCGAATGTGACCGTACACGGGAGTAACTGTTTAACTTGAGCTTCTATTCAGCTGGGTGGGAACATTGACCGGTGACCTACCTGAGCCCCCACGCCGATATTTGAGGAAATAGGAATTCAGAACTCCAGGCTCATACATAGTGGGCACTGCAGTCCTGTCCCGCGCTCTTCATGAGTTTGTACTTGCCTGCCCCACTGCATGTTTGGCGGCCTTTGTCCTCGGTCTCGGTAAACGGGTTTGATCGCAGACACCGGGTTGTTCAGACCATAACCGTTCTTGATTAATTGATTCCTCGATGGTCCACAAGATCATAGTTACTCTGATTCTTGCCCTTCTCAACGTCAAGGAGATGCTGATGGAGGTGGTAATTGAAAAATCGTGGCAGTCGCAGCATTTACATACTAAACTGACTTTATATGTGAACGTTCGACGCAAGAAGAGGCCAGGCAGATGTTGACTGCCACGAAACGCTATCACATCCAACTCGTAGTCGCGACAATTTACAATGACCAGGCTGACTTTCTCAACTTGAAGTTTGAAATTCGTTGGCGTGAGTTGTGTGTCGGACCGGTGAGTTCATGGCCGTTTTCTTCGCAGCCGTCAAGCTACATGCGACGCACTGCACAGACAGAATTGGCAGTTCATCACACCTGCACTGCGTCGCACGGAGTACATATACTCAGAGATGGATCAGTTGCCAGTGAGATATCGGACCCTCCGTGGCAAACTACACAACTCCGTATCTTGGACCTCTACTCGTTTCCCTCGTGCTTTCCAGCATCTTGTATGGATGTGCATTGGTGCAGACCTACGTATACTATAAGCTGTTTCCGAAAGACAGTGGGAAATTCAAGATTCTGGTATGTCACTCGTGTACTTGGTTTAGCGGCTCAGTGCTCAGGTTTCACTAATTTTCTGAACGCCCTACCGGTTCAAGGTCGCATCCGAGATGTATGCAACAGTCCCTCCCATGGATATCGGTCTGACCAGCTCGAAGGTTTCTCCAAACCGCACACTTAGTACTCCTCGTCCTGGGCTTATGGCAGACGGTGATGACCGACTATGCTCAGCGCCCGCAAATTCTCGGGCTTGTACTCACCACCGCCATTAGTGTCTTGTTCAGCGGTCCCATCGCATTCTGTACACAGGTAGACCGTCCAATGGCGAATCAAAAACTGTACATTAAACTCCTGTTTTGTCTGGCAGGCCTTCTTTGTGTTTAGGCTGTACACTTTCTCGCACAAGAAAGCCCTTGCCGTCATATGTTCTTTCCTCGTCGCAACTCAATTCCTGTTCGCCTTGATGGTGAGCATTTCCACAGTAGCAACCAGGGAACTGTCACTTCAGCCGTGGCAATGGTTCATCATATCCATGCTATTCATCACGATATGCGTCGACACAGCCATCGCGGTGTCGATGAGCCACTACTTGAAGACGAGTGATCCGGGCTTCCGTCGGTAGGTACTCTCACAAATGCTGTGAATTACCATGTCTGACGCTAGCCTCGTCCCGCGAGAACATCACGTGTAGTAGATCAGATGGTTCTGTACACTATGGGTGAGTGCAACCGGGACGATCTTGATGATTGCTTGATCTGGTCCCTGATAGCAACAGGCATTGTAACCAGTGAGGGACATCTCAATAGTAAAACGATTATTCGGACTGAGTCCCCTGCAAGTGTATCCGCACTCGCTTCCGGCATTTCCGTACGTGTATTCTAACGTCACTCTATATTCCAAACTACCGAAGCCACTCGTCAGTTCTTAATCACACCCGAAATCTGTATGTTGCACTTACTTTCCTTCGGTATTCTCGTTATAAACATTTGCAGTCATTTGGCTAGGACTCTTCATCATCGAGTCTGGCTGTAAGTTTATCGCTCGCCACCTCTGGCAATTTGTCTCAGATCTGATTCCTGTTGATTCTCAAGTGTATACCAACTCACTCTTAGCAGCGTATGTGCCCGGTGTTCCTCCGCGTTCTAACTCATATTTCAACTAACCTTTCCGGATGGACAGGCTGAATGCCCGCGCTAAGTTCTCTCGCGAACTGCAACATCCAGAGTCAGCAGGCTGTTTAGAAATGTCATTGAGTATACTTGACACGTGACAGCTGCATACCTAGTCTGAGTCGAGGACGGGCGAATGGTCGGCGTATGGGGAACACCGCAGTGTAAAGATATTGAGGGCGTTGATCATGCACGTCCTTACTGAGGGCTGCACCTTTCTGTCCCTATAGATGAAAGTAGCTATCACAACGTACTACTAGTGTATTTTATCCCAAGGGACTGATCAGGCCGTTCGCCAAGGTGTCTGGCTTCAACTTACATGGAACATTCCACGTGACTGACCTCCCTGAGCTAGCCTCCATGCCGACGTTGAGCAAACCGGGTTTCAGGACTCCAAAATCGCAGCGGGCAGCTCCTGCTCTGCATTCCTCATAAATTTGTACTTGTCTTCCTCTGCAAATCTTAACCTTCAGTCTCGCCACCTCGGTCCCAGTAAACAAGTTTGATTGTGGCACTAGACTCATCAGAACGCTGAGCTCAAACATGACATGCATGACCGTTCTCGTCAACGGTCGACTCTGGCCGATCACAAAATCACAGCTACCCCTGATCCTTATCTTTTCCTGGCACTCGCACTGCGCAGCGCGTACTACTTTGCCTCCAGGGCTGCCTTCCGGCAACTCAACTTTTCCTCCTACAAACCTGGGAGGCCACTTTACAAGCGAACGTTCAGCGCAAGAGGCCGGACAAAGGAGTTGCCATGGATGATGCCATAAACTCCCCGACCATTGAAGTCCGGCCTTGGAGCGGTACACGATATCTTGGGAACTGATAGCGCCCACAGTTGTTTCAGGTGATTGCATGAACAGCCGCTATACCGCATACAACGCACCACGGCATCACTGTTAACCGTGCTGGAAGTCTATTATTATCTGCACGTCACGACGCATATGTATTCAGCGATGGATCAGTTGCCAGCAAGGTACCGTGCCCAGGATTATCTATGGCAAATTACACGGGTTCGCATCTCGGGCCCATACTCATTTCGCTCGTGATTTCTGGCATTTTGTATGGTTGTGCACTGGTGCAGACCTACGTATACTATACACTGTTTCCAAAGGACAGTTGGAAATTGAGGACTCTGGTATGTTACTCACCCACTTGGTTCAATGGCTCAAGCTCGTCGCGTTTTACACTCATCATCCCACTGGTTTAAGGTTGCATCTGAGATGTATGCAATAATTCTTCTCTTTCTCCAATATCAGTCTGACCAGCTTGAAGGCTTTTCCAGACTGTACACTTAGCACTCCTCGTCGCGGGCGTATGGTGGACGGTGGCCACCGATTATTCCCAGCGGCCACAAGTACTCGAGCTTGCACCCGCCACTACTATCGGTGTCCTGTTCAGCACTCCCATCCCATTCTGTACACAGGTGGACCGTTCAACGTAATTCAAAATCTGCAGACTAAACCCCCGTTATGTCCGGCAGGCCTTCTTTGTGTTCAGGCTATACACCTTCTCGCACAAGAAAGCCCTTATCATTTTCTGTTCCTTCCTTGTCGTAACCCAATTCGTGTTCACCCTGATGATTAGTACTTCCACAGTCGCAGCCAGGGGATTGTCACTTCAGTCGTGGCAATGGAACATCATATCCACGCTATTCATCACCATATGCGCCGACGCGGTCATCGCGATGTCGATGAGCTACTACTTGAAGACAAGCGATCCGGGCTTCCATCGGTAGGTTTCTTAAGGACGTTGCCAATTACAGTATGTCTGACGTTGGCCCTGCCCCACAAGAACATCACGTATAGTAGATCGGATGGTTCTGTACATCATGGGTGTGCACAGCCAGCACGATCCTGAATCCTGACACCTTGCTGATCACCTGATCTGGTCCCACGTAGCGACGGGTATAATACCCAGGTGAGGGACATCTCAATAGTATAACGATCGTTTTGAGTGAGACTCTCGCAAGCATATCTGCACTTGCTTCTGCTATCCTCGTACGTAGAGTCCCGCGTCACTCCATAAATCCCAACCACTGAAGCCACTTATCAGTTCTTGATCGTACCCTACGCCTGTATGTCGGTCCTCGGACTTATGTTGCTGGGTGACATTCTCATTGCAAAGCATTTGTAGACGTTTGGCTAGGTCTCTTCGTCATCGAGTCTGGCAGTGAGTTTATTGTTTGCCGCCTTGGAGACCTTCCTCAGATTTGATCAATGTTGATCGTACTACTCAAGTATACACCAACTCACTCTTAGCAGCGTATGTGCTTGGCATTCCTCTGCACTCTACGCTATATCCCCGCTGATCTTTCTGCATGGGCAGGCTGAATGCTCGTGATCAGTTCTCTCGCGAATTGCAGTGCCCAGTGTTAGCGGGTGGTTCAGAGGGGCAGTTGAGTACACTCGTCATACTAGACAACTGCACACCTAGTCAGCGTCAAGGACAGGTAAATGGCCGGTTTATTGTGACAGAGATGATTTCATGTATTGACATATTGCTCAGACGACCGTTCGCACCGGCCTTCAGGAAACCTGGAAGGCTAATAATCAGGGTGTAAAGAGTTCGAGAGTGATACTGGAACTCACATAGTCTACTGTACTTGACGCATGACATGTTACGAGCCGAAGATGCCTATTCACGTCTTTCGTCTGCGGCAGAGAGCAGTTGTCATAATATAGCTTGATTCCGGACCAACTCAGGAAGTATCGCTGCCCGGGGAACGGGATTTGCACCTTGCTTGCAGCCAGGCTTCAGGAGAACTGTGATGTAGCATGCACATAAGAGGTGGTTTCAACTTGTCCATTGCAGCAGTGTAATCATTTTAAGGCGGCGCCCGAACTCATATGGCATCCCCCGCTGTACTACGTTTCCACGATCTTAGGGGTTGGGGAAAAGCCTTGCGAGCAAGGCGATCAGATTCAGATCCCCGTATTGTTTTTCAATTCAATGGCTATGTACGACTTGGCATTGCACGGGAATATTCCATTTGAACGCAGGAGCCATTGCAACACGTTCCATGAAGAGCCTTCCAGCGTCCATTCGGGGTTTAGCTTGTTCCGGTCCCACACTTTCGCTCGTAGTTTACCTCCCGACTTCTGCGTATCACATCACACGAAGTTCGGGCATTCTCTCGGTCAAAGTCGGACTCCGCATATCTACTTGAGGACCTACACACGACCGTTTCTGGTCTATCAAAGCGTCACGTCTTCATATACTGGCAATCAATCGCGTACTCTTTCCGATTGGCCACAGCAGGTGTGCAGTGCTTTCTTGGGGTGTGCCTGCGCAGCTGGCGCTTGAGCTACTGCCATCATTGTGAGCCGTAATACCTGTTTTGCTAACCACCTACAGTCGTGACTACGTAGCAGTAGTGCTTTTCAAAATATTACTACACTTCCCAGTTGAGCATCAATGTCACTGACGGGCCTCCAGGCTGGGACTTGTTTCCCACCTCGTAGATCAATCGTTGCAAGTGGACATCACCTGCACCGCCACTATTGGCAAGCAAGTTGGCAGCGGCATGCGCCCACACAGGACTTATCGGTCTTGCCTTGTTCCCGCTTCCCGGACATGGAATAAAAGCTAGCTCCCGCCACAGACTCGAGCCGACTGAATGGTCAAAGCGGGCTCCCATCTACCTCAGCATTTGTCCTCTGCGGTATCTTCTGCCTAATGCCTGCCCTCTATGCTCGGGAATTGGTTGCGGGTCCCGCTCCGCTCAAAGATGTGCACTTCGTCCTGAACAGCGCCGCAGTGGCTGGTCTCTTGGGTGGCGAAGAGGCCATTGCGTCCATGGCGGCCGTTCACGTTTTCGGCGGAAAGACATGGGCCACATGGTTGGTGTGGTACAATTCTCCCGGTTCATATTCCATGGGCATACGCTTTATGCGGCTTGCCCGATCAGCGAGCCCTGCATATGATCATGGAAAGGTGCAGACCGATTTGGCTGCGCTGTTCGAGTACAATGGTTCGAAGGGACCGAAGTTTACGGCCGTTCACTCGGGGACTAACATGCAGGACACGGGTCACATCGCTGCTTTATTGAAAAAGGAGTGTGCGGAATTAACAGAGGTTGCTGGTGAGGCGGGGGGTAGGGAGTCGCGTTCCGTTAGCGTTACTATCGCACAGCTCGGTCGCTCCCCCAAGGCTAGTGCAGAGGTCGAGTCGCCCATACCTTACGTGACCTACTTCGCCAGCATACCCGTACTCATCAGCATGGTCACCTGCGTCCTGTCCGCCGTGTACAACGACTGGTACGCTTTCGCCATCATCCTGTTCGGCATAATCGCCAACGGTTCAGCTTCCATGGTGATTGGCTCCGGGAAATTCTTTTTCTCCCATCCAGAACCTGCACCAGGTTCACCTCGGGGAGACGGCATTCTTGATTTCGACGACGGGGTCGTGTTGTTAAAAGGCGAAGAAGGAGCCGTCAACGCAGTCACTCGAGGAAGATTCTTCTTACTCTTCCAATCCAAGCATGCTTCCTCAAAACTAAGGATCTGCTCTATTTTCCTCATTGCGCAGTCCCTCGCAATGCTGGTACTCATATCCCAAAGCTCATTCTTCGGCCAGTTGATGTTCGTCATTTCTTTGGCCTCCTCGTGGGCTTACAATCTTTGGGTCTGGACCTTTGACAAGGAAGCAATCCAGCGCCAAATCTTGAAAAATATCCTTGGGCGGCCAAAATTCACCAAGTTCATTCTGAAGACCCGCACTAGCATGCTGGTGTTCGTTGCCCTCGCCTTAAGATTGAAGGACCCTGCGGAGATCATGAAGGTCTTTGTGATTCCCAACACTGCGGTGTGGGAAAAGTGGAAGGAGATGGTGATCAAGTGCCTTATCAACGAGCAAGAGTTCGAATTCGAGGATCAGCACTGGAACTGCGATGGGTTCTGTGATGAACAAAAGTCCTTGCTGAAGACGCTTCTTGAGGATGCCATGGTGGCATACGAGCTTTTCAAGGAGCATGAGGATAAGATTATTGCACCGCAGTAGGACACCAGTGCGAATTCCAAAACGTACGATGTCAATTGTTTCTTGTATGACTGTTTTCTTGTTAGCATGAGTACACACATACCCAGTGGAATGGTGGTAGTTGTCTCTTTCTTGTTGATGCTCTGTTTTGCTGTCCTGTTGTCGTTATCGTCGTTTGTTTCATTAGGATCACTACAGTCTACACTTCAAGCCATCGTTGACTGATCACATCTGTGCTAGAATCCTAGCTCTGAGCTAGGTGTCGCTCGAATTTGGACTTGTCCATTTCCAGCTCCCACTCGAGCTCGGGAACGATGCTTGTACACGATTGGGACCATCTTCAAGATCAGGAACAACCGTAAAATAAATACGGAACGAAGGTATAGTACACTAGAACTACGACGACGCCGATCTACCAATCTGCAAAACAGCAGCCTCCAAATCCTCGTACGATTCACTACTACGACATATGTCACGAAAGACGCCACCTTCCTTGTGAAACAACTCCCACGGGGTATCAAACTCGGCAATCTTGCAGGAGAGTCAGTCTGCCAGTTGTGATGCTGTGAGATGAAATAACTTGCCTTTCCGTCTTGGAGGACGATTAATCGATCATAATCAATTACGTTATTCAGCCTGTGCGCAACTGCGAGTGGAGGTAAACAATCTGTTGTGGGCAAAACGGAGGTAAGACATTGGTACTTACCAGTTATGAGTAAAGACTGCTTAAACTGCTCGCGGAGAGTTGCTTGTATCTTTGTATCAGTATCAAAGTCGACACTGCTCGTCGCTTCGTCCAGGATGACAATAGGGGTCTGCCTCAGCAAGGCACGGGCCATGGCAATCAGTTGCCGTTGGCCCAATGAAAAATTAGCTCCTCCAGGGGCAACCTCAGTATCCAAGGTTACTGTGGGTCCTGAACTGGCATCGGCCTCGCTTTGCGATGACCGGCTAGAGCTGCCTTGTGGTTGGCTGTCATCGTTGAGTAACTGAACGCGGCGAAGGACATCGAAACAATCAACGTCTTCGTGTTCCTCTGCAACAGTAAGTCAGTGCTGCAATCTTACAAACAAAAATCGCCGCTGACTGAATGGATCTATATTGTCCCGCACTGATCCGGAGAATAATACAGCGTCCTAAACACAATCTGAACACGGTGACAACTAATGAGCTAAGTAACAATACCTCAGGGATATAAGTCTGGAAACGGTTGTTCAGTCTAGACTCATACCAATGCAACCGTGACTCACTATGCGTGACCTCAAATCGCGAACTCCAATAGTTGCGATATCAATTCCGTCTATTACAATACGACCTTGTTCAGGGTCGACCTAGTCCACGAGTCAAACTTGACGAAAGGGAGGCAAGGTCAGAGAGATCTTACAAATCGCAGCATGCTGATGATCAGAGTGGACTTCCCGCTTCCTGTTCTCCCAACGATACCAATCCGTGCAGGTGCATCGAGAGTGAATGATACGTCGGTAAGGACACGCGGCAGGCGCGGAGCGTATCTGACGGAGATATTCTCCACCGACAGAAATGGGGTGACTGAAGTAGATGGCCAATACGCTGGGGGCCTGTTGGATTCGATAACGGCTGGGGGATCTTGAGGAACATCCAAGTATTCCGCGACCCGCTCTACAGCACTGTTGAAGATAGTGAGAAATGCGTCGGGAGTCAAAAGGAGAACCTACTTCAATTCGAGCTCGAGAGAAGCCCAAAATCGGCAAACCAGGTACACACTCATCGTGAAAGTCATCGCGCTAGTGATAGAGAGACCGGCTGTACCTGCGCCGACGTAACCGGATAATGCGAGTAGCGTAGTCGCCAACACTGCGAAAGCCCCAAGAACATCATAGTTGAATAGCAACCACCTACTAGTCATCCAGGAGTTGTAGTACATCTTGTAGGGACGGAAAGTTCAGGTCATTTCACGACTCGGAATTAAAAGACACAACGAACCTTGTTGGCGATATCTACTTTCCCATAAAATTCTTCTCTAAAACGATGTTCGGATTGGAACGCTCGAATGGTCACAATACCATCGAGAAGCTCTCCAAAACCGGAGAAGAGAGGAGACCGGGAAGTCGATTCCATTCGACGCAGTTGTCGATTGATATTTAGATAACGAACTGCAACGAAGCGGTAGAAGAAGGCAATTGCCATTGCAGGGACGATAAACGCCGGGAAGAAAACGCTGGAAAGAAGGATGTCAATCTCCTTCACACTCGTGGCTCACGGAAATACCACATACATGACAGTAATAACAGCCACCATGAAGTTCACAAAGGCATTGCTGATGGTAGACACATTATTCGAGAGATTGATGTCGATCGCGTCCATGTCCTTGCTGAAGCGATTTAAGATCTGACCTGCAAACAAACAACAGTAAGGAGAGTATATCCGGAAGTGGTAGATGTCATACCTCTGGGCGTAGCATCGTGCCATGGGAGGGTAGCGTGGACCACTTTTCCCAATAGACGATAGAACAATGAGCGCGATGCTTTGAGACCAGAGAAAAACAGTGTCGTGATCGACGCGACGTTGCATGAAGCCATAACGAAACCGACTAATGCATAAATCCCGACAAAAAAGAGTGGGCGGGCACTCGCATCGGGGAGGGATACTAGGGATCGTTGATAGTCAGGATCGAAGGAAGCCTTCTTATTCACCCCATGAAACATGTCCGTCGGACCATCACCGTAGGCACGTCCCCATTCCTGTTGCCGGGTCAGTATCGAGTGCATTGACAGGAGAAAAAAGCTGCGAACGCGAATCCAGAGCTTTTCGACCACAGTCATAATGTGTGAAAGCAGAGTCAGAAGAACAAAAGCGCCCCACATCCAGTAAGACCTGTTCCCGCTTTAGCAGTTGACGTTAGAAAAGTAGTGCGCTACGTACGATGCTTGGAGATACGTTTTATAAGTAGAGCATGTGACGCCCCCGCTGACGACAGACTCGACCGGCACTGGCTTCTTGACTTGGTCACGCTTTCGTGGGGATTTTAGAGGTTCTTCTTCCTGGTCCTCCTCAGGTAAGTCTTGATGCAGATGGGGCAGGCGACCGGAAGCCTGAAGATCTTTCACATAACCCTGGGTATCAATGCGACCATCCTGCATGTGGACTATATAAGCAACCCTGGGCAAAACGAGTTCCACGCGGTGGGTAACAAGGATCTGCAAAAAAACTTCAGCGGAGTGTATTCGAGTTTATCGCGTGCTTACCACGGTACGGTCCCCCAACAGTTGTCCACAAAACAGTTGATCGTACAAGAAGCGCGATGTCTTGATGTCCTGTAGGGAGTAGTGAGTAAACGGGAGATAGCAAGCCGGCATTCCACACGTACGATCGCACTAAAGGGATCATCGAGAAGGACGTAGTCAGTCTGAGCATAAATGGCACGAGCCAGGGCGACTCTGCGACAAACTTCAGTAAAATTACCACAACATAACATGGAGCATACCGAGCCTTCTGTCCGCCCGATAGATTTGAACCCCTACAGGTAATTTATAAATCAATGTGTTAGAAGAGCAAACAGGTAAACCTGGCTCTCACCTATCGCCGACGGGTGTATGGTCGCCTTCCTCCCAACTGTCAAGATCGGGGCGCAGCGCACAGCACTCCACCACATTCTCGTACCTCTGTTCGTCATACTGGTATCCAAACAAGATGTTCTGCCTAACTGTCCCGCGCTGCAGCCATGGCGTTTGGGCAGCATACGAGATCGCCGCAGAATCAAGGTGGCCCTCTGTCCCGGGCCCACGTAGTGGTCGCACGAGTTTCCCCTCGATCATTGTCATTTCTCCCAACAACGCCAGCTGAAGGTACATTCAAAAATTATGTCATGTTCGCCGCTTAACACCTACCAGTAACGCAGTCTTGCCGCATCCCGTTGGACCCGTGACAAGCGATAACTCACCCTCAGGGAAGCGCACAGTAATATTCCGCAATTCGAAATGTTTTCTATCCTTTAGTACGATTTCCGCTGCATCAGCCGGTGATTCAGCTTCCTCAGCTGGCACAATCGATTGTGCGGTCGACTCATTATTTCGTTCTCGGGGCGGATCCGCCTTTTTGCCTCCAACATTGTTCCACTTGAAGCGACCTCCCTCGATAGCAAGGCCACCGTCGAGCGTTTCAGTGTCATGAGGCTGCTCGTAGGGGGAAGAGGCACAATCGGATATGTCTTCCTCGTTGAGGAATGCCTCAACACGATGGAGAGACACACGAGCCTTTGAAGCACATGTCAGCTGGTTCGGACAAAAGCGATCGTGACAGGAACGTACCTCAAAGATTTGCATGATAAAATTGGGGAAGACGTTCAGGGGTTGTCTACGTGGTAGAAGTCAGGTGAGTGTCGGGCTGCTGAAACACGGTGACTGCGAACCGGAGCATTCCAATCAGGGCGATGGTCTACAATAAACGGTCAGCCCATGTTAGAGTATGCGCAGCTTCAAACTTAACAGTAAACGCAATAGACGGTGTTAGCTTATTGCCCTGCTGGACGTAAGTAAAGAAAGAGAAGAAAGAAACCAGCACGGGAGCGGCCGCCCAGACTGTTGTCGACGCAATTGAATTCATCCTAGCTGTTCATACATCTTGTTGGCACAGCGTAAGGTAGCAGCATAATAGCCACTCACATTGCTTCAGCCAATCCATCTCCTTGCCACGTGCATCCATAACTCGCACGATCCAACTATCTTCCCACGTGAAGAACTTGATGAATCTAACGGCATTTACGAGTTCGTGGAGCGCAGACATACGCCGATCACGGGATGTTAGAAGTCCTTTCTGGAGAGGAATCTTCAATTGCGTGACAAATATGTGAAGTACCCAAGCAACTAAAATCACGGCAAAGCCAGCGAATGCCGCAAAACCCATGAGGCTACGGGTGCCAATAAGTTGACTAGCGAACTCTCTGAAAGAAAAAAAAAGTACCTGTACAACATGGCACATGCAAGGGTAATTTCGAAAGGGCCTTTTGAACCCACACGTTATAGGATCCTGCTACATCCAGGATGACATTCAACATACCTCCGTAGAGAAGATAAGCGCTTGCAACGATGGCGGAAACTTTGCCGGCATCTATAGCCATCACGTTAACGACTTTCCCAATGTCCGCGCTCGATTGTGGATCACTGGATTTGGATTTAGGCGTGCCCTTGGTGGGACCAGTCTCTGCTGGCAATTCCTTCTTTGCAACACCAGAATAATCCCTTCGCTTAAGAGCCTTGTCGTAAATCGCATTGACGAGTTGTGCACTGACACGAGCTGAAGCACGTCTGCCGAAAAAGAGATGTTGGGCATCGGCTTCACCCTGAGGAAGAGCACCACAGTAAGTAAGGGGATGACAGGAGCGCACTCGGATGTACCTTCAATACAGCACAGAGGAAAGCCAGCAACGCCAAAACGTA
This sequence comes from Pisolithus sp. B1, assembly GCA_024663435.1. Classification (NCBI taxonomy): domain Eukaryota; kingdom Fungi; phylum Basidiomycota; class Agaricomycetes; order Boletales; family Pisolithaceae; genus Pisolithus; species Pisolithus sp. B1. The sequence continues at coordinate 400,203 of JANFAA010000026.1, read as the reverse complement.
CGCCTCTGAACGACGTTCCGGGGTAGGGCTCTCGATCAGATCCAAAATCCGGCTGATGAGTATGCATAATAAGGTGACGAAACACTGGGAATACGTATTACTGACCGGAGAAAATATGGAGCGGCATAGCTCAACGAGACGGTAAGTATGGTGAGGAAGATGTCGAGACTGCAAGAATCAGGTGACTTTGAACGATGTAAGAGAGAAGAACTCACATAAGGTCACTGCGGTTTGCCGCTATCAAACGACGTAAAAGAGTTGGCCGTCTGCACGTTACTCAGAGACGTGTGCAATTTTTCACACTGAACCATGCGTACTCGATAACACTGAATTTAGTGAAGATGGGCCCAGATCGCATGGCTGGAGTTAGATCCCAAACGTCTTCATACTTCATCTCCATAGTGTTCCCGCGCTTGATAAGGGGGTATACCCAACTATAGGTGGCCCACTCAAAGATACTGGCATAATCCTCGGGTGATTGCTTGTCATACTGTCGACTCCTACAGTCAGCCTGGGCAAACACTGATGCGATGTTACACTCACAATTTCTTTCTGGAGATCATCGGATGGAATCTTGAGTGGCATTGTCGAGATTATGCCCAAACCCGCGGTAATCGCAATGAGGTTGAGAGACATTCCGATCCACTCTAAAGTTGTGGCGGAAGTCATCTGAAGGTAGTATAGGGAGGTCCCGATACGAATGACACCAAAGACAAGATGGGTGACATAGAGTATAAAGACATCGATATATGCTATCGATCTTGGGCAAAGTGCAGGCTTCAAAACGTTGTAGAGCCAGGTAACGCCGATCACAATGGAAAAGGCTCCAATTCGGGAATCATACCGATCCATGACCAAATGGTATATTCCGAAAGCTGTCCAAGCAAGGAATTCAAGGAGTGAGATGAACACGAGGAGTGCGAGGCGCCATTGGTATATGAAAGGAGCGGAGCGAATGTCGTCCGCGGCATCATCTTGAGTGTCGAGAGACCCCTCCACTGTCTCGTCCTCCCCCGGAACCACATACGGGTGGAATGGAGCCCTGGTACCTTCGCGAGTTTTGGCTAGGAAGGTTGGAATTGAAGGAGTAGTCGAGATCAAAACACAGATGACAGTGAGCAACGAAGTCGCAATGGCACCCCAAAATGACTGCACGCAGACGTTGGATATCTCGAAAAGGCCACCGTCCTCGCACCAGGGAGGCATGTTACAAGCAGACAGTCAGTAATCTGTTGGGAATGTTGGTTTGAGGGGATGTTTGACGACACACGAAGGGCGCCAATGCCCAAACTTACGGTAATACGTAAAGCTGTGCTGTAGTTGCCCATTATAGCACAACAAAGCAAGCGAGTCAGTCGTGCCGCTCTCGTCTGGGCCTCAGCGGATATTACTACAACTTGGGCTGCGATCAACCTCACTTTGACCTCTTTACGGTTGCTACTAATGACGGTGTTGTTAAACTCAGTGTTGTCTTGCAGCCGAGGACCCAAGGCCAATACCGATAGGCTTCCAACATGCAGAGCTAAGTCGGCGGTGACCGGTGATAACTCGAAACCCTATTAGACAATGCGACTTCTCCGCAGAAGAATCCATGCCACATTCCGAGTCAAATCTGGGTAAGCCGTCATTGTTCTACGACAGTTGAGTCAATCCATTCTGTTGTCGATCGCATTTGTGCTAGTTATTGTCTGGTTGCGAATTTCCATCCCGCTCCCGGATTCAAGAGCGGTGTTTAATTCGGACTGTGCTCGGCGGCTGTAGGTCAACGCTTTAGTCACTGTGGATGGCAGTCCCACCGGGTCCTTCCGACATCTGGGTGACCCGAAGTACTGGACTGGTAATGTCCCAACCGCTCATGCGTCGAAACGCCTGCATCGAAATTATAGACGGCGTATGCTCATTACCAAGGCCTTCAAGTATTAAGAGGGCCGGGATCACGACGTGTATTGCACCCCCGTGCTCTGCCACCGTACGACCATCGTACATACTACTACAGCTCCGATCGGGTACAGTATCTCAAAAAGGTAATGCACACCCGCTACATTTCCCGCACTCTGCCAGTAGATCCTGTAACACCATATTATATACCTGTATAACTACTCCAATATCTTCCCTAGGGTCTGTTCAATCAACTGAAAGTTATTTTTTTGCTTTATCATTTTGCTGTGATGTTTTGTGGCATGAACATTGAAAAAAGTGCTGTGCAATTCTTTTTTGGCTGACAAGGAGGTGTTACGAAAACTTGCCTCACTTTTTTTGCTATTGAATCTACTGCCCATGCACCACCTCAGAAGTCATCAGCAGCATCTCTCCTTTAACTTTGCCATGGCCAAGTACACTAGCCCAACCAAGAAAGCCCAGATCTGTCGAGACAAGGCAGCTGGCCTGTCTGACAGTGACATTGCCAAAAAGTTTGGAATTCATTGTACTACAGTCCAATGCATTGTCAAATGCTATGCTAAATCTGAAGACTACTATGCTGTCAAGCTGAAACCAGGTTGCCAACACCTTTTTACCTCTAATGACACTTGTCATGCAGTCTGGCTTCTTGGGCAAGGGAAGGCTCATGACACTGCAGACCTGCAGAGGAAGTTTTTCCCAGACATAAATGCTGAGACAATCTGAGTAAGGCTATGGGCATGTGGTCTAAAGGGCTATGTATGCCATCCAAAGCCTTTTTTGTCTGAGGCTCACAGGAAAAAGCGGCTTGAGTGGGCAAAGGCTCATGCTGACTGGACAGCAGAGAACTGGTGAGCTGTCATCTTTTCTGACAAGTCAAAATTCAATTGTTTTGGCTCAGATGGGCAGGAATGGTGCTGGAGGAGGCCTGGTGAAGGTTTCGACACATGGTACATGAAGAAGGTTGTGAAACATGGGGGTGGCAGTGTCATGGTATGGGGCTGTGTCACAGCCACTGGGCTGGGTCAGATATGCTGCATTGAAGGCAACATGGATGCAAAGCTATACATTAAAATCCTTCAGGATGACCTTCTGGGGACCCTTAGCAACCTTGGAATCAAGAAGAAACATATTTATTTTCAACAGGATAATGACCCAAAGCACACTTTGAAGCTTGCCTCCAAGTGGTTCAAGAATCAGAAACTCGATATACTTGACTGGCCTGCACAAAGCCCAGATATGAATATTATTGAACGTATTTGGGACTATTTGGAATGTTGTGTGCACACTCGAACGAAGCTACCATCAAACATCACTCAATTATGGGAGGCTTTGGCTGAGGAGTGGGAAGGCATCTGTTACGCCTCGACCCGGTACCTTCCATTTCCGGGTTAGAACTGTGGCTACGCGCTTTCGGTCCCACCACCGTCGTCATCCTCAGCTGCTCTGTTGTCGCATTCCTTATCGGGATGCGCGTAATACTCAAGAACTGGCCCTCCGGCCTTTATCTCTGGTAACCGATTCCTAATCGGTTACGCTGTTATCTCTTCACACGGGCATAACCCCGTTACTGTTTCTAGATGTGTCGTGTGCCCTTCAACTGTCGCGCGGCGTTGATCACGGTTACTTGTTCAAGGTAACGACCGACGCGCGCTAGTTTCCTTACGGAAAGGTAAACCTATAACCAGGCAATAGGCGAGCGAGCCGGAGCAGGCGGGCCTCTTGCAGATATGTCGACAGTGATGTGGAGATATATCGACAGGGACAGGTTTGACTACCTCCTGGGTTCGAGGTCTCTTCGTCCTGTTCGGATGAAGATACTTCTGAGATAGGTAAAGCAAGAGTTTATAGGACGAGTCCTACTTGCTTAGGTAGGTAGCTAGGTAGCGAAAATACAAGGAGTCTTCATTGCTACGCTGTGGGTTTATATACCCCACAGGCAATGAGACGACTATCGTATCATGTCCAAAAACGCGTACAGTAACAAACAAGACGGGGTTTGCATAACAAGACCTCCTCCACGACGCGTCGAGTCATCCTGACTGAGTGCTCACAATGACGCATGTATTGTGTCATGGGTGATGTCAACAATGACTCACCCTACTCATCATGACTCGACCTCAGGTCGGAGCGTTTGCCCTGGGCAAACGAAAGGTCCTCTAGGCGCGACGCGACGCGAAGGTCACGTGCCTAGGAAAGCAAACCGCATCCGTCAAAGAAGTCCTCAGATCCCATCGGGATCTGGGAAGCGAAAAGGTAAAGTAAGAAAAGGGAACACACGTAAGCGGAGGCCGTGTCGTAAACGTAAGGTCCATGGACTTGCCCCTAAGGCTAGGCAGAGGTCCGACGAGACGTCACTGGGACGCGGGAATGGGGACGACAACAGCGGCAGAGCGGACGGGCGGCGAGACTGCGAGGCGAGACATGCACGGTAGCGAGCGGGAAAGGAAAGAAACGGATCGGCGCACAACATTACCCCCCCCCTTTAGCCGGAACGACCTCGTTACGGGGTTTTCAGTCGAAGTCGTCAAAAGGAAGGTCCAGGTTCGCGTCGATTATCGGGACGAGGCTTGGGCTGCTTAACAGGACGTCCATGAGTGTCAGTCCACTTGGACCCCTTTCCGTTGCGGCACGACCAACGGCCAAGTCGTCGGCAGTCGAGGCAAGTGTGTTTATAAAAGGGGTGGAAGGGATTGAGAACGACGCGTCCTGCGAGTTCAAGACGGAGTTCGGGGGTCGAGCGGATAGGATAGAAGTCGGCGTTTGGGAGTGCTTCCGTTGTTTTTGTTGCATTGAATAGATCGTACGTCCAGAACTTCCGTTCGTCGTAGATTTTGAGGAGGAAGCTTCTCCACTTTTCGACTCTCTCTCTTTCTGAGACCCACGCATCATCGCATCTTTCGCCCAGGACCTGGGCCGCAATGTTGAGAAACTTTCTTCCGGCAACCTCTTCTTCCTCTCGATGTCGACACTTGTCGACCCAGTGGGCGCCTGGAACAGATCCATCTTCACTCTCTGACTCCCTTTCTTCAGCCGTAGCACCGCTTGTCTCTTTCCTGTCGCTGCCAGGAACTGGAGATATGTCCATTCGTTCGGGGTGTAAGCTTCGTGACGACCCTTCGCCTTGTCCACCCTTAGAGTCGTTCCTGGTACCACCTCCATCTCGGCTACTCTCAGCGGCCTTCGGGACGTAGCTTTCATGAAGGCCCTTTCGTTCCGTAGCTGTGTTACCAGCTGGAGAGGTTTGGTAGTCGGAGGGAGTGGTGACGACGAAAGCGACTTGTTTAACCACGGGCGGGACTTGGCGAAAGTCACGAAAGGACTGGGTCAGCTTGCTTCCGAACCTTGAGTGGACGATGTTGACTAGCGACCCTAGCATTTTCTGCATTCCTTCCACATTCTTCATTCCTTCAGTTTCCATGTACGCAGTGCCGGGGGACTGTTCATCGAGCACCGTGTCTCCGACCTTCAGGACGTTTGCGACGCGACCGACGGTATCTTCGATGCCTCTGTATATCTGATGCAGCATCCGTAGGTGTTCGTGGTCGTTTCCTGAGTTCCATCCTTCCCGGTCCCACTGTTCAAACCCTTCGAGCACCCGAACATAACCTTCATACTCTTGTGGGTTGCACAGGAGGCCGTAGGGGGGTGCGTCGTCGATTTGACTCTCATCGGGGATCGTGGACGCGGTTGTCTTGTTACCGTCCTTGTTAGAGGATGGTGGAGACTCTGGGTTGGGCGTGTTGCACTGGGCTCGGTACGCTGGCTCTGGCACGGGGTAAGGACGAGATCTGGGCGTCGTAGGTGTAGCCCTTCTCTTTCCCTTTGAGAGGTAGCGTATGTTGAACTGGGAATGGGGGTTTTGTGGCCCGTTTGCATTGGCGTCAAGAAGGGATTCAAGTGTGGACTCGTAGACCGACGCGAAGCGGTCTGCCGGTAGTAAACCGGAGAGGGACAGTGCAGGTGACGCGGGGGATGTAAAGTCATAGTCGGTGTCGAAGGAGGACGTGGCGTCGAGTAGGTACTCGCGTGACTCAGAGTTATGTCCATCGTCATTGTCGTATGAAGACATTTAGTTTTTGCGACGACGGCGGGTAGTGGGTTTCTGAGTTTCGGGGGGTTTGAGACGTCTTCTTTTATACTCTTCGAGGGTGTCACCGGCGTTGACAAGGTTTCTCTCTGGTTCCCAAGTGTTGTTTGCATGTCCAAAGCCGCTCCACTTGACCAAATAACGCGTTCTTTTACCGTGAGCCGTCTTTACCTCTTTGTGGTTTAAAATAGACTCGATCTCCCATTCTGGGACGTCATCGACCATTTCTGGTAACGGGGGAGGTGGTGCGGCTCCATATTCCGGTGTTTCGGTAAAGGGGAAGATCTTTGATGTATGAAATACGGGATGAACTCGCCATGTGATTGGTAGGTCGAGCTCCACCGCGACGTTGTTCAAGATCTTCTTTACGCGAAAGGGGCCGACGCGTCTTGGAGCGAGCTTGTTCGACTGCACCTTGCGTTTTAGGTCCTTTGCGTCTAGCCATACGAGGGAATTGAGTGGAGGAGGAGCGTATGGGAGTGGGTCCGGGCCCTGTTTTGCCATTCGCTCAGCCGTTTTCTTGTGGGCGATCAGAGCGGCATCACGGGCGTGAGCCAGTTCCTCTAAGCGTTCCTCTACTCCAGGTGCCTTTGACGCATGGACCGCTGGATACGGGTCTGGATCATAGCCGTACAGCAGAGAGAAGGGGGTTTGGCCGTGAGTGGAATGAATCCGGGAATTGTGTGCGAATTCCGCCATCGGTAGATAGCGGCTCCAGTCGTTAGGCCTTTCGGCACAGTACATTCGGATGTAGGTTTCCACCTCTTGGTTAACGCGTTCCGCTTCTCCGTTGGTCTGCGGGTGATATCCTGACGAGTATCGAGTTTTGATGCGAAGCGCCTTGTACAGGTTCTGTGTGAAGGCGCTCACGAACTGTGGTCCTCGGTCCGAGATTACCGATTCGGGGATACCGAAACGAGGGTAGACGTGTTGGAGCCATAGGTTAGCTAACTCCTCGGAGTCGACATCCTTAGTTGTTGGAATAAACATTACCGCCTTGCTGAGTCCGTGGTCCACCACCGTTAAAATCGAATCGTAGTTTTGTGAGACGGGTAGGTCTGTCACAAAATCCATTGACACCTGTTTGTAGGGTAACGGATTCGTGCTTTCGATCGGGTGTAGCGGTGGGGGATGGTTTTGTCGGACTACCTTCGAGGCTTGGCAAGTTGGGCATCCTCGAACATACTCTCGGACGTCTCTCCACATTCCAGGCCAGAAACAGTTCTTGTTTAGTTTCGCAGTCATGGCTTTGACTCCTGGATGTCCTGCGGACGGGTGGTCGTGGAATTCCTCGAGAGTTTGTCTTCGTGCTTTCGGGGGAATGTAGAATCTTCCGTTTTTAGTTTTTATCTTCGTTACTGGGTCTTCTTCGACGTCATTGTCTTCAGTCACCACGTAACTTTTGTCTTTTGGGGAAGACTCCCTTATTTCCTCGAAAACTTCTTTCGACACTCTCATTATTCCTCGTTGCGGTCGTACCTCTGCCTCTTTCCTCTTGACCTCTGGGACTTTCACCTTCGAAGGCTGTTCACCTTTGGTTTCGAGGGGTGCTTTTGTTGTCGTTTCAACCGGTTTGGGCTTAACTTTTGTGGTTTCACCCCCCTCTTTTAGCCAAATCGACGGTGGAAGTACCGTAGTTTCAACGGGAGTAGACGCGGTAAACCGTGGGTTTCTGGACAGCGTGTCGGGAACGATCATTCGTCGACCAGGGTTATGTTTGAACTTGAGCGGGAACCCCTGGATATACGCGAGCCAGCGGGCTTGGCGTCCAGTAAGGTTTTGGGGTTCTCGGTAGTAAGTGAGATTTTCGTGGTCGGTGTGAACGATCGTTTCCTCGACGGGGCAGAGTAAATAGTGCTTCCATGCCTTTAGAGCTCTCACAACAGCCATCATCTCCAAGTCGTAGACTTGATAGTTTTGTTCAGCTCCCTGAAGCGATTGCGACAGGTATGCTATAGGATGTAGCTCGTTGTCTTCGAACTTTTGGCATAGCACAGCGCCTGTGCCCAGTTTTGAGGCATCGGTGTAAACCTCGAACGGTTTGTCGAAGTCGGGGAGTCGTAGGACAGGGGCTTGGCTCATTAGCGTTTTTAGCTTTTGGAATGAGCTTTCTTCATCGTCCTTCCACCTCCACGGTTCATCCTTCTTTGTTAGCACGTGTAGCGGTTTCGCTACCATGGCGAAGGACGGGATGAACTGTCGGTAGAAATTGCAAAAGCCCAAAAACTGTCGTACGTCGTGGACGTTTTCCGGGGTTTTCCATCCTCGTACGGCGTCCACCTTGATAGGGGCGGTTTCGTACTGGCCATGTTTGATGGTAAAACCGAGGAAATCGATTTCCTCAGCTTCGAAAACGCACTTCGACAACTTTAACCGTAGGTTTTCTTTCTTGGCTATTTCCAAGAACTCTCTAACGTTCTTCTTCAGTTCTTCTCGCGTTTTAGCGTGGACAGTTACATCATCCAGATAGATGACGGCCTTTTTGTCGATACGTAGTCGACCGAACTTGCCGTCCATGTATCTTTGGAACGTTGGGGGTGCGTTATTCTGTCCGAAGAACATAACGGTAGGCTTGTACACCCCTCGGGGTGTTACGAACGATCCTAACAGGGCGTCGTCTTCCTTTTCTACTCGGATATTTGTGAATCCCCAGCGGACATCGAACTTGGCGAAGTACTTCGATTCCACTAGTTCATCGAGAATCGGCTTGACGAGGGGGAGCGGGTAACGATCCGGGATCGTGAAGGAATTGAGTTGTCGATAGTCTTGTATCAACCTTTTCTTCCCATCTTTCTTCCCGACGAAAAAGACTGGTGCCGGCGGTATCTTAAGGATGTCTGCGTTTTGAATTTTCTCGATTTTTCCGGTTTTAAGATTTTCTTCTAGGAATTCATCGAGTAGCTTCATTTCGTCGCGTGACAAAGGATATATTTTGGCCGGCTTAAAAGTCTTTAAGTCCTTGCTCGTGTCGATTTTGATGGTGTGGTCGAAGCCTGGTCTGTGGGGGGGAAGGGGGCAGTTCTCCGAGAACACTTCTGAGTATTCAGAGTATTCTCTTGGTAACATTACCTCTTCATGCGTAGTTCTTGCCTCGAGTTCCGTCGATATCGATGTTCTGTTTATGGAGACGGATATCTCGGGCGTTCCCCACCCTATGATTCGGCGTTTGACCCAGTCGATCACTGGCTGTGCTTGTTGAAGCCAGGGCATTCCGAGTAGTAAGCCTTCATTTTTTAACTCCATGACGTAGGCGTGAAGCTTGAAGGTTCTTCCGTGGACTCTTCCGGTGAAGAACGCGATAGAGTCGATTACTTGTTGAGTAGATCCTTCAAAGCTTCTTGGCGACCATGGATGTTCAATTTTCTGGGTTTTAAGGCCATGCTTCTTTACGACGTCTTTACTGATTGCGTTGCATTCGGCTCCGCTATCAATTGCAGTTCGTACCGCTTGATCGTTTCGTTCCACCAGGTAGAGTGTTCCAGCTATAGCGTTGACAGACGGATATTCATTGTACGCGGCTAGGGACATTAACTCTGGTGCGGAAAACGATCGGAACGTACACCTCTCCTCGGTTGCGGTCTTTCCGAGAGAGGTTCTTAAAAATCCTCCTTCTTTTCATTTCCAAGCGCCTTCTTCAGTTCCTCGAACTCACTTGCGCTGTACTTTGACTTTATTTCTTGGAGGACTGTCGTCTTTTCGAAGTCTTTCTTCTTTGGGCAGCTACGACTCATGTGGCCTTGTTTTCCACATTCGTAGCACGACCCGGTAAAGCCTTCTGAAGTGCGAACTTCTTGAAACCTAGGGGGTTTCCTTTTCTGGGGCGTTTTGTAGGCGATCGGCTTCTTTTGTCGATCAACGTCCATTGCCCAGGAATCAGCCTTTTTGTTGCTGTTCCTTCCTTCGTCTTGATACATATGCAGGACAGTCCGATCTTCTTTCGTTAAGCAGCTGTTGTATACTCCGAGCGATGCTTTCGCGGTTTGTGCGTCGACTGCAGCGTCTATCCACTGTTGGACAGTTGTCGGAATTTTTCCGGACCGAAGGATCCATTCGGTAGTTCGGGGGTTTAGCCCCTTACCGAAGTAGACGCCTGCCTGTCGATCATCGCGGGAGATATTTGCTCTTGTTATAAGATCCAGGAACTTCCCGATATACTCGCTTAACGGCTTGTCACTTTGTTCAATCTCGGCCATTTTCAGGAAAGCTAGGGCTTCCGTGTCTCCGACTTTGAAGATCCTTTCCATTCGCTCGATAAAGGCAGTCCATGTGTCCACGATGTATACGTCTCCGCCTAGAGTGGTACACTCTTTTAGATAATTTTCGGCGAAATGGACGGAGGACCCTTGACTCATAAAAGAGAGAGCGAATCCGATCTTCCTTTCATCTGTAGAGTAGATGTGTCGGTTGAGATTGAGGTAGTTGTTGACAGAGGCTATCCAAGCTTCGTATTTGCCACTGGTTCCATCGAAGGCGGGGGGCTTTCCAAGCCCCAACTCTTTTCCTCCATCTGATGGTCTTCCTTCAGCTGGTCGGTCTGTAGAACCTCCGGGGATGGTATAGGACGGGAAAACGAGTCCTTGATGACCGGTTAGGGCTTCATACCATGCTACGAGTTCTCGTACGTTGCCGACAGTTTTGCTTTTGAAGGGGTCTGTTGTCTGGGCAAATTCTTGGAACTTTTCTGCGAGTTTAGCAATTGCTTCTTGTTCACCGACTCCTGCCATTCCGAGGTCTAACGACGTTGACGCCGACTCAGGTGCTGTATGAGTCTCTTCTTCGTCAATCTTCTTTCCCGCTAAGGGTTCTGGTTCTCGGATTTGATGGAAGGACGAGGGTAACTGTGACGGCTCGAGGGTTTCTTTTCCTCTGCCACTGGTAGGTGACACCGGAGTTTTTGCTTCGGGGTCGGCCTTTACTGGACTTGCTATTTCGTACGGTTGATACCTCTGAGAGAGGCTTCTTTCAACCTTCTCGGGTGCAGCGGTGGATGTCGAAGCGCGCGGGGGAACTACTGGGGGTCTTCGGCCTGGCCGAAACTTTGATGATCCCGCGTCTGAAGACACCTTGCTTTTTCCTCGAGAATCGAGTTGTTTTTATAGTGTTAATTCAAATGACCTTTCAGGAATTCCCAATAGTCTTCCAGCTAACACGGGGGGTGTTGCGATACTACTTGGTACTCCTCTGAACAGGCTTTACTCTTTGAATAACCGACGCTTGCGTTGTTTTCGTGAGATGGGGTAAGTCCTTACAAACTGCGGAGTGTTGCAGATTTGTAGGAAGGGTTGTGATTGTGGGGGTTTGTCGCAAGAACGATACCTGTCGAATGTTGTGTGATGCTTTCAGCTACGACCTTGTGGGAGCTGGGATCACGTTCGCAGATATGCGACGTGAGGGTATTTTCGCTTTTGTCGCGCGGCGTTGATCACGGTTACTTGTTCAAGGTAACGACCGACGCGTGCTAGTTTCCTTACGGAAAGGTAAACCTATAACCAGGCAATAGGCGAGCGAGCCGGAGCAGGCGGGCCTCTTGCAGATATGTCGACAGTGATGTGGAGATATATCGACAGGGACAGGTTTGACTACCTCCTGGGTTCGAGGTCTCTTCGTCCTGTTCGGATGAAGATACTTCTGAGATAGGTAAAGCAAGAGTTTATAGGACGAGTCCTACTTGCTTAGGTAGGTAGCTAGGTAGCGAAAATACAAGGAGTCTTCATTGCTACGCTGTGGGTTTATATACCCCACAGGCAATGAGACGACTATCGTATCATGTCCAAAAACGCGTACAGTAACAAACAAGACGGGGTTTGCATAACAAGACCTCCTCCACGACGCGTCGAGTCATCCTGACTGAGTGCTCACAATGACTCATGTATTGTGTCATGGGTGACGTCAACAATGACTCACCCTACTCATCATGACTCGACCTCAGGTCGGAGCGTTTGCCCTGGGCAAACGAAAGGTCCTCTAGGCGCGACACGACGCGAAGGTCACGTGCCTAGGAAAGCAAACCGCATCCGTCAAAGAAGTCCTCAGATCCCATCGGGATCTGGGAAGCGAAAAGGTAAAGTAAGAAAAGGGAACACACGTAAGCGGAGGCCGTGTCGTAAACGTAAGGTCCATGGACTTGCCCCTAAGGCTAGGCAGAGGTCCGACGAGACGTCACTGGGACGCGGGAATGGGGACGACAACAGCGGCAGAGCGGACGGGCGGCGAGACTGCGAGGCGAGACATGCACGGTAGCGAGCGGGAAAGGAAAGAAACGGATCGGCGCACAACATCAACAGGGTCGTATGCCCGCTGTCTGCGATTGTGCCTCTTTTCTTTCGGCAACTCATTCTTTGACTCGATGCCATTTGTATTTTAGCTGCGCCTTACTGCGCATCGTTGACGTTCCGTCGTGAGCCCACTCTGTGTACTCGCTCCCATTGGCTCCTCTGACATCTACGATAGGTGCCCACTTCTAGTGGGTCTCAGACGTTGTTTCCTTTAGGCTTTAGGCCCACTACGGTATGGTATATAGAGACTACCGTACTGTTGTTTCTTCCTTATCTTTTCGCTACCTTGCAACACGCCCCATTTATTTCCATTACTTTGGAAATACGAGTGACGGCGTCCAAGGGTGCTCAAAGTCTCCAACGCACCGAGGTAATCAGCTTCGTCGCCAACCAAGCTCTGCCTTCTGCCGCTTCTCGTTCCTATACCTTTATTAGGTACTCCGAGGAACATGCGGCATAACAGCATCGAGGATGACTACATTGTGAAGCTATATAACAGTATGCTGGAACGTGTCCAGGCTCTGCTTGAAGCTAAGGGTGGTTATACTAAATACTAGAAAGCTCATTTTCATATCTCAAATACCTCACTCATGGCATCCACTTTTCTCAAGCACATACCAGCATCCAAATATAAATTGCACACCACTTTTTTTCCTAATTACTTTGTGTAGTCAAACAGTCATTCACTTTGTCTATCCTTTTCATACCACACTCATGTCCAGTACCTTAGCTATCTAGTGAGCTATTAATCACAGTCATTGGTCCAGTTGTTGACAAGGAGGACAACAATCTGTCTGATTATTAATCCTGTGCATTACCTTTTTGAGATACTGTACGTATCCATATCCCGCACTGCTCTATAGGCCCAATCCCGCCCCCAACAACTCCGCTGTGGATCCGGACATGTTGAATAGTGAAGGAGCGGTGTCAACCGCAGCCGTGGTTCATGTCTTTGAGGACTTTAGATGGCACGGCTGGTACAATTCACCGGGCCTATAGATATGTATATCACGAGCGGCTGGCTTGGCTGGTTTGCCGAGTCGGCTACTCATGTTATCACCACCACTGAAGTACACTCTGACCTAGCTGTACTGTTCGAGTGCTATGGGCGCAAAGGGCTCTATTTCAGAGCAGGATTGTCATACAGGAAACAGATGATCTGGCTACTCTGCTGTTTAAAGGGTACACGTCGTTGCCTGCCACTGTGATCGGCGCGCAAGTGGACCCAACCAACTGGAGTCACCATCACAGAATTCGATCACCCTCCCGCACTCCACAAATCCCATCATTGGGCCTCAAATTGTCGCGCTCGCCTTCGTCAGCGTCGATACGTAAGCTGCGTATAGTGTATACGACAATCGGTATGCGTTCTCCATGATCCTACTTGGGATCACTGTGTGGGTACCAAGTTTTGTCATGGACTGCGGCATGCTCATGCTTGCCCACGCCGAACCAACTTCTGTTGCCCCTGTGGAGACGGCATTCTCAGCTCCATTAACGAAATCGTCTTAAGGGGAGAAGAAAGGACTATCAATTCTGTCACACAGGCCAGGTTCTTGCTGTTCTTCGACTATAACGCCACATTCGCCATACGACTCTATTTCAGCCCGCCTATGATTTATACCATCATACTTCAAGCCTCGTTCTTTGGCTAGCTCATGTTCCTTGCATTCGTTTCTAGTAACTACACAAGCGCGACGGTGTCTATTCTTGTTATCTCGCACTTGAAGAACCCCAGAGGGACCATGAATGATCTTTTACTTAGGGACAGCAGCGTATGAAGAACTCTCAAGTTGGCCGTCGACTGTCAAGCGGATAGCCGTGAACATTTGAACCTCGATTCATCGACGCCGACTGGAACGACTAAAAAAACCCGGAGTTGGAGAAGAGGTGGCTGAAGGTGCTCCTTGAAGACGCACATATGATGGTTTGGCAAACACACGGCGGACCATTCAGTGCAATTGTCGACTCTGAGGTGATGTGAGGATTGTCATGCGAAGGTCTACATTCTGTAGGCCATTATAGTTGCTCCTGTATAGTTAGCCACTGCCACCGTCCGTCGATGCCCAACTCCTCGGAAACGCAATGCTACTTATCACAAGAATGAAACGTTACTCATCTTAATAGTGACAAAGAAGTCTGTTCGAACTCCTCCGCAGCTCGCTCCATAAATTCATCTCCACTTGCTTCTTCAACATCCTCACGGAATTCCTCATTGCCTGCATCAGTCACAAATTGCACGCTGTAGACTAGCGATGCACGCATGCTTGTCACACTCGTACTCCGTGGTCTTCTTTAATCCCTTCTCAAAACGCCACCTGCGAGTAGCCCAGCACCATCAGTAGCAACTATGCCAATTCGACTGGCATTCCCATGTCCGTTCATTCACCTATCAATAGTGGGGTATCAACAAAACTGACTGTCTTCCTCCAGCACTGAAACTCCGTAAACGAGCGAACGCGCTCTGTGAGGACCGGTGGGACACGCACTCAGTGCAAGTGAAGGCGGTGTCGAAGCCGGCGAAGGGAACTCCGGTACTGAGGTCTTCCAGAAATTGAAGTCCGTAAAACTCAGGTGAAGGTGGTGTCAAAGTCGGGAAGGGAATTCCTGTACGAGGGTCTTCCAGAGATTGAAATCTGTAAACTCGGTTTCCCATTTCCTGTGAATGGAAAGGAACATATGGTTCACAACATACGTCACGTGGATGTGCCTACGCTCACTCCTTGAGATGCTATCATGATAGTTCCTTTTGATTAGAGCTTACGATGATTCGTACGCCGCCAACTCGGGAAGGTTCATCCTACCTGTGCCGCTCAGTCAATGGTGAATCCATGACGAGGGAACGTTGACGTTTCGGTCCCACGGCCAACCAAATTCGAGAAAACGAACCTATGAAGCCACGCAATGACTTTGTCCAGACTCGGGATCGCAAATCTCTCTGCAAGCTTAAAATTATCTTCCTTGATACCCTTGAGGTAATCTCGCGTCGAATCTGCACGTCGGATCGTTCGACAAGTTAGATACATAATCTCGTACCTGGAGGTATCGCTGCACAGGTTTGCACACCAGAATTTATCCAGTCTCACCTGACCGTGATGACCCAGACCTTCAGGAGAACATGTATCAACGTTGCAGCTTGCATCCAAACGAAGGGAGAAGGCGTAACTTACTTGGTGATCGTCCCGTCGAACACTACGATTCCGTCCACCGATTTCCAGACGTAATCTGGGCCGTCGATGCGATGTCTCTTCGTCAATAGAACGTAAACCTAGTTCCAGTGCTTTCCAACACGGAAACACGATTGAACAAGCCGAGGGTTTCTCAGTTCGGCCTGGGCAAGGGATATGATGATTAGATAATCTGCCCATTTTGGAACACTGATTGATGATTGGTGATGATTTGAGCCTGTCGCCGTCTACTCTTCATCGATTCATCCATCATGGCACCGTCCGCTTCAAAACAAAAAAGACTGGCAGAAAAGGCCGCAAAACAAGCGGTAAAACAATCTGGGACGACAACGTCGGGATCGACCCCTACGCCATCCGTCACCGGCACCACCTCCAATACACCACTCACCAGCGTTTCGGCAGCCAACAGCACAGATGATTTGACGTCGATGGCAAAATTACAGATTGCCACGGAAAGGTGCGTACATGAAATGAAGCTAGATAAAGTCACTCACAGATGTTGAAGGAGTGCTGCTGGGGTGCTGGTATCCGACGTGAAGGGCCGAGACATCAAAATCGATCAGTATACCTTGTCATTCCATGGCCGGCTACTTATCGAAGGTGCGGAAATATCGTTGAATTATGGCCAAAGGTATGGCCTTCTTGGTGAAAATGGATCTGGAAAGGTACATGTATCCACCCCACCGACAGAAATGTTTATTGACACATTTTTAGTCGACTTTCCTCCAATCGATATCGGAACGTGACATTGAAATCCCACCACATATTGACATCTATCTCGTACGAGGCGAGGCAGAACCTTCCGATATCAACGCCGTGGATTTCATCATCGCCTCTGCCAGGGAGAAAGTGGCGAAACTTGAAAGACGCATCGAAGAGCTATCTGTAGCCGACAACGTCGATGAAGCTGCACTTGACCAAGCATATGAAGAGTTAGAAGAGCTGGACCCTAGTACCTTCGAGACGAAAGCGGCGAGCATTCTGCATGGTCTTGGATTTAGCCAGCAGATGATGCAGAGACCAACCAAAGATATGAGTGGTGGTTGGCGGATGCGAGTCTCACTGGCACGCGCTCTATTTGTTAAACCACACCTTTTGCTACTAGATGAGCCTACGAACCACCTCGATTTGGGTGCTGTCGTATGGCTGGAGGCTTACCTGTCAACTTACAATCATATCCTCGTTATCACGTCGCACTCACAAGACTTCCTTGACTCCGTTTGCACCAATATCATGGACCTAACGATGAAGAAGAAACTCGTATACTACACCGGTAATTATACGACCTACGTTCGCACAAAGAAGGAGAACGAGGTTAACCAGATGAAGGCGTATAATAAGCAACAAGAGGAAATTGCTCACATTAAGAAGTGAGCACACTTGTTCACCCTTCGTCATATGCACTGACGTAAGGTTTTCAGGTTCATAGCATCGGCTGGAACGTATGCCAATCTTGTGAAACAGGCAAAGTCGAAACAAAAGATCATAGACAAGATGGAGGCTGCAGGACTCGTTGAAAAGGTTGAAACGCCTAGACCACTCAGATTCCACTTTGAGGACATTCGGAAGCTGCCGCCTCCGATCATTGCCTTCAATGAGGTTGCATTCTCGTACTCCGGAAAGCGCGAGGACTACTTGTATCAGAAATTGTCATTCGGCATCGAGTGAGTGCGGTCTTGATATCGCGTAAGACATAGCTGACGTAAAATGCGCACGCACCAGCATGGACTCCCGCGTGGCTATCCTGGGTGCAAATGGTGCAGGCAAATCGACACTCCTCCACCTCATCACAGGTGCCCTACAACCATGTGAAGGAACGATCTCTAAACACGCCGCTCTGAAACTAGCGAAGTACTCGCAACACTCAGCCGACCAACTTCCGTATGACAAATCGCCAATAGAATACTTCCAATCGATCTTTTTTGAGAAGTATCCTGAGAAGGACGCTCAAGTGAAGTTTAATCCCCTCCGCCTTGCCATGATCGTAATACTAATGGTGCCTTTTCGATGGACTGATGTAGGCTTGGCGTCAGCAGCTCGGCAGATTTGGTCTTTCTGGTTCACATCAGACCTCTCCGATCCGGCAGCTGTCGGATGGCCTGCGGAATCGGTGAGAAAGAACTCAGGTTGATTGAAATCGATAGCGTTACTCATGAATTATTACGTCGCAGTGTCGTGTTCGCACAGCTTGCGATGGAGCATCCACACATCCTCCTTTTAGGTGCGTTCGTCCATTTCCGTGGTATTGACAAATCCTCATTTTGGATTGTGTCAGATGAACCAACCAACCACTTGGACATGGCTTCCATAGATGCCCTTGCCTTAGCTATCAAAGAGTTCGAGGGCGGCGTTGTGATCGTTTCCCACGACTTCCGTGCGTATCTGTCGCATTCCTTCATCGTCGTGTGCTTGACTTATGTGAAATAGGTCTCATCTCGCAGGTAGCCGAGGACCTGTGGGAGGTAAAAGACAAGACAATCAAAGACCTCACTCGCGAGGGCATCACTATCGTCGACTACAAGAAGAATCTCGTCAAGCAGAGTAAGTATTCGCTACCTCATTGACCCGGTCGGAATCAGATTAACTCACGCCTGTACGCCAACAGGTCAGGCTGCCCTCGAGAAGGCAAAACTTATTGGCAAGAGTGCCCAGAAGGGAAAAACCTAAGCGAAGATTTTCGCTGTTTTCCCGCACTCCGCATGCATCGACCAATTTTTAGACTAGAGCATGTTGTACTGTATGCCCACGCCTTGCGCAGGCGTTCCCGGGATTGCATATATGTTCTATCATGGTAACACTGTTCCCGCGAGGTGTCTTTAGGTGTGAAGGAAACGACGGATGAGGAGATCTAATGATCATTTTCCGACGGTACTTCCTAGGAGTCCTTAGGCAATTGACATTCCTCACAGTTGAGGTGCCCACGCCTGTGATAGGAAGTCATGGGGATTCGGTGGACTCGTTGTGCATGTCAGATGCGCCAGGTCTTCTCAACACCAGTAATGCCCACATTACTTATATGTAGAGCCTGCCTGGGTGCTGTACCCGCCCACTCGCCTCGTCGAGTGGAGAAGGTGCCATCAATTCTGTTACATGCGCCGGGTTTTCGTTGCACTTCACTTTAGTGCTACGCCTGCCATACGGTTCTGCTTCAGCCTGCTGCTGATGAATGGTGATCATGAACTTCAGTTCGTTGACGCCTGGAATGACTAGAATTTCCCAGGAAAGAACAAGAGGCAGCTGAAGATGCTCCTGAAGGGCGTACACACAACATCGTTGGCATGCTTTCAAAATTACAGGCCACAGATTATTCAATATAATCGATGACTCCGACTCACTGAGGTAGTGTGAGCACTGTGATGCGATGATCTACACTCTGTAGGCCACTATAATTACTCCTGTACAATTAGCCCCTGTCATCGTCCCTCTAAGACAGTCCATGTCCAAACCCCCCAGACACCCAATGCTGCTCAGATCACAAGAATGGAACGTTCCTCATCTCAGTAGTGGCAAGGAAGTCTCTGTCGAATTCTTCCTCTGCAGCCTCCTCTACATATTCATCTCCATTCTCTTCCTCATCATACTCATGAGTTTCCTCGTCGTCTTCGTCCATCGCAAAGTGCATGCCGTTGTCTATCGATCCAGGCATGCTTGTTACGCTTGTGCTCCGTGGTCTTCTTTCCCTCTTCAAAGTGCCTCCATCCACTCCTCCCTCAGCCTCTTCATCCGAGTCCAACATCGTCGACGAAACCGACGAGCGCGACCGAGGGCTTTCCTCACCACTCTCTACCAACGTGGATGGCGAAGATGACAGCGCCAGCGCTGCCAGTCGACTGCTGAGCTTCTCAAACGAAGACATCTGACGCAGATGTGTATTTCGTTCCCCGAGTACCCCAGAACCGCCAACAGTAACAGTGCCAGCTTCTGCTGGCGTCCCAGTCCCAGTCCCCGTCCCCCTACCTATCAACGACGGGGTGGACAACGAAACTGACTGTTTCCCCCCAATACTGAAATTCCGTAAACGAGCGAATGCGTTCCGCGTCGACGTATCAGATCGCGCGCTCAGTGCAGGTGAAGGTGGTGTCAAATCCGGCAAGGGGAATTCCTGCACCGGGATCTTCCAGAAATTAAAGCACGTAAACTCGATTTCCCAACTCCTGTGGATAGGCGGAAATATTTGGTCCACAAGATCCGCCATGTGTATGTATCTATATCCACCGTTTGAGATGCTTTTGTGATAGTTCCTTTTGTTTAGAACTTACGATGATTTATACCCCGCCAACTCGAGAAGCTCCATCTTGACCGTGCTGCTCGAGTCGATGGTGAATATACGTGATGAGGGAATACTGACACTTCGATAGGACAGAGCGTCGGTGATTCGGTTCCCAAAGCCAGCGTAGAACGGTGTATGAGACATGTCTCCAAATAGCCGTTGGATATCTCTCAAACAGGCCATCTTAAATACCTCAGGCTTCCGCATGATAACTTCCCTGAATCAATCCCTTTAGCGCTACGGGTCACCGTAACGGGGGAAACGGACCTATGAAGCGACGCAATGACTCTATCCGGACTCAGGATCACGGGTCCCTCGGGAAGCTGAAGATCATCCTGCTTGATACCCTTGAGATAATCCCGTGTCGAATCTGCTTGTCCGATAGCTCGAGAGGTGAGATACATGATCCTGTACCCGTTCCGGACGATATCGCTGTACAGCTTCGCCACACCGGAATGTGTCCAGTCTCGCCCGATCATGGTGAATATGTGACCCAGACCATCAGACCTGGAGAACACATGTCAACATCTTGACACATTCAAGAGGAAAGAAAAGACGCACTTGGTGATCGTTCCGTCGATATCGGATACCACTATTCTGTCCGTCGATTCCCAGACGAAAATCCGGGCCGTACACGCAGGTGCCCCGCCCGTCGTTAATGAGAACGTAATCGTATTAGCACCTAACTTCAGGTCCAGTACTTTCTATCGCGGAAACATGAACACGAATGAGGAAGAGGTGGTTAGAGAAAGTCTCACGAGTTGATCGGATGTCAATCGGAGGGTCTTGGCATACCTCTTCTGCGTTTCCGGTTTCGTGGGGATGGGTTGATCTACCGGCTTTGGCACAGGTGATTGGGTCAGTATGGGTGTGCCCGGGGGTGCCGATGCTGGTTTGCCGATGCTTGCAGGGGCCACCCGTGGAAACTTCTGTACGCATTCAGCAAAATGATCGTCGCAAATTTTGTTGTCCGGTTATACTCACTGCATGAAGTGGAATCGTTGTCGATTCTCGGAGAACAGGTCTCTCAGTCTCAGGTATATCTTTACCTCGACTCCACCACCGCACCCAACTACTGGACGGCGACGGCTTTCTAGGAAATGGACTTGTTGGTTCGAATTCTGAGTGCCTCAACTCCCCCTCGTCCGAAGATGACGGAGACGGGTCTTGCGGTGACGATGGGGATGGCAAGTCATCAATTAAACCCTCTTGAGAAGAGGACGCACGCCATGTGCTCAAGGCATTCATCAACGGAGATTGATCTTCCCTTGTAATGTATTGTCCATCATTCCACTTCATCACCAAACGCTCGTCGCTGACCAATTCGTCGTCGCCGACAAAGCGGTGGTAATCTATAACCCCAGCTTCAAAGGTATGCGCTGCTTCATGCTCGTCATGTTCGTGGAATACCTCTCGTCTCTCTACGAGACTGAGCTTGAATGCGGCGGTTTTACCATCGATCGATACTCGGAACTTGGTCGGGTCCGAACGGGACGCCGCGAGCCTGCCACTGGCGCCAAGTTCATCTGGTTCGGTGTTCAGAGAAAAGCTTCGTTCGTGAAGGGGCGCATTAGGGTTTACGTTTGGCCCGGGAGGAGGTAGAGACACGTGGACGGAATGTGGACTACCTTCGAGTTCGGGAGGCACGCTTCGACTACGCGTGAGCCCGCGCCCGTTATCCTCGGAATCGTCTTCTATATCATCTATGGCTTTCGACTTGCCCTTGATAAATGAAGGTGTAAAGTGGGTCTGGACTGGAGAAGGCTGATGGAAAGCACCCCCCTCCCAAGAACGTTCCCGCAAACGTGGTGGGGTACTGTTGCCGTCTGGCGTAAGATGATCTCTGGACGGTTCTGGTAATGGAAATGGTATTCGGTTGTGAGGGACTGAAAGCGACACGTGAGAAAGGATTAAAGAATAGTGGATAGCATCTGGCTGACCTGTTTCTTTGCTTTCATGTGGGTGATGTGGTATTCGCTGGTTAGAATGGTCGCCGTGGTGCCGCTTTGACTGCGACGGAACCGAATGATACCCGGCCATGTCGAGAGCCACGTCTGGAATGCACGTTGAGGACATATGATTGCGTATGAATGAGAGAGCATACCGTCTTTATATTGAACATCAGGTGCGACACCCTCGTCTTCAGCAAGGACTGGTGCGACGTCATCGGACTGAGCCACGGATCGCGCGCGTGGACGACGGGACATGGCTTGTTCACTAGACGTAGCATCCAGATCCAGGAATTCTGGCTCCGGGATGTCTGAGTCCGCTTCGATCTGCGGAATTTCGGCCTGGCTCGAATCGGCCTTGGACGCAACGGACGGAATGTCCTTCTGTGGGGTGGTAGATGTTGCAGTGAGCAATGGACTGGTGACAAGGTCTTCAGGGATATCTTCTTCGGTTTCGACAACGAAGAATGCCTCTCCAGCATCTCCGATCTTCATGCCGAATGGGATAGGATTGCCATTGATGAAGACGTTGACCTGGATGACAGTAAGCGACGTACGATGACATATCTCGACTCAACTCGACACTGTGTACCTTTTTATCAGCTGGCCGAAGCACCTGAAGCTTCCCGAATCGAACATGGAACGGTGAGCAAGCCAAGTAGATATCTCCGTCGTCGGCCCGCCTCCGTACGACGATGACGTCGATCGCGCCGGTGAGCGTGGATGGGTTGATGTCCTTGTAGTATTGATAGGTTGCACTGACGGCACCACGAAGGTAGTTCATCTCTCCACTCTTGAATCTGGTTCAGAGATTGGTTAGAGGTGGGTCAGTTTGTCAGTCAAGACAAGCTCCGGCGAGTGTGGGGCAAATGTGGAGCCGGCTAATAAAATTACCTACTTACGGTTGACAAGTCACCCCAACACAACCATTTGATTGACGCCCACGACGATCCTGGCGAAAATCAGGTTTAACAGAGACCTGTCAGGCTTTCGGAGGGTCCTTCTGTTGTGCACGACCATGACTAGTTGGACGTTCGTCGTTGGCGTCGATCTTGGGGTGTGGCACCCGGTCCAGATCCTTCCGTCCCCCGAATTCGGTTTACACTCGAGTTGTGCGTGCGTCGTACTAACCATGGGGAATAGCTTCAGCCTTCTCTGGCTTGTCGCTTCGTCCACCACTCCAATCACACAACCGAGACCATGAAACGATCGTTGCAATTTTCACGTATACCACGCCCGCTGCTACGACACCGCTACATAGGGCTTGCCTCGTTCACGATCTTTTTCACCGCCTTCGTCTTGTCTCTCCTGGTTGGCCTATCCTTGCCCATCATAAAGTCTATATATCTTGTGAAAATTGCTGCTGTCGATTCTGTAAATCCCCCGTCGAATTCTGCGACTTCGCTCCTCTTCGGGGTATGGGGTGTATGTGGGCTGAGGTGCGTTCCTACAACATCTTCTAGGGCACATTTGTACTCATGTGGTGTCCAGCGGACTGGGCATAGGTGAATGCTACGGTCCCCAGCTCGGCTACACCATTCCTTCCGATATCTTGTCTCTCGTAGGACTTTCTCAGAGCGTAGCTACCATCGCTGAGAAGACTATTCTCGTCCTCCTCATCCTGCATTTGGTCTCATCAGGATTATCGACGATAGTCTTCGTCGTTTCCCTCTATTTGCACTCACATCCAGCAGCTATCATTGCACTCACCACGGCCATTGTCACTGCGCTCGTGTCAAGCCTTGTATTTGCGGTGGATGTGGTGCTGGTGGTGCTCATAAGGAATCACATCAATTCGCTCTTTCTCGGTGCTCGGTTTAGCGTGGAATTTGGAAATGGTGTGTGGATGATACTGGTAGCGGTCGTGACGACGTGGATTGCGGTTGTCATTCTCTCATCCAGAGTATGTTACTGCTTGGGGGTAAGACCGTAAGTGATGCATCATGTTGGACTCTAGTCTACAGGACGACAATCCTGACTGCTGTTGTTCGTAGACCGTTTCCGGATTGTGAGTGAACTGAATCTGGGACCATACGCTCCATGTTCCCAATTCGATGATATCCGGAATTGTACATCACGCCCATTGCGATACAGGGTGTGCTCACGTGAATACGGAAGCACCTATTCTGCACTTTGTTCTGTGGCTCAGTTTTGGTATCGGCGTCAAATACTGCGTAGGTCAGCTTGTCTATAGCGCATCTTCTTACGCAAAACTTGAATTTGACAATGTTGAGATGTGCAATCCCTCTATGGACGGTTCTTCCAGGGACATTTAGTCTTGACCCCGGCTAACTCATTATTACGTTGAATCGCCCGATCTCCATATGCGGCCTCGTAGCGCCCATACATCAAATCACATACATTCGAGGTAAATGTTCCCCCTGGCCAGTAATCCCCTGCGTCCCTTTTACTGCGCAGCTGTGTGTATGTCATCAGTTACGGCGGGCGACGAAGGTACGAGTTGTTTGGTAATGATGGCCCTTGTGCACCGCCCAGACCGCGGCGGAATATTTTGGGATGGCGATGCCATGACGAGGAGCACGTGAAAAATAGTGTGTCGTGGGTCCACAAGCCTCTCATATCGATACAAACTCCTTCCCATGATTCGTAAACGGAGATCAAAGCTTATTGTTCAAACATTCACTCGTCCTGGAGAAACTAATGCTAAGGATGACTAGCACGAGCATGTTCGCCTCGGTTTGTCCTCGGTGCTACTTTTGGCGACCGAATTGATGGACGACTTCGATGATGACGTAATTATCAGGCGGAGTGTATATGCTCCTATACTTATTAGTCATCAGACAGTCAGCGACACGACATTTCCCGGTCTGTCTCTCTCTGCGTGTGTGCGGTCAGACAGTGTTTGCAGTGTACAGGGATTTCCGTTCAATTGACACTTTCACTGGCTTGCTATGACCTCGTTCTCTACCAAAATCTCACCACGTTCCATGGATCATGCATATGCTTCTTCGCTGGGCTCTCTTCAGGTTCATGATTTTCCCCTACCGAGAACGACTGGTGCTGCCAGCACCAGGGCCCCTCCGCCAGTGCCTCGTCATCATCCTTATCGCAAAAGATTTCCCTCAGATCGATATAACCACGGTGTATCACCTCCTAAATACTATCAAAGGAAATCTGATGATCAGGATGCACCCGCGCTATTGAATCGTCTGAGCAATAGTCCTGCGTCACCCCCCACTGCTACGCTGTTGGATAGGATTGGGCTTCAGGCAGAGGAGGGAGAAACCGGCTTAGACGGTGATTATATGCCGTCGTTTTCACCGCCATCGACGCCTTCAGAACCTGGGAAAGCGGAATCTCGGATCGATAAGCCCATAGCGGTCGAGTCAGGAGAAGTCGAGCGTTTTTTAGAGAGTGTGCTGAACCCCCGTGTTTTGGAGCCTGTGGGTCGACCCAGACCTGTGGTATGTAGTGTGCTTTTACCGTGCACAGGACGCCACAACTCATGACGTTATTCCTAAGGCACAAGAAACACGTGTGTCTGAAGATATCTTTCCCGCCCTGGCAAAACGTATAGGGCATGAGAGATTGTCCCGTTCGCCGCCATCACGCTTCGTGATTCAGGACATGAAACAAGTGCAATCTCACACTCCGAGCATCGATGGCAAGGCCGCGGATGATAATTTCCCAAACCAGCACAACAGAGAACCTGTCGTTAGTCCATCAGCGACTGTGTTTGAGCAGTGCAGAACGCACCTCGCGCCTGTTGTGCTGGCTTCTGTCAAGGCGAGAGACTCTCATGCACCCACACAGCTTGAGCAATGCGCAACTCTTCTATCGGATGATAGATGCGCAACTTTACTCCGTCATGCAAGGGATATGAGAGAACAACTACGGTCTTCTTCACAAGTGCATGTGCCAAGCAGTCCCAGGCGTAGAACGCCTGAGTACTGGAATCGCAAAAGCGATTGCGAGAGTACACGTGGTCGTGTTTCGTGGAGTTGCGAAGAGCCAGAGTCTGTTGTCCATGCAGAAACACAGGTGCGAAGAGATAGTGATGTGACCCTCGTGGAGATCCCGGATGGGAATCACTCTCCGGCTTTGAAGGCGTGTGCTGGTACACACCAAAGCTGCCATCCCTTGCCCAAAGTTGAAGATTTTTCACCTGTGTTAACTCCTGCAAAAGTCATGGAAACAGACATCTACATGCACCCTGGATTGGCTGAAGGAGATACTGGTCAGGAAAACATGGCACATTCTGCACCGGGCTTGCTCCGTGACCAAGCTACTATTCAACAGCTCCCTCTACCCGCAATATGGTTAAAGCACACTGGGCCTGATGTGCCTTGTATCAATGAAGCAATTGCAACGGTGAGCGAAGACCTGTTTTCGGATACGGAAAGGTAGAACGTTTTTCATTGCGTTTGAACCTGAAACGATCGTGTTCAACTTCACACTTTCAATAGGCTAGCTGCAGTCGCGCGTATATATTGCTTAAGGAAAGGTAATCTGACTCCACAAATTGACTTCGATGGACCATTTGCAGAGACTCTCGGAGCGATCCAAAACGCTGGATCACAATGGCCTCAAACTGGTTCACTGGTTATACAGGTAAATCCGGGCTTCCCATATGGGAGGACTTGGCTGCCGTATACATTGGTACGTTAGGTTTGAAGAGTGTTGTCATCATCTTTGCAGGCGCTAACACTTTCATGCAGGAGTCCCCACCGTTTCTGGATGTATCTTCTTGCATCGTTCCCGGGGAAAACGTCCTCCGCTGGATTTCACTGTCCCCAATGTCGGAATTTGTATTCGTCCTTTGCGCATTGCCGTTGCCACTCTCTGAACCGGTATCAAAAAAATTATGAATGGTGTTCTTTATATTCGCGCACGGCTTCGAGAACGCAGAAACAAGCCACACCTCGCAAACTTTCTTGTTGCTGCATCCACATCACAGGTACCCCCGATCGCTTCGGCACGACTGGTACCGGCTCAACACTTCCCCGCATGTACGCCAACCGTACACCTTTGCCCGATGTCTGCTCTGTATGGTGCCAACCACCGATGCCTTTGTTAATCCCTGCCTTATCCTCGTAAACTTCCTGTCAGCATTGCATGCGACAACATAATCCCGTCATTATATCTTATGCATCCGCAGTTCCATGTTTAATTAGTTTTGTGATACTTAAAACATGTTTCAATGCGACGTGCCTACGATGTAGCTACTAGGATGCCATAACTATTGATTGCGGTTGAGGACTAATACTCATCCCACCAAACGACTCTCCGAGACTGTCGGCGTTCGAGCTTGATCGTGAGTGACCGGGTATGCCGAGTCTACCGGTGGACGTGAGACCAACATCGGGTATCGTACTGCTCAGTACGATGCCGCTTGCTGCACTTGTGTGGTCGTCGCTGAGGCCGTCGTCCTCTTCAGCAGCATCATCATCCTCTTCTTCCTCATCAATCGCGACAGAAGCCCAGTCACGGTACACGCCTTGGATGTACGAACTTGACCGAGGGAGCTTGTACGGGTCAAAAGGGAAAAACGTGTGCAGTTCTGTCTGTAAGAATCCCTCATTAGCAACTTGGGGTAGTATCGGTATGCTGCCTGCACTGAGATTGTATTCCGAGCGTTTGTTTGCCTCGAGTATCGAGTAACAGTACGCGAAATCTGTCGCTTGGGCAACACGGGAAAACTGCATAACAACGTTGGGCGAGCAGACCTTGGAAGGGGAGCGTGAGCATGCAGCGAAAAGTCGTCGAGTGGACAGTAGCTCACCTTGAGCGGATTAAGTGGCGACGTGATCACCCGCTGAATGATGTTAAGCTCATTGATCCACTTCTTCCCAGTCTGGTACTCCTCCGACTCGTCAAATTCCTCTTCCAGATCTCTCCACCGGAAAC
Organism: Pisolithus sp. B1; assembly: GCA_024663435.1. NCBI lineage: Eukaryota > Fungi > Basidiomycota > Agaricomycetes > Boletales > Pisolithaceae > Pisolithus > Pisolithus sp. B1. The sequence continues at coordinate 372,664 of JANFAA010000026.1, read as the reverse complement.
AAAAAATCAAAAATACCGCCTGTACGATGGCGTAGAACAGGCTGTGGTGTGCCATACTCGGCGGTTCCTCTCCCGCCCGTATGACACTATCAAACGAGTCTAGATGGCTCTTCAAATATGTGCACAAGACGCCGACGACGCGACGCGTGGCATCGCGATCCACGAACTGTGCACGGCTAACGAAGGACGCAATGTAACTTGCGGCAGCTGCGCGTGTCACTGCGGGAACGTTCTGTCCGAGCAGCGCTTTTTCTACTAGCAGTCCCTGGAAGAGATCGCTAAACTCCACATCTAGAGAAGAGTACCAAAAAATAAGGAACTGAGTGTATCGGGATTTGAAGGTACGGATGATGGTACGATCAAAGATGGCAAGGAGGGTGTGGAATTGCGCGTCTCGAACGGCTCGTCCTGCTTCAGCAGATATCGGTGAAGACGGGCGGGGAGAGGTAGGTGGAGACAATAACGAGTCGGATCTCCGGGATACGGTGACTTCCGTAGCCGAATGTAAGCGGTTGAAGTGGTCAAATACTACTTTGAGAATCGAGTCGAGTTTGTTAACCATGTCTTGTATGTGTTGTGCATTGGCTGGTAGATCGGGATCATCATCTCCACCGTCGTTGCTGTCATCGGATGAGAAGTCACTCGCGGTATCCGAAGCCTCATCGGAATCCTCATCAGAATCTTCGTCTCCTTCTTGCCCCACGACGGTGTCGAAGGGGTCGAATTCAAAAACGTCTACATTTCCCAAACCGCTCTCTTCCTCAAGCTCCTCAAGCTCTACCTGGATTTCAACCTGGGAGGAAACGGTCAGCTGGTGCGTAGAAGGCAAACCAAAAACGTACATCTATTTGTAGAGTACGATCTATGATCAGAGCCAATATTCGGTCCGATAATTCAGAGCAATATTCAGTTACTCGCAGCAGATTGCGAATATAAGTTACTTGCGCTGCCTGAGGTTGACGTTTGTGTGGGAAATTACGAGCAAGTAAAGGTTGTAGGGTTTGGGGCAGAGTTGGGATGAGAGACAGCAAGTGGCCGAGGAGGTAATGTAGACGATCATAGATGACTCTCCGTGTCAGAGGACTTTCAGAACCCTCTGGTCCATTGGCATTCAGCGCCTGCAGTCCCGATTCTACCATAACGTAAGATTTATGATATTGCATCGGAATCACGCTACGCACGGTATGTTAGGCCTTGAGTAAGTTTGCCGAGCACGAGGGACAGGTATTCGGGCCGAGCACTGAGAAGCATTCCAACAAAATCAGTGTATGTCTTCACAAATGTGGCATCCATGGTGGTCCATGGAAGGTTGACGATGGCTTCGACCAAGAGGGAATGGCGTCTCTCAAGTCGAGAGAGCACGTGTGACAGTGCGAGGATCCATAGCCGTAGCTGCGATGACGATGTCGCGCTTTCTATGGCCTTCCGAGGGTTGAATTGATCAACCAGGTCATCGAAATCTTTGCACTGACCCTGTTTTAAGAGGGGTCAGTGGAGAAAACAACTAAGTACAGGATCAGACGTACGTCCAGTTTCCCCTGCAATGCCTTGTTAATAAATGCAATATACATATCTTTCTTGAACTGTTCATCCTGTTTCACTCGCGAATTGGTTGCAATTGGTCGCTGGATCAACAAGGAAATAGTATCGGCAGCCCGACTATCGGGACGAGGTGATTTCGATGACGGTCGTTTGGCATAATTTTCAAGTGAGATTTTTGGGTTTGAGTCCACGTATCGCATCGAGGGCATATATGGTCCAGATTTCGGTGCTCGTTGGTTGAACTGCGAATGTGTCGAGTGGGGGTCCATGGCAGTCCTCGATGTCGGCGAGCAAATCACCAAAATTTTGTCGGTCGTAATTCGACCTCGAATCTCGTCCAAATGCGGTATTTCCTAGCAATTTTCCAGTTTTGCTCTCTGAAGACGCGGTTTGTTCCATCTCGCACTGATCATGGCGACGACACCATTCTCGTCCGCGCACAGACTCTACGTCAAGTCGCTGTACCGGCGTATGTTGAAGAATGAGCTGGACTGGGTAGTTCGCAGGGATATCTGGCGTGGACGCGCTTTGATGATTAGGGCCGAGTTCGAACGGAATAGGTGCGCTCGCTACTGCGTAACGCCTGAACATATTGACGACGTTATACAGGGACGTGCATGACCCAAGGGCCCTAGCACAGATATTTGAGAAGGCCGAGGCTGAGTTGGCAGAGAGGCAACATCCAGACCCTTACATCCGTAAGTAGCAATATATCACTCACTGCAGTCGAGCTCAATGCCGTCCAGCACCTGCAATGCCCGGAGGTACCAAATGGTGAGTGTGTTGCACAGTTTATAGCAAAACTTGTATTGAATACCATTCATTTTTGTAGGGAACGCAACATTCCGGTAAGTTTGCAGCTCCTCCGTTGGTTTAGTGAACTTGACTAGACTTCTGCAGCCCACTATCGCACCCTTATACGATCACATTGCCGAGGGCCATCATTGATCACCCTCTTCACCCCGCGTAGTTTAGCTGTTCCTCTGGCTTAACGAACCTGTGTCGAGTGCCTAATGTACCGTGAATTACTGGGCAGTCGCATCCATACACCGCCATCTCACTTGTGAAATACCCAGATTAACAATAACCCCTAGGGATGGGTACGAATATGCGGGTGAAGCACGAACAAGAGCATGATTGCAGACACATGAGTAAGTATCTCAGTCAGTATTCTGTGAAGCACGCTGCGACCCTCCTGGGGGTCCGTCACCGACTGGACAAGGCTCATCCAAAGAAACTCTTCATTTTATCTGGTGATTCTTCCCACTCGAGGACCTTACATGCGGTAACATATACGACTTGTATGGCATCAGTTATTGGCTCTGTTCCGGGACATAATCCGAACAACAGGATTTGCTATGAGATTCAAGTCCCAGTGTATGCTTGTTGGCCAGGACACCCTATCCCCAAACCTGACGTCATAAGACATGAGGATATGTGCAAGTATGATTTTCAGCTCATTAGTTGCTAGGAGCGTCCTAGACGAGCGGAACTGTATCATGCATCCTTCCCATATTCGAAGGGAAAGTAGCCCTGTCGTCGCCACCGTCCGATGTCCTGCACCTTCACAGTCATCGTCGTTTAGTTGGGAGAGCTGGAAAGGGTTGAAGACGCCAGGATTCCCATAGACTGCACCGTCGCGGCGGACGGTATGCGTTGGAACAGATAGGTGAGTCCCTTTCAGTATGATAGTTCCATCCGAGCTCTGCAACGAGCAGCGGTCAATAACGTACGTACCTGTGAAGACGACTCTGAGGCGCCGAGTCTCCGCCAGAAAACTGTCAACCTTGCACATCGGCACGATCGCCCCTTTCGGCAGCCCATGATTCTGGATACCTGCGTCAATTTCCTCACAAAGAGGCCGTAAATACGGGATAGGCTGCGAGATTATACGACGCTTGGGTGAAAGTCTGCCAAAATACTAAATCGCATTCAAAGGGCGCAGAAATGAGTTTTACATTCGCGGCCGACTGTTTCGGAGCAGTCAATACTCAAACAGAGAACCCGGTGGTGGGAAAGATGCGCGTGTATCGGGTCAAAATTGATGGTTAACACGCGCAGAGTCAACTGCCTGGTCGACGATTTTTGTTTTTCGTCCATCAGCCACTGTAGCATGTCGCTCTTCCTTGAATAATCAGGTGGCCACCCAAGGCTCCAGTACATGCGCCGAAGTCTAACATATGACATATCTCCAGTGCTCGATTGATCTCCGAGTGCCATCCGTGCGGAATCCCGTAGTCCGCATTTCTCCGGGAAATATGGACTTGTACGTCGTTGCGGGTACATACTATGTCAGGTGAGTGCCATTCGGGATGTCCAAAATATATTTCAGGGCACCAACCCGAAGTAGCTGACCTGAATTCAATGCACACACCGCACGCGCAATGCCTTTCTGTTTCCCTTTGGTGGACATAATGGAGGTAATGACCATTGATCTTCGGGTGTCATCCGCGGTAGACGCTCACCTAGAAATACATTTGGTGCGTAAACGTGTGAAAGATTGAACCGCGCTCTGCTATTTTTTTCAGGTCTCTCTGCACCCTCCGGTTTCCGCCATACGCGATCCAGGAACACTGCATCCAGATGTTAAATTGCCGTTGCCCAAAGACCTGGGTACGCGGTTCTGGTCATCCAGTCGCGCCCAGCTCATGCGATCAAATGATATTTCTCTGGTCATACCTCAGATGGTTTTTGGTGAGCCAGATGGAGGTCGCAAATTCTAGCGGAACCCTCAACGTCACGATTATTCGGGAAGGAGTTCAATCCGTCACCTCCCACATGCAAGAGCCGCCCATTTCACTGTGTTCGAGTCCTCGTCTGAAAGTGGCATTCTACCCGCTGATTGGAAGTGTGCATCATTATGGAAAGGATGGGGACCGTGCTCCAGGTTCTCGGCGTTTGGGACGGCTTTTTTGAAGGGAATGAACTCTAACGCAACGTCTTCAAGGCGCACTTCCCCGCCTCACTTAGGCTCGGTCTGACCCTTGTTCGTTATGTCTTCGAAAACGACTCCTACCCTTTTGCGGCAGGAATGTTATCGGGCAATGGGGATTAATTACGTCTCCCTTGCGACCACCCCTGTCCGAGCCTAGGGCGCCGGTGCGGGTGGTCTCCACACCACATTATGTGAAGCGGGAGCTGATGCCATCAGCAGTGACGTTACCTAACCGTGTATGAGGGTGCTCATCGATCATCAGTGACCTCTTGCATGGTACGAAGCGAGGCTTGCCGGGAAGGTTATGAAGAAGAACGATCCATGTTTTGTCCGCGCATGTGTACATGGTATCTGTGTACCTCCACGAGTGACGCCACAAACTGGGCGCGGCTCTCTTAGTGGCAGTAGCTGGGGGTATGACTGCACATTGACGGCGTTGATCCTGTCGTCGTTGGTGTTTTCCAGGGCTAGTAATGAAGACTTCGGCGACGTCGATCAAAAGTGTACAACGTACTGATTTGGTTCCTTGCCTAATCATCCGCCCAACGTGGCTCACTGGCAAAGTCCAGACAGAGGTCTTGATACAGAGGATGGCGAAGTCATCGATACACTGGAAGGTAATCACATCCAATTTGGGAGGAGAGTCAAGCTTATACCCCAAAATGCTGACTTCAGATCGTCGTTGGCGCTTCCGATTTCCCAACGGGCAAGCTTCTGTACCGGCTCGCATGATCTCTCACCTCTGTTGTTGTCCTCGGTACATGGTATGAAAATCTCTCCACATCTGGTAAATATTTACTAAGGTAGTAAATGTTACTCTAGTGCTCGGTCTCCCTCTCCAAATACTACTGTAACAAACAAACGAATGAAAATTGCACGAAAAGAAAAGCAAGCGAGGAAGGACAACAGACAGGACGACTTTGAAAACCAGCAGCTGAGCCAACCCCCGCACATCCGTGTTACAGAATCTCCAAGACTGTCGTACGAATGTTCTTGGATGTGATGTCGGTTCCGAGTCCTGGGACTACGATCTCATTCTCCGTAGCGACCCTCTTGTATTCTCCATTTGGCTGCCGTACTAGAAGCAACGCATTGAATGGCTGTCCGAGGCGAGCGATCATCTGTAGTGCACGGGTATAGCCACCAACTCGGGGTGCAGCGGCGACGAAGTGTGATGGCGCAATGCCATCTGAATCTGAGTCGGGGTCAGTGTCAGACTCCGAATCACTTTCCCCAATAATCCCACTACTCGGTCCTCGGATATGACGAATCCACGGATGCGCAAAGACGAACTTCTTCTGCTCGTCCAGCGTGAGATCATCTGTAGTCGTGAACTCCACGGTCCCAAGTCCGGATACCTTAGCACGATATACTTTCTCATCGCCACTACGTTCCTCATGTAAACACAGTCTTCTGACAGAGAAGACAATGCATGGAAGATGTAGACGGCGGGCCGCAAAGCGGGCGGGCGGGAGACAGTTAATCTGATTAGAGATACTTAGGGCTACTTCCTCGGACAACTTGCCCCGTAGCTCCGTGATAAGGATTTCCAATTCTTCTCCTTCGAGTGATGGAGGGTTGTAAGGTGTTTGGTTGTAAACGGAAATGGAAACCGGGAGACAACTGTTGTATGATGACGACTTTCCTAACCACGCGAGTACGGAGACTTCTCCAAAGCGGGCCACAATCTCCTCTAGGAGATGGCCAAGAGCATCGGCTCCTTCACCGTAATGAGGTCTGATATCGGACTTGAATATCCCAATAAGAGAGTATGCGACGTCCTCCTCGACTGTCGTATTGCGCATCGAAGCGAGGCGAAGCTTCTCGCGCACTCCGAGATCATTTGGGGAGAACGCGGTGATGTTTCTGCGAGGAACCTTGATAGCATCTGCTAGCTCTTGCATGATCTCCGGAGATTCCTTGTGATTCTTGCCGGTATCATTGAGGTATGGTTTCCACTCGGAGTCATAGAAAAAGATGACTCTGGGTGAAAGAAGCTCCTGCAAAGTCCATGCTCGCGTCATCCACAAACTACCCGCAAGGTCTCCGGGTTTGGATGGATGTGCAACGTCGGTAAGGAGCACGAGCGTGGCTGCCGAATCCGCGTACCATTTGTACATAGACGTAAGGGATCGATTAAGGATTGAGCTCGTGGACTTATCGATACAACACGTATCTGACCACGCCCACTTGTAACCAAGTCCGCGAGTCTCTTTGCAGAAACTGCGTAACTTCTCATTCAGGGGGGTTTCGGGAAGGTCCCACACTGATTTGACTGCGTTGACCTCCTGGAATGACGGCTCGTTGCCCTGCCACGCATGAGAGAACATGACATATCCAAAAAATCTTGCAGAAACTTGGAGGATCCGCTCATTGTCCAGTTCTCTTGTCATGTATGAAACCAGCTCTTTGAACGACGGATCAGCCCCGAAGACACGTACCCGCTCAGAACCGTTGCAAAGGAAACCACTGGTAACATCGATGACGACGAGGGGACGACTTTTTAGGACCTGGCGAGCGATAGAATTGATAGCTGCGATCACCTGGGAAGGAGAAATGTAGGTCTTGCGCAGTTCTGCGAAACCGTCATTTGTGTATACTAGCTTCAGACAGGAGGTACATACGCCTGATTGCAGGGTCCGGAGACTGTTCGATCGCACGCAGCATAGAATTGAAAGCATCGATCGCTTCGTCATATTGTTTAGCTCCGTGAAGTGCTGCGTGCTTGGCCTCATAGCACCAAGGGTTTGAGGGGTCCACTTTCACTGCCTATACAGCAACTGTAGGGAACTGACTCATACAAGAAGGATACCCTGCATACCTCGTGCGTGTCCTGTAGGGCGTCCTCCCATAACCTTTTTGCCGCTTGAGCTCTGCTCCGCTTGATAAGTAGGCCTGCGGGACTTGGAGGACTGAGGGACAGCGCAGCGGAGTACTGTGTAATTGCGTTATCATATTTTGCAGATCCCAAGGCTTCATCACCAACGCGCTCAAGCGTTATAGTACATTTTTCGATGAAATCTGATGACAGACACGAATGTATACGTCAACCAGACTAGCGGCTACAACACGTACCTGCAACCCAGTCTGCAGTTGCCTTGCTCTCTTGGATCTCCACGTCCGATGCTTTGGAGATGTTGAGGAGGATCTCCACAGCTTCGGCTGTACGTCCTTCAGCATAGAGGGTTTCACACAGATGTTGTTGAGTGACGATGTCCAGTCTGTTGAAACTCCACCCAAATATCTGCACGGAAGGGGAGGGTTAGACCACTAGGCCGTAACGGCAAAAGACCTACAAGTGAGATCGTCGTTAGCGGATGAGATTGTTTGTCATTTGAAGCTAAATCCTTCGCGCATTCGATCAATGGTATCGCACGTCCGTAACTTCCCCTCTTCATGAACATAACCCCAAGGACCTGCGGAATGTATCAGTGGTGATAGTTACAGATCAGCACCACGCGAAGCACGTGCCTGGGTGTAAAGGTAAGTAGCATCGTCATCGCTGTCGTCGTTTGCTCTCGCAGCGAGAAGTTCTACGCGTGTTATTGGATCTTCTTGATTTCCGGATTCAAATGTAAGGATCGCCTGAGCAAAACAAGGATTAGTTGTGAGAACGACCTAGGTTACCTCGCGCACCCTCAACAGTACGAGAAATCTGATGTCATCCAGCTCGCAATCATGAAAGGCAAGGTCGAATATCTGCAGTGCACCTTCTGGATCGCCCTGAGTAAGTAGGACAACCGCCCACGCAATGTACCCGATAGGTGATGGCTGAACTCGAAGAGACTTCAGCAACAAGTAAGCGAACATGCCAATAATGTAGTGAGAAGGCAGGTTCACCCCATTTACGTCCTCCATCGCAAGCACCACATGTTTCAAACATGCTCGTACAAGAGCGCGGTTTGCTAGCAGGTAGTGGCTAGGACTTGAAGTACACGTGATCTCCTCTGACAGTAGCGTTTCGGTGTTCTTCGGATTGCCCTGTGTCCATGATTTGAAGGTCTCGACACTCACTCGTATGAGCGGAAGCTGAGCAACGTGGATTTGCCAACCGATTAAAGCACCACATAGCGTAATGAAGATGCTCACTTACACCACTGCCGAAATACTCCATGGGAAGGACGTCTCTGAGATTGCGAATTGTGATACTGTTGCCAACTCCGCATGCAAGATACCCCCCGCTTGGTGAGAGAGCAATGCAATTGATACCTGCGGTGTGTGTGATGACGCTACCGATCTGCCTGTGGGACACGCAATCCCATAGCGAAACTGATGAGCCTGCGGAACATGCAATGAATCTGCCGTTGGATGCTATAGATGCAGAAGATTGAGTTTCATGGATCGGCCATTCTGAAGACGAAGAGTTGGAAACGTTGAAACAGGTGATTTTGCCTCTGCTCGCTACAAACAGCTGCTGGCTGTCGGATGACCAGGCCAACGGAGTGACTAATCTTGAGGCATTACTTGAACCCTGATGACCTGAATCGAACAAAGCATCGTTATTGTGGGTGCTATAGATACGGAAACCGGAATCATTCGAGGCGGTAGCAAAGCGACTGCCGTCCGGGGAGAACTTGACACCACGAATGTAACTGTGTGAGAGGGGAGGAAGCAATTGGGTACCGGAAATGATGTTGAATATCCGAACGGTGTGGAAGGTGCCCCAGCTACCAGCGACGACTTTAGTGCAGTCGCTCGAAATATCGACGGCGAATACATAATCCTCGTATTCCGTGAACTCGCTCACTTTTTCGTGAGTGACCGCATTCCAGATGATCGCCTTATTCCTGCGATCTCCAGACGCAATCCACCGTCCATCCCGGGAAACGACAATAGCTCGGATACTGTCACCGGCTTGCATGGTTGGTCCTTGTTGTTGTCCGTCTTCAATCTTCCATCGACAAATATCACCGTTGTCATCTCCTCCTACGACCTGGCCTTCGTCCGTAAAGGCGACTGCGCGTACGTTACTCTGAGATACAATTTCGATTCATTTTGTATCTTATGAGTCACTGAGAACTGTCAGTAAATCGCCTTGTCCTCTGTGACCACTGGCACGTACCCATCGTCGTCGGTGGCAAGCCCGCCAATGCAGTTTGTCCCGGAGTTCAGAGAGACGAGGAACGATTCATCGTAGACTCACTCACGGCACTAAATATATCACCATGTTCCTCGAGGTATCAATGTCGTACTGATGCCACTTGACATTGCATCACCAATGGCCAAGCTGTGCCGGGAAGATCGGTCACATTGATAGCCGTCCTTGTTCGGGAATGACACTTGGTACCATGCCACCCGACTTGGTCTGCATGTCATGAGTCATAGGCACCTTCTTTGGTTCTAGTCATACAGCACCAGATCCGAATACGTCAATGTCGATAGCCCCAGTAACAGGGTCCTGATCAACGCACGGATCACATGAGCGGGATTAGACAGATGCTGTGGACATAGAAACAGACGATGAAAGCGAGGACGCGGTGCACTCCGCGGAGAAGGGGCTCAGAGGTCGTGAGGTCTTACAAGGGGAGCGCTGGTAGTTTTGATATTTTGCAGGGTTATCATGATGCGCACCAAATAAATTGAGACAACTGACCTCCCTCGCTTTCAACCGCCAAATGTCCAACGCCTTCCGTCCTTACCAGTGACATCCTGCTTCATGGCTAGCTGCAACCTCGCACATCGCCATCTTTTCCCACTGCTCTCACTGTTCGGGAAATCTGCGGGTAAACGCTGTGGAATGGCATCGAATCCGTGCGCTACAAGAGTTGTTGTGTGACGATCTCATCTATGTTCGGCTGTTAATGATTTGACAGGGAGGTCGAGGATCACTTCAGTACCTTCAAACTCCGCCGGGGACACCAAGTGTCCACGGACGCTATCCTCAAACTTAACGTCATGCGACATCGGGTATGGGCAAGCATGGTTTTCAGTTTATTAGCTACCAGGAATATCCCTGGGTCAGTGCGGAAGAATGGGTGTGTCGCCACTCCAAGGTGAGTGCATCTATACCACGCATCACGGTGGTTTGCTGACCATGATGGTCAGCAAGGCGTCCACAACATTTGAGGCACTCCACCTACTGCTCTGAATCATCTTCTCAGCCATTTACTCGTCGTAAATCTACTTCTGTTTGTAGTCCGCTGCTGCATACATTGTGATCACGTGGTTGACTATATATGTACATGTATCTGTGGTTGTGCGTGGGTATATTCTCGTCTCACCAGCAGTGTCTACTTGAGGTGGCTGAGTAACTCAATAAAATGCTCGGAGCTGATGCCACTTACTTCCATGTCCGTAGAATCTCAGCGACTCCTATTAGAAAAACGAAGACAGTGGAGTATGCCCTTGGCTCGCAGGTGGGTACTTGGGTGATGCCGTTCTCCCATAGCATCTCCAGTCTCCGGCCGGAAGACGGGGCTTTGTACTTTTGCCCAGATCACAATGTCTGTCACTCCGTCGTCTTGGCTTAAATCCTACTCCTGCCTCAATGTACCAGCGAAAAGCCACCTTCTGCCGCAATTTGCGATTCTTCCAAGGCTTCCTTGATTTTGTGATGGGCCTGCATGTCCACCCCCTTCAATATAACGAACTGCCTCCCAGCGTTGCCTTTCCGAACTTCACGGCAATCCAAATCAACCTTGCTGTGTTTCCTAACCTTCCTCGTCGAACCTGTCATACAGTATCTCAAAAAGGTAATGCACAGGATTAATAATCAGACAGATTGTTGTCCTCCTCGTCAACAACTGGACCAATGACTGTGATTAATAGCTCACTAGATAGCTAAGGTACTGGACATGAGTGTGGTATGAAAAGGATAGATGAAGTGAATGACTGTTTGACTACATGAAGTAATTAGGAAAAAAAGTGGTGGCCAATTTATATTTGGATGCTGGTATGTGCTTGAGAAAAGTGGATGCCATGAGTGAGGTATTTGAGATATGAAAACATCAGCAAAACAGTCACTTTGGGACAATGTCACAGTCACTACAGGTGGCTACAGTGTCACAGTGCAATTTTCTTTGCCTTAGATTGCTCTAAATATCACATATATGGCACTCCTCATGTCAGAGACCATATGTTTTTATTTTTATTTTTTATTTTTATTTTTAACTCTGTATTTAAGTGCATGAGGGCCTGATGGTCCTATGTTGCACTAGACTAGCATTTACAAATATCTATCTTCAGACCTCCTGTGGTCCATTCTGACTCTACTGATGCATGAATGCCCTAATTGGCAGAGCTGAAGCTCCCCAGTAGTCCACCATTCCCACTGGCTGTTTTAGACACCACCTGAGTAGTAGAGTCAGTGATGATTGCTGTATGTGGTGTGAAGTTCTGATTACAATGTACTGACCACCTGTTAGGATGTAAGGTGCTGTTAAAGCTGTGGGCTGCTCTGGCATCCTGCAGAGGTTCTGGCATGGTACTGGGTCACCTTTAGCATTTAGCTACATTGCTAACCTAATTTGCAGTTTGATGAGGTGTGGGGTGGGCAGGGTGGGTGCATGTTGAGCAGCTTGACATGCCCATGTTGGTTAGGGGCATGAACTTTCAGCTTGTTGCTGGTGGAGTGAGGTGAGATGCTGTTTGTGCAGGGGGATGGGGGGTCAGGGTTTCTATGGGAGAGTGTGTCCTTCATTTATTCAGTTTGACCTGTGCTGTCTGTTAGCTATGTTGGGTGGTGGCATTGGTACTTCACCCAATGTGCCTGTCATTCTTTTCGTGGTGTTGACATAATTCAGTAGGTGGACCTGCGCATTGATATTGGTGAGGAGGTAGCTGATGGACATTGCATTTCTTCTGAGTGTTAGAGATAGTTTGTGCTGCTCTCTGTTGTATCTCAGGCATTGGAACAGGAAGTGGTGTACATTCTCTGGGGTGACTTCTCTGCATTGGAGACATGACAGAGTGTCACTTTTGTTGATATGATGGAGGTGCTGGTTCAGGGGGATGTGGTTGGTGTGCATTTGGATGTATAACCCTGCTTGCTTTTTGCAGAGGGGTCCAGCTAGTTTGAGGAATGATTTGGATAGCAGCTTAGGGTCTATGGTGGATGTGCAGTGATATCTAGGGGAGTGTTTCCACTCCATTACCCATGTTTTCATAAGTTTCATGTTATGCTGTTGCTTTAGCATGGGTATGCTGTGTGGTAATGATGAGTGTAGTTTAGATGGCAGATTGCACACTGGGCTTGATTTTTCCTTTCCCTCTGCTGCAGTTTTGGCCTCTTTGTCTGCTGTCTTGTTGCCCTTGATGTTGTGATGACCTGTGACCCAACATATTGTGATGTTGTTTCTTGATAGTTTCTCATCTTTGAATATCTTGCACAGTTTTGACCTGAAGGATAGCAGGAGATGGTGACCTGGTTTAGATGATGGGTGCTCACATGATCTGATTGCTGCTTGGTTGTCAGCTAGTATTGAGGCTGGGTAGGTGGTTTTGCCATGTGTGGCTAGGAGGTGAGTTGCCAGTAAGAGTGCTGTTGCCTCGGCCTTGAAGACTGTGTGTTCTGACTCTGTTCCTAGGTGGTAGCATAGTGTAGCTATGTGTTTTGCATCAACATAAAGCACAGCTGCCACTCCCACCAACCCATTGTTACTTGACCCATCTGTAAATATTTGTGTGTGGTCAGTTAGTTCCTGCTGCTCCAAGATGGCTTTGTCCTTGTCTGATGCTATTGATGTATGGTAGGTCAGGAGGGTGTTGGGAGGGATTGGGAAGGGGTTTATTGTTTCAATGGACACTGCAAGCATTTCACAATGTTTCTTCAGAAAATATGCTGAAAAAAGGAAGGGAAGAGATACTCTTTTATTTTAGATGCTTGGAAAGAAAAAATGCAGAAATAATGTTTTATTTTCTTCCAGAAAACATGAATTGATGCTAATGCCAATTAGTGTAGAAGCTAATAGGCATTACCATTAATCTGTGTTTCTGCACAGATAAGATAAAGTTATATTTGCATTTTTTGTGACAAATTATCCAAAATAAAGGAGTATCTCTTCCCTCCATTTTTTCAGCATACTTTCTGATGAAAAATTGTGAAATGCTTGCAGTGGGAGTCAGGTACCACTCCAGTGTTGTGGGTTAGCCTGTGGAGAGCTGACTGGTGGCTTTTGACATTTCTTTTGGCTGCCCTTCATAGGAGTGGGTGGAGCAGGTGTTTTGTGGGTAGTGAACTTAGGTGTAGCACAGAGTTGTATAGGGTTTTCTGGAGAAGGATCAATACTGGGGGGATGTGGGCATGTGCAAAGAGTGAGTCAGTTGGGGATGTGTGCATTGCTCCCATTGCTGCTATGGCTGTGCATTGGATTGTGGTGATTTTCTTGGCAATGTCTAGGGATCCCCTTGTTTTCTTTTCATAGTCTGGGGAATATGGTGGTTGGACCCAAACAATTGCTCCATAAGTGATCTTGGGTACTACTGCTGAGATGTAGATTCGATGCATTAGCTTTAGCAGGATTCCCCAGGTTGTTGAAGATAGTCTTCACATCATGATTGCATGTTTGGCACCTTTGGCAATGGCAAAAGCTGCATGCTGTTTCCATCTGAGTTCCTGGTCGATGATTATGCCAAGGAAGTGGTGGGTGGGGGATGGGTTGAGGTCAGTTCCTCTGATGGTCATTGCTGGGCATGCCTTGGTTCTGCTGTGGGTGAAGTCCATTAGTGCAAACTTGCTGGTTTCAAAGTGAGAGTTATGCTTAAGTGACCACTCATAAGTGCCTTCCTTTCTTTCCATCATATCAGCTAATGTTCTGTGGGTATTGTTGAAGGTCTTGCTGATTGCAATGAGTGCAGTGTCATCTACAAATGCTAACATTAGTTCGTTCTTCTCTTTTGCGATGTCCATGAGGTCAGAGCTGTAGATGACGTATAGTATCATCGAGAGCAGGTCTCCCTGACCAATACCATTTGTGACATCTAACCATTCTGATTTGAAATCATTGAAGCATAGTTTGGTCTTCCTGGCATGGAGAAGTCTGCTTGTAAAGTCTACTATTTCTTTGGGTAGTCACCTCATTCTCATGTTGTGGATGAGATGGTCAGTGACAGCATTTGGGAAGGCTCCTTCGATATCTAGGAATAGGGCTGATACCACTTTGTGCTGGCACCATGCATGACAAATGGTGTTTTCCAGTAGAAGTAACAAATCCTCTGTTGAGTGTCCTGGTCTACTGCCAAAGTGAGTGGACAGCAGCAGGTTATAGGCCTTGAGAATGAAGGACATTCTTTCTGTGACTATTGATGATAACAGTTTGGCTGTGGTATTGAGGAGTGTGATGGGATGGTAGGCTTTTGGAGTGGTGTAGTCTGGCTTTCCTGGCTTCCAGAGGATTACTGTGACTGATTCCTTCCATGGTTCATAGTACATTTGGAATGTGAATGCTGTGTTGAAGAGTGGTAGTAAGTACTTGGATAGAAGTGAGCAGCATTGGAATACTATGTTAGTGACTCCATCTGGACCTGGCACTTTGTAGGGGCTGAGCTTTTTGACCACCTGCTGAAGTTGATCTTCCATGATTTGGTACCACTTTGTGGCTTGCTCTGGGTAGGCATGATCTTCTGGTACTGATGTTTGTGGTGGGGGTGGGGGGAACATCAACTGTGCTAGCATGGAACTTTTGTCTTCATTTGTGTCAGCTGTGGTTACTGTGCAATTGCTGTCCTTCTTTTGTAGTGTTGGGATCCTGGTCTTGCTGCCATCACCTGTGGGGTTGGAGATGTAGCCATTAGCCATCCATAGTCCATTACCATCTATTTCTTCCAGCCAGTCTGTCCAATGCTCCTTTTTTGCTTTGCCTATTGCCTTGTCATATTCCTTGGCCATTTCTTTTCATAGTCTGTGACTCGGGTGATTGGGTAGTGCCCTGAAGACATGAGAGGCTTTACTTAGTGTTTTTAGGTCATTCTGTAACTTCGTGAGGTCCTTATTCCACCACCTTTTCTGGTGCAGGTGAGGGCATGACTTGGGTACCTCTGCATCTATAGTATTATGCAAGGTGAGTTCAATCTTATGGGCTGAGGACTGAAACTCAGCTTCACTTGCCAGAACACATGGTGGGCCAGCCACTTCAAGCTCTAGGCAGAGCTTCCTGTTGAACTTTACCCAGTCAACTTCTCTGTAGTTCCAGGTCAGATGTGGATCTGACAAGGCTACTGCAAGGTCAATTTGTGTGAGTATGGGCAGGTGGTCAGTATTTGGTCTGTGGTCTTCAGGTCTAGTAGTGCATGACACTACTTGTCCTGCAGTTACTTCTGTGCCAAACACATTGTCTGGTTGGGTCCAGTTGCCCGACCTTGAGGCCTGCAATGTTGGTACATCCTTCAGTAGTAGTTGTGTCATTCCATAGTCAGCTACCATGTCCAGTAACTTTTGGGAGGCTGCTAAGGCTGCTGTGGTAAACAGGTGGTTGTTGTGCTCTTTGTCCCATAGCAGGTGGTGTCTGTTGAAGTTGCCTAGCCAGATCATATGGTCTTCTGCCATGGGTCTGATCATGGCTATGTTTGTTGTGAGGTACCATTCTAGTGTTTCCACTGTTCAATTGTGGGTGCAGTCATTGTAGACATTGAAGATCATACAGGTGCCACCTGTTGTTCTGAACCTTGTTACAGTTACATCTGCCAAGGGGAACTGTACCTGTTCCCAGGTGTTAGTGCTTAGTCATGCATTTACAAATGTTACTGCTGTAGGGAGAGTATTCTCCCTACTGGGAGATTTGTTTTATTTTATTGTTTTTACTTTCTTTTGTTTCACTTCATTTGCCTTAGATATTTACTTAGTGTTTCGAGTTTAGACACGTGATGTGGCTTATATAAGCCACTCGTGCACCTACACTTTACTGTACCTACTTACAAAAAAATAACAACAAAGTACCGAGAGTTACGAGTTCAAGTTTGAGTTTGAGAAGGCTGCATGTGGCCTTCTTCTGTGTTCAGACTGCCCCAGACAGCCTCAGACGTTCCTCCTCAGACAGTTTTCCTTCCAGGCTATAGAAGCCCCTTTGGAAGTTCTCTCCCCTTCAGACTACCACCACTCTCCTCAGCATCTATTATTCAGAATCTTCACCGCTCTTGGCTTTTCTCCCTTTGCCAGTTTGTGCATGGGGTATACTGCTCTCCAATGAGAGTTGGCCTTCATGTTTCCTAGTGCATCGATAGGTGGTTCCTGTAGGGCAATGATGTCCCAGTTATCTGCTAAGGGGCTGTTAATTAGTGAGAATAATGCAATACTGGAATTATTGAGATTCTGTTGCCATATATGTAGTCTTGATGGTTGTGTGTCCTGGTTGGGTTGTGCATTCATAGGAAATAATCATGGGGCAGGGGGTGATTGTCTGTTGTGGTTACTGGGTAGGTGACTGTGCCTGATGAGGTGTCTGGTGGTGGGGGGGGATAGAGTGTTGGAGGTGGAATGTGGTTGCAGATTGGTGGGCCACCACGACCGCTGTATGGTCTTCTGCCTTGCCCTCTGTTTTGACCCATATTCTGGATGTACATAGCTTCACCTAGGGTTGTTTGCTGGAGCTGAGGCTGAGCATTGGGTCAGGTCTGACTGTGTGGGAGCCTGGTTTGGATTATTGGTGTCGTGGGTTTCGGGGGGGGTGAGGACCTGGGTCCAGGCTTCTTCTGTTGGGAAGTATGGCATGTTGTTTTCTGGTGCTCTCTCATCCATGTTGTTGCATCACTTGATGAGTTGTGGGCAGTGTCTGTCAGTGCTGGAATGTGTGTTAGACTGGCAGTTAATGCAGAAAAGAGTGTTAGGTGTGGTGCATTGAGCAACACAATGTTGGCCTGCACAGGTACTGCATGTGTCTATCTCTTGCTGACAGTCTTTGGCCATATGCCCTAACCATTGACATTTGAGGCATCTTATTGGTTCTTTCTTGTCCTTGTGGGGGTGTAGTCTGTCCATGTTGATGTACAGGCCATCTTTTAGCAGTTTATTGGCTGCTTTGGGGGAGTTGAGTGAGAACATTGCATGTGTGACTTGTTGTTTGTCATCACATTTGGAGGGGTCTTTGATCCATCTGGCTAGGTTGATTGCCAATTCTGGGATGTTGTTCTCACACTTGATGTTCTGGAGGGTTTCTGGGTCTGATATGTCAGTGGTGACCAGGAGAAACGGTACCACCATGTTGTATTGTCTGTCCTTGATTCTGATTTTGCCACCAAGCTGTTCAATGAAGATTAGCTTATTAAGTGGGTTTTTTACCCATGTTGCTGCCTCTGTGCTATTGAGCTCTAGTAGAATCCCTTGGTTGCATAGCCTTGTGAGTGACTTGATTTGAATTTGTGGGCTATTGACAGTCTCCACTGAGGATATTGCTTTCTTGAGCATTTTGACCATGCTTTCTTTTGATGTATTGCTGTTGATCTGTAGGTGGTCAGTGTCAGGATCTAGGAGTACTTGGCACTCCCTTATGGCTGCATGAGCTCTTGCAATGTTGGTTGGGATGTTTTGCTGGGGTGTGGGTGTGCTGTGGCTGCTGGATAGCAGGGCTTTGTGGTGAGGTGATGGTGTGGGGGGTTGTACTGCTTGGGTTAGCAGCTTCAGGTTGTCTATTGTGTCTTTTATGGTTGTGGTGTCTGCTGTCAGTTTTTGGAGATGTGCGTCTACTGATGTGTGGTCAGTGGGGTCTGCATGGAGAGAAGCATACTCTGAGTTCTTCTTGATACTTGAGTTTAACCTCTTGTTCAGATTGTTGAGGGTTTCCACTGCCACAAGGACTCTTGTGATCTGAGGGGAGATGGCCACTATTAACATTGTCTCCAATTTTGAGGTGATGTTGTTGATTATGGTCTGCATTGTAGTGGACATGGACATGTCTTGTATGATGTATGCTGCGGAGCGGATCGCAGAGTGCACCAGGGGGGTAACTCCTTTTGTTATGCCATGGCACACGAACATCCTTAATAAAGGACAAGTGCATTATTAGCAATGGCAAGGTATTACCTTGGGACAATAAGACTTTGAGTCCCCTTGATCGCTATCACTTGTATTGCCAAAGAATGGTGATAAATGATAAAGTGGATTGCAAGGTAGCAAAAAGATAAAGTACATGGACAAGTAGCTACTGTTTATATAGGCCCTAGGGGCACAGCTACAAGTCCAGTAAATACTGACCAGTCAAGGAAGTACTGATGAGCATGAAGGTCATCCAGTACAGGAAGGGTAACCATGCACAGCAATGCACAGCTATAGTACAACGAGGAGTCATGAACAAAGGTGAGACTTACAAATGCAGACGAGTCTGTAAATGAGTCCAAGAAACACTGACAAGTCCAGGTTGAACTGACTGTTTGGGCAGACAGGGGTTCAGGGTTAGGCCTGAAACTGGTAACCTAATAGGTTACCATAACATCTGGCCATTAGGAGACATACCAGGAATGACATGAGCAGCAGCAAGAGAAGAGACAACAATGGCAGTGACAATGATGATGGCAAGAGATGCATAGGCACAAAGTAGAGGTGGGACATGGTGTAGGGAGGGATTACTCCCTACTAGGTATTTTATTTTATTTCATTGTTTTTACTTAGGTTTTCTTTCCTATTCTCTTGTTTTTCCTTTTACTTAGTATTTCGAAGCTGTATGTGCATGTGCTGTGGCTTATGTAAGCCCACACGTGCACTTAGAGTACAGTGTACATACCCAGAACAAAAAAGACAAGTAACCCCAGATGAAAAGACAGAATTCCCAGACCAAGGGCTCGGAATATTAGTTTCTCCTTTCCAGATACTCAGTAGATGTTATCTTGACTCTTCTTTGGACTTTTAGGGCATGTTTTCACAGTTTTCCCCTTACTCTTTGACTCCCCACCAGGCAACTCAAGTCCCCTTGGGTTGAACTGAAGACCCACATTCCAACTGGAGACTTCTTAGATCTCCTCCCACACTCTCTAACCAACTTTACATCTGGAGCCCACCATGAGGGGGCTGTTTTGCTTGGTAATCCCACTTTCTCCCCCTACCCTAGAGCTTGTGCATGTGATTTCTCGACACCTGATGTGCCTACCCTCTCTCTTTTCGAGGTTCTAATTCTACTCGACGAGCGCTCTCGAATGACACCTTTTTCGACGCATTTTCTTCAGTGCTTCTGGAGATATCATGCTTTTTGTGCTGAAAGGCTATATTGGATGGTTTTGCAAATATCTCAGGACTGGGTATGTGTAATTTCATATTTCCATGTTCTCCCAACTCCTCTAGACTACCCCTACCATGTCCCATAGTTTTGTAGCATTGTGCTTCATGGTTCTTCATCAACATGCTGCTGTCCTCCCCCTCCTACCACAGCCTAGCTCCCTGGCACCTCCCCTCGCATTTTCAAGCTGTTCCAAGTCATAGGAACCCTTCCCCCATCGTCTTAGAGTCAGTAGAAACCCCCTTTGAGATCCCATTAGCTGCTTCGAGATCCCAGACCCTTCAAGACCCCCAGATGCTTTTCAAGCCCCTTTGAGATGAAATTGAGACTTTGACGTTCAATTAGACCTGCCCACAGTTGTTTGTAGACGTATCCCAGACATATACCAATCATTATTTGTGCATTTTTTTGCAGTTGAGCAAGGCTGCATATTCAAGATCAAAAGCTTCAACCCACAGTGGTGGCTACATTTGTTTTTTTTAGTGGTCAAAACCACTTCAAGATGTGTTACAAGACTCCCTCTACCTCTCCCCATTTGTGTACAATGTCCAATCCCCCCTGACTCACTCTTGACACTCGAGGACACATCGAGGCGACCCCAACACTTCATTTTACCCTTTCGAGACTGGTCACAGACATTCAGAGATCTTCTCCACCCTGAGACTACTGTCACTAATTGACTACACCATGAAATATATTTATTTGGGTTTCATATATACCACTAAAAATGGAAGAGGGATTTGGATGGTTTCGAGCCCCACCTGAGTCACACCTGGAGTTCTCAGGGCAGGTGCAGGACCTGCTAGGTTATCTTGAGGAGGTAGTAGAGTATGGTAAGGCCCAAGGGATAATGGATACCTTGTCCCTGGTGCAGATAGCAATTGATGGAGCCCCACCCCTCACTGGAAAGCTCTGGCACTTCCTCATAGTCAATACCCCAGTCCTTGAGCGATGGGACAGCTTTGAGGCTCTGGTAACCCTCCAGTACCCAAAGATCAAGCCAGCCAAGGACATCCTTGAGCACTTTGAGGAGTTCTACTCCTACCTCGATGAGGCTTGTCACAGTGAGCTGAGCTCAGTCCCAGCCTTGGGGGACTACCTTCGACAATTCCAAGTCCTGTTCTTGGTTGTGGTAAGGTGCAATGTCTTGGAGATGAGCCATCAGCCCCAGCTGTTCCTTTGTGGTCTCCCACCACTGGTCGAGTGTGAAGTCTCGAGGAGGCTCGCTTGTGCATACCCCCTGTTTAGGCCAGGCTGCTTATGGCCTATCAAGGTCATTGTTCACTTTACAAAGGAGGTTATTGAGGATGGGGTAGGCTGCTCACCCCTTCATCTAGCTTCAAAGAGCCCTTCATCACCTTTCGAGTCACCTGAAGAACTCTCTCAGCATTCACACTCACCCTTGATCAGCTACCAGTTCAATGCCCCTGTGGAGTACTCTCAGTCTTGCTCTAGAAGATGCTCCCAGGGAGAGGCATACTCAAGGTTGAAGTTTCCTCCCTGTTCCCCAACTTTGAAACACCTCTGAGCTTGCTTTGAGCAGCTCATCCCCTTACCGAGGTGCCAATGCAGGCTCTCGACATGCCATGGCTCATCTACTGGGGCATGTCTTGGATCAGCAGGCAGGTGACTTGGCCACCAACTCACTTTGTAGCTCAATAAAGGATCAACTTTCATCTTCGCACTCAGTAGGTCATTTTGAGAGTACCAAGGTTCATTCCCCTCGCCCACAGTCAGCTTCAAGCAAGCCTCACAACCTCAGTTTGACCTCAACGCACCACCTTCGACCTCATGAGCCCTCATGCACCCCCTCGAAACTTTACCCTCACCTCGAAAGCTCTTTGAAGCCACCCTCATGCTTTGAGTCACCCCATGGTAACTCATTTCTCCCTTGAGCAGCCCTGGTTTCAAGTGAGTGTTTCCCTACCTATCAAGAGGCCTCGAGGCACCAAGTGCTGCCTTGAAGGTTTGGTTTTTGTTTCTTCTGTGGTCAAGAAGGGCATATCTGAGCTCAGTGCAAGGTCTGCACTTTGTATCTAGCTGCAGGCAGGTGTAGGATAGTTCAAGGTCAAGTTGTGCTACCTACAGGTGAGGAGATCCCTCGTGAGGCACTTGGGTGCACCCTCCAGGCTTGCCTAGACTCCTGGGCACTTGCTCATGGTCCAGGTGGTTCAACTATCCAGGTACAGTTCCCCCCTTCAAGTTCCTGGTTAGTCCAGCTGCCTACTCCATCTCGAGTTGACTCTGAGGCTACCTATGAGAACTCTTTGACTTCGAAAGCTACTAGAACCCCAAGGGTGTGTTTCCTCTTCACAACTCCCCCCTTCACCTTTGAACCAAGCCCCCTCAAGGCCACTTCAAGGCCCCTTCGAGCTGCTTCTGAGCCATTTTTGGCTCTTGAGGACCTTTGGATGCCTTCGAACAGGGTCCCTTGTTCATCTGGGTAGTATCTTTGGCTTCTTTTATATGTTCTATTTTGTTTTTGAGTTTGCATTTTTGCATTCTGACTTAGGGTTTTTGTTTTGAGGAAGATACCCCTCTTTCACTATATGGTACAGCTTGGTATGTGGTGACTGGGGACAGTCACTATCTAAAGCCACCCTTGGATGTAGGGAGGGATTACTCCCTACTAGGTATTTTATTTTATTTCATTGTTTTTACTTAGGTTTTCTTTCCTATTCTCTTGTTTTTCCTTTTACTTAGTATTTCGAAGCTGTATGTGCATGTGCTGTGGCTTATGTAAGCCCGCACGTGCACTTAGAGTACAGTGTACATACCTAGAACAAAAAAGACAAGTAACCCCAGATGAAAAGACAGAACTCTGAGACCAAGGGCTCAGAATATTAGTTTTGTTGAAAAAGGCTGTAGGCAGCCTCAGTAGTGACTCAACTACTATTATATTAAATGTACCTGTAGGCAGCTACAAGGTATCAGCAAGTATGGAACTACTAAATAATAGCAGACTTACCCTCAGTAGTGACTCAACTACTGAGGGAACAGTACCAAAAAGTACTCTAAGTGTGCGCTCTAAAGGCTTATGTAAGCAACCAAAAAAGCGCACCAAAATAGATATCACACAGGGGTGATTCAATCTCCAACAAGTTTCTCCTTTCCAGATACTCAGTAGACATTATCTCAACTCTTCTTTGGACTTTTAGGGTGCATTTTCACAGTTTTCCCCTTACTCTTTGACTCCCCACCAGGCAACTCAAGTTCCCTTGGGTCAAACTGAAGACCCACATTCCAACTGGAGACTTCTTAGATCTCCTCCCACACTCTCTAACCAACTTTACAATGGTCAGAAGGGGAAGGTAGCAGGAAATTTTGTAACACCTATCATCTATGAGATATAAAACAGTGCAAAGGAGACATGTTCAGGTGAAGCAGTTTCACCTGGGATGGTGTATTGGAATTTGTCTAGAAAATTTCTCCCTGCTTCTGTGCTCTGTATCTCTTCATCCAGGCTATTGATTATCTCTGTTACAGTTAGGTTGCTGCTTCTTGTAGCTGGTTGGAGTATACTTGGGGTGGTGGAACGACCTTGTTGGGTTGATGCCTGAGTGTCCATGTTGGGGGGTGGGTGCCCTGGCTGTACCATTACCATAGTTTGGCTGTTGCCCACTGTACTACGGGTATCTGGGGTGATACTAGGGGGTTCCTACTATGTACTATTATATGTTGCAGCATGCTGCAATGGGCTCTACACTGAGTGGGGCAATGAGGTTGACAAGGGTTTTCAGGGTCTTTGTCAGGGTGCTACTAGGAGTGGAGTCATGAGGCATTTTTCTGGTCCAGACCATATGTTTATGATACATATATACATTTATACAAGACTATATTTATGGTCTCAAACACAGTAATTAAAAAGTTGAGAGGCACTGTACAGTGGGGGACCTACCTGTGACCTGTGGCACACTGTAGTGGCTGTACAGTGATGCACAGCCAAATACTGTTTTGCTGATGAATGAGCTTTCTAGTATTTAGTATAACCACCCTTAGCTTCAAGGAGTGCCTGGACATGTTCCAGCATACTGTTATATAGCTTCGCAATGTAGTCATCCTTGATGCCTTCCCACTCCTCAACCAAAGCCTCCCATGACTGAGTGATGTTTGATGTAGCTTTGTTTGAGTGTGCACACAACATTCCAAATAGTCCCAAATATGTTCAATAATATTCATATCTGGGCTTTGTGCAGGCCAGTCAAGTATATCAAGTTTCTGATTCTTGAACCACTTGGAGGTGAACTTCAAAGTGTGCTTTGGGTCATTATCCTGTTGAAAATAAATATGTTTCTTCTTGATTCTGAGGCTGCTAAGGGTCCCCAGAAGGTTGTCCTGAAGGATTTTAACATATAGCTTTGTGTCCATGTTGCCTTCAATGTGGCATATCTGACCCAGCCCAGTGGCTGTGACACAGCCCCATACCATGACACTGCCACCCCTGTGTTTCACAACCTTCTTTGTGTACCATGTGTTGAAACCTTCACCAGGCCTCCTCCAGCACCATTCCTGCCCATCTGAGCCAAAATGATTGAATTTTGACTTGTCAGAAAAGATGACAGCTTGCCAGTTCTCTGCTGTCCAGTCAGCATGAGCCTTTGCCCACTCAAGCCACTTTTTCCTGTGAGCCTTGAACAAAAAAGGCTTTGGATGGCATACATAGCCCTTTAGACCACATGCCCATAGCCTTACTCAGATTGTCTCAGCATTTATGTCTGGGAAAAACTTCCTCTGCAGGTCTGCAGTGTCATGAGCCTTCCAGCATAGTAGTCTTCAGATTTAGCATAGTGTTTGACAATGTGTTGGACTGTAGTATGATGAATTCCAAACTTTTTGGCAATGTCACTGTCAGACAGGCCAGCTGCCTTGTCTCAACAGATCCAGGCTTTCTTGGTTGGGCTAGTGTACTTGGCCATGGCAAAGTTAAAGGAGAGATGCTGCTGATGACTTTTGAGGTGGTGCATGTTGTGCGCCGTACCGGTTCTTTCCTCTTTATGCTGCTTACGATACGTGATACGCTATACGAGTCCGCCCTGTCGCTGTTGTCATCCCCTATCCCGCGTCCTCGAGACGTCTCGCTTGGACCTCTGCCTAGCCTCAGGGGCAAGTCCATGGACTTCGTGTTTATGACACAGCTTTCGCTTACGTACGTTCTTCTTTTTACTTTACCTTTTCGCTTCTCAGATCCCGATGGGATCTGAGGGCTTCCTTGACGGTTGCGGTTTGCTTTCCGACGCACGTGACTTTGTCGCGTCGCGTTGAGGAAAGACCTCTCATTTGCTTTGTGCAAATGCTCCAGCACGGTGAGGAGTCATGATGAGTAGGGTGAGTCGTCATAGTTGACGTCACCCATGACTCGATGCTTGCGTCATCAAGGGCACTCAGTCACGATGACTCGATACCCTGTGGAGGAGGTCTTGTATGCAAACCCCGTCTTGTTTGTTACATAGCGCGTTTATGGATATGATACGATAGTCGTCTCATCGCCTGTGAGGTATAAATACCCACAGCTTAGCGATGAAGACTCCTTGTATTTTCGCTACCTAGCTACCTACCTAAGCAAATAGGATCCGTCCTATAAATTCTTGCTTCCTCTCAGTATCTTTATCCACGTCGGACGAAGAGACTGTCAAACCCAGGAGGTAGTCAAACCTGTCCCTGCCGACATATCTACATATCACTGTCGACATATCTGCAAGAGGCCCGCCTGCTTCGGCTCGTTCGCCTATTGCCTGGTTATAGGTTTACCTTTCCCAAAGGAAAGTAGCGCGCATCGGTCGTTACCTTGAACAAGTAACCGTGATCAACGCCGCGCGACAAAAGCGAAAATACCTCCACGTCGCATATCTGCGAAC
Organism: Pisolithus sp. B1; assembly: GCA_024663435.1. Lineage (NCBI taxonomy): Eukaryota > Fungi > Basidiomycota > Agaricomycetes > Boletales > Pisolithaceae > Pisolithus > Pisolithus sp. B1. Next base: position 347,195 of record JANFAA010000026.1, on the reverse strand, counting down.
GTGATCCCAGCTCCCACAAGGTCGTAGCTGAAAGCATCACACGACATTCGACAGGTATCGTTCTTGCGACAAAACCCCACAATCACAACCCTTCCTACAACCTGCGACATCTCGCAGTTGTACAAAACAATCCCTGTTTCTAAGAAAGGTTACGCAAGCGTCGGTTATTCAAAGAGTAAAGCCTGTTCAGAGGAGTACCAAGTAGTATCGCAACACCTCCCGTGTTAGCTGGAAGACTATTGGGAATTCCTGAAAGGTCATTTGAATTAACACTCTAAAAACAACTCGAATCTCGAGAAGAAAGCAAGGTGTCTTCAGACGCGGGTTCATCAAAGTTTCGGCCAGGCCGAAAGCCCCCAGTAGTTCCCCCGCGTACTTCGACATCTACCGCTGCTCCCGAAAAGGTTGAAAGAAGCCTCTCGCAAAGGTATCAACCGTACGAGATAGCAAGTCCAGTAAAGGCCGACCCCGAAGCAAAAACTCTGGTATCGCCCAAAGACAAAGGAAAAGAAACCTTTGAACCATCACAGTTACCCTCGTCCTTCCATCAGATCCGAGAACCAGAACCCCTAGCGGGAAAGAAGATTGACGAAGAAGAAACTCACACAGCACCAGAGTCAGCGTCAACAACAACAGATCTCGGAATGGCAGGAGTCGGTGAACAAGAAGCAATAGCTAAACTCGCAGAAAAATTCCAAGAATTTGCCCAGACGACAGACCCCTTCAAAAGCAAAACCGTTGGCAACGTACGAGAACTCGTCGCATGGTATGAAGCCCTAACCGGCCATCAAGGACTCGTATTCCCGTCCTATACCATCCCCGGAAACGCTGCAGAACGACCAACCGAAGGAAGAGTATCCGATGGAGGAAAAGAGTTGGGGCTTGGAAAGCCTCCCGCCTTCGACGGAACTAGTGGCAAATACGAAGCTTGGATAGCCTCTGTCAACAACTACCTCAATCTCAACCGACACATCTATTCTACAGATGAAAGGAAGATCGGATTCGCCCTCTCTTTTATGAGCCAAGGGTCCTCAGTCCACTTCGCCGAAAATTATCTAAAAGAGTGTACCACTCTAGGCGGAGATGTATACATCGTGGACTCATGGACCACCTTTATCGAGCGAATGGAAAGGATCTTCAAGGTCGGAGACACAGAAGCCCTAGCCTTCTTAAAGATGGCCGAGATTGAACAAGGAGACAAGCCGTTGAGCGAGTATATCGGGAAGTTCCTGGATCTTATAACAAGAGCAAACATCTCCCGCGATGATCGACAGGCAGGCGTCTACTTCGGTAAAGGACTAAACCCCCGAACCACCGAATGGATCCTTCGGTCCGGAAAAATCCCGACCACTGTCCAGCAATGGATAGACGCGGCTGTCGATGCGCAAACTGCAAAGGCATCGCTCGGAGTATACAACAGTTGCCTAACGAAAGAAGATCGAACTGTCCTGCATATGTATCAAGACGAAGGAAGGAATAGCAAAAAGGCTGATTCCTGGGCGATGGACGTTGATCGACAAAAGAAGCCGATCGCCTACAAGACGCCCCAGAAAAGGAAACCTCCTAGGTTTCAAGAGGTCCGAACGACAGAAGACTTTATCGGCACGTGTTACGGATGTGGAAAGCAAGGCCACATGAGCCGTAACTGCCCGAAGAAAAAGGACTTCGAAAAGAGGACCGTCCTCCAAGAAGTAAAATCAAAGTACAGCGCAAGCGAGTTCGAGGAACTAAAGAAGGCGCTTGGAAATGAGAAAAAGGAGGATTTTTAAAGACCTCTCTCGGAAGAACCGCAACCGAGGAGAGGTGTACGTTCCGATCGTTTTCCGCACCAGAATTAATGTCCCTGGCAGCCTACAATGAATATCCGTCTGTTAATGCCATCGCGGGAACACTCTATCTGGTGGAAAGGAACGATCAAGCGGTACGAACGGCGATTGATAGCGGAGCAGAGTGCAACGCAATCAGTAAAGAGGTCGTGAAGAAACACGGGCTTAAAACCCAGAAAATCGAACATCCATGGTCGCCTAGAAGCTTCGAAGGGTCAACAGAACAAGTAATCGACTCTATCGCGTTCTTTACTGGAAGAGTCCATGGAAGAACCTTCAAGCTTCACGCGTACGTCATGGAGTTAAAGAATGAAGGACTACTACTCGGAATGCCCTGGCTTCAACAAGCTCAGCCGGTAATCAATTGGGTCAAACGCCGAATCATAGGATGGGGAGCGCCAGCAGTATCCGTCTCAATAAACAGAACATCGATATCGACGGAACTCGAAGCGAAGGTCCTACACGAAGAGGTGACACTACCAGAAGAATATTCAAGATACTCAGAAGTATTCTCAGAAGACTGTCCCCTTCCCCCTCATCGACCAGGCTATGACCATACCATCAAGCTCGACACGAGCAAAGACTTAAAGACTTTTAAGCCGGCCAAAATATATCCCTTGTCGCGCAACGAAATGAAGTTACTCGACGAATTTCTGGAGGAAAATCTCGCCACCGGAAAAATCGAGAAAATTCAAAACGCGGACGTACTTAGAGTCCCCCCGGCACCAGTCTTTTTCGTCGGAAAGAAGGATGGAAAGAAGAGACTAATACAAGATTATCGACAACTTAATTCTTTCACGGTCCCAGACCGATATCCTCTTCCCCTCGTAAAGCCAATTCTGGATGAACTAGTGGAGTCAAAGTATTTTGCCAAGTTCGACGTCCGCTGGGGATTCACCAACATCCGAGTGGAGAAAGACGACGATGCCCTATTAGGATCGTTCGTAACACCCCGAGGGGTGTTCAAGCCCACCGTTATGTTCTTCGGACAAAACAATGCACCGCCTACGTTCCAAAGATATATGGACGGCAAGTTCGGACAACTACGAGTCGACAAAAAGGCCGTCATCTATCTTGATGATGTCACTGTTCACGCAAAGACGCGAGAAGAGTTGAAGAAAAACGTCCGAGAATTTTTGGAGGTGGCAAGAAAGGAGGGCCTACGGTTGAAGTTGTCAAAATGCGTCTTCGAGGCAGAGGAAATTGATTTCCTCGGTTTCACAATCAAACACGGCCAATATGAAACGGCCCCTATCAAGGTAGACGCCGTAAGAAATTGGAAAACCCCTGAGAACGTCCATGACGTTCGACAGTTCCTGGGTTTCTGCAACTTCTACCGACAATTTATCCCGTCTTTTGCCATGGTCGCAAAACCCCTACATCGACTGACGAAGAAGGACGAACCTTGGAAATGGAAAGATGACAAAGAGTACGCGTTCCAAAAACTAAAAATGCTAATGAGCCAGGCTCCCGTCCTACGACTTCCAAGTTTCGACAAACCCTTCGAGGTCTACACAGATGCCTCAAAACTAGGCACTGGTGCCGTCCTATGTCAAAAGTTCGAAGACAACGAGCTACATCCTATCGCATACCTGTCGCAGTCACTCCAGGGTGCTGAACAAAACTACCAGGTTTACGACCTGGAGATGATGGCCGTTGTACGAGCGTTGAAGGCATGGAAGCACTACTTACTATGCCCAGTCGAGGAAACCATCGTCCACACCGACCACGAAAACCTCACCTATTATCGAGAGCCTCAGAACTTAACTGGCCGACAGGCCCAATGGCTCGCTTATATTCAAGGTTTTCCCCTCAAGTTTAAACATAACCCCGGAAGACGAATGATTGTCCCCGACACGCTCTCCAGAAACCCAAGCTTCGTTGCTGCTACCCCGGTTGAAACCACGGTACTTCCACCATCAGTTTGGCTAAAAGGGGGGGGTGAAACCACCGATTTCACGCCCAAACCAGTCGAAACGGCTACTAAAAAACCCCTCGAAAACAAAATCGAAAAGCCATCGAAGGTGAAAGTCCCAGGGAATGGAAAACTGCGAGAAAGAGATCAGCCGCAACGAGGAATGTTAAGAGTGTCAAAGGAGGTGTTCGAAGAAATAAAGGAATCTTCCCCGAAAGACAAGAGTTACACGGTAACCGAAGACAATGACGTCGAAGAGGACCCGGTAACAAAAATAAAAACCAAAAACGGAAGATTCTATATCCCTCCAAAGGCGCGAAAACAAACCCTTGAGGAGTTCCACGACCATCCCTCAGCGGGACACCCAGGTGTCAAGGCCATGACCGCCAAAATGAACAAAAACTGTTTTTGGCCAGGAATGTGGAAAAGCATCAGGGAGTACGTGAGAGGATGTCCAACGTGCCAGGCGTCGAAGGTTGTCCGACAGAACCATCCCCCGCCGCTACATCCCATCGAAAGTACAAATCCTCTGCCCTTTAAACAGGTGTCGATGGACTTCATAACAGATCTACCGACCTCACAAGGGTACGATTCAATTCTAACGATAGTGGATCATGGACTCAGCAAAGCGGTAACGTTCGTCCCGACTAACAAGAGCGTCGACTCCGAAGGACTAGCCGATCTTTGGCTGCAACACGTGTACCCACGGTTTGGAGTCCCTGAATCCGTAATCTCCGATCGAGGACCTCAGTTCGTCAGCGCCTTCACACAAAACCTTTACAAGGCACTCCGCATCAAAACACGTTATTCCTCGGGATATCATCCTCAGACAAATGGAGAAGCGGAACGAGTTAACCAAGAAGTGGAAACCTATATCCGAATGTATTGCGCCGAAAAACCTAACGACTGGAGCCGCCACCTACCGATGGCAGAGTTCGCGCACAATTCGAAAGTTCACTCCACTCATGGTCAAACTCCCTTCTCTCTGCTGTACGGATATGACCCGGACCCGTATCCGGCTGTCCACGCATCAAAAGCACCAGGAGTGGAAGAGCGGCTGGAAGAACTCGCGCACGCCCGAGATGCAGCGATCGTGGCCCACAAAAGAACTGCCGAACGAATGGCAAAACAAGGGCCAGATCCACTGCCATACGCCCTGCCTCCACTGAACAGCCTCGTGTGGCTCGACGCAAGGGACCTAAAAAGAAACGTACAGTCGACAAAGCTGGCCCCAAGACGCGTCGGCCCCTTTCGCGTAAAGAAGAACATAAACAATGTGGCGGTGGAGCTTGATCTACCAACAACGTGGCGAGTCCACCCAGTATTTCACACGTCACGGATCTTCCCCTACGTCGAAACGCCCGAGTATGGACCTGCACCGCCTCCCCCGCTTCCCGAAATGGTCGATGACGTCCCAGAATGGGAGATCGAGTCAATCTTAAACCATAAAGAGGTAAAAACAGCACACGGTAAAAGGACGCGTTATTTGGTCAAGTGGAGTGGTTTTGGACACGCAAACAACACTTGGGAGCCAGAAGGAAACCTCGTCAACGCTGGCGACATCCTCGAGGAGTATAAAAGAAGACGTGGCAAACCCCCAGAGTCAAAACAACCCACCTCCCGTCGTCGTCAAAGAAACTAAATGTCCTCCTACGATAATGACGATGGATATAACTCTGAGTCACGAGAATACTTGCTCGACGCCACGCCCGCCTTCGACTCCGACTATAACTTTACATCCCCCGCGTCACCTCCACTGTCCCTCTCCGGTTTATTACCGGCAGACCGCTTTGCATCGGTCTACGAGTCCACCCTTGAATCCGTTCTTGACGCCAACGCCAACGGGCCGCAGAACCCCCACTCCCAGTTCAATATACGCTACCTCTCGAAGGGAAAAAGAAGGGCTACACCTACGACGCCCAGATCTCGCCCTTACCCCGTGCCAGAGCCGGCATACCGAGCCCAGTGTAATACGCCAAACCCAGAGTCTCCACCACCCCCAAACAAAGACGATAACAAGACAACCACGACCACGCTCCCCGATGAACGCCAAACAGCCGATTCACCGCCCTACGGACTCTTGTGCGACCCACAAGAGTACGAAGGTTACATTCGGGTGTTCGAAGGGTTTGAGCAGTGGGACCGGGAGGGATGGAACTCAGGAAGCGACCACGAACACCTACGGATGCTGCATCAAGTATACAGAGGCATCGAAGATACCGTCGGTCGCGTCGCAAACGTCCTGAAAGTCGGAGACACTGTGCTCGATGAACAGTCCCCTGGGACCGCGTATATGGAAACTGAAGGAATGAAAAACGTAGAAGGCATGCAGAAGATGCTGGGATCGCTGGTCAACATCGTCCACATGAAATTCGGAGGAAATCTGGTGAAGTCCTTTCGAGAATTTCGCCAGGTTCCACCCACTACTAAGCAGGTCGCTTTCCTCGTTACCACCCCCTCCGACTACGGAACCCCTACGCCTGGTGTCTCAGCTGAGAGACGAGAGGATCTTCATGAAGGCCACGTCTCGGAGACCGCTGAGAGTAGCCGAGCTGGAGGTGATACCGGGAACGAACCTCAAAGTGGACAGGACAAAGGGACGTCACGAAGCCTACACCCAGACCGAATGGACGTATCTCCAGTTCCTCGCTGCCACGGGAAAAAGACAAGCGGTGTTACGGCTGAAGAAAGGGAGTCAGAGAGTGAAGACGGATCTGTTCCAGGCGCCCACTGGGTCGACAAATGTCGATATCGCGAAGAAGAGGAGGTTGCCGGAAGAAAGTTTCTCAACATTGCGGCCCAGGTCCTGGGCGAAAGATGCGATGATGCGTGGGTCTCAGAAAGAGAGAGAGTCGAGAGATGGAGAAGCTTCCTCCTTCAAGTCTTCGACGAGCGAAAGCTCTGGACGTACGATATATTCAACGCAACAAAGACAACGGAAGCACTCCCAAATTGCGACTTCTACCCCATCCGTTCCACCCCGGAACTACGCCTCGAACTCGCAGGACGGGTCGTCCTTAACCCTTTCCACCCCTTTTACAAACACACATGCCTCGACTGCCGACGTCTTGGACACTGGTCGTGTCGAAACGGAAAAGGTTCAAAGTGGACTGACACTCATGGACGTCCTCTTAAGCAGCCCAAGCCCGTCGTCAATAATCGACGCGAACCTGGACCTTCCTTTTGACGACTTCGACTAATGTTCCATGACAGGGTCGCCACGGTTAAAAGAGGGGGGTAATGTTGTGCGCCGTACCGGTTCTTTCCTCTTTACGCTGCTTACGATACGTGATACACTATACGAGTCCGCCCTGTCACTGTTGTCATCCCCTATCCCGCGTCCTCGAGACGTCTCGCTTGGACCTCTGCCTAGCCTCAGGGGCAAGTCCATGGACTTCGTGTTTATGACACAGCTTTCGCTTACGTACGTTCTTCTTTTTACTTTACCTTTTCGCTTCTCAGATCCCGATGGGATCTGAGGGCTTCCTTGACGGTTGCGGTTTGCTTTCCGACGCACGTGACTTTGTCGCGTCGCGTTGAGGAAAGACCTCTCATTTGCTTTGTGCAAATGCTCCAGCACGGTGAGGAGTCATGATGAGTAGGGTGAGTCGTCATAGTCGACGTCACCCATGACTCAATGCTTGCGTCATCAAGGGCACTCAGTCACGATGACTCGATACCCTGTGGAGGAGGTCTTGTATGCAAACCCCGTCTTGTTTGTTACATAGCGCGTTTATGGATATGATACGATAGTCGTCTCATCGCCTGTGAGGTATAAATACCCACAGCTTAGCGATGAAGACTCCTTGTATTTTCGCTACCTAGCTACCTACCTAAGCAAATAGGATCCGTCCTATAAATTCTTGCTTCCTCTCAGTATCTTTATCCACGTCGGACGAAGAGACTGTCAAACCCAGGAGGTAGTCAAACCTGTCCCTGCCGACATATCTACATATCACTGTCGACATATCTGCAAGAGGCCCGCCTGCTTCGGCTCGTTCGCCTATTGCCTGGTTATAGGTTTACCTTTCCCAAAGGAAAGTAGCGCGCGTCGGTCGTTACCTTGAACAAGTAACCGTGATCAACGCCGCGCGACAGTGCATGGGCAGTAGATTCAATAGCAAAAAAAGTGAGGCAAGTTTTCATAACACTTCCTTGTCAGCCAAAAAAGAATTGCACAGCACTTTTTTCAATGTTCATGCCACAAAACATCACAGCAAAAAGATAAAGCAAAAAAATAACTTTCAGTTGATTGAACAGACCCTAGGGAAGATATTGGAGTAGTTGTATAGGTATATAATATGGTGTTACAGGATCTGCTGGCAGAGTGTGGGAAATGTAGTGGGTGTGCATTACCTTTTTGAGATACTGTAGCAGACAGCCATGTCTCCCTCATCTGCATCAGCAAAAGTGGCCGCACCTAGCTAGACCTAGTAAGACCTAGCAAGTCATCCAAGGACTGCTAGATATTGCAGCACTTGCCCAGAAATACACTTTCTAGCAAGTGCTGCAATATCTTGCAAGCAACACACCATCCTTGCTACATCTAAATAGGTATGTTTGTCCAGAAAGGCCTTGCTACAGCTTGCAGGACCTTGTACACATCACACACAGTACACTTGCACCTCGCTAGCTTCTACTTTTCTTGCTAGATCACACCAGTCCCAATATCGCATTACATCACAATATGTATTAGTGCTTGCAATGTACAACAGTCGCAGTTACAGAGCACAGACACACAAGAAGCCTGAAAATGTTTGAGAGCATATAATGCAGTCTGATACTGAGTTTGGAATCAGTTCCTCTTCTTCATAACCTGCCAGTAGGGTTGCTTGATGAATGAAATGTGAGACTGAGGGCATAGACACATGATACATGGAGGGTGACTGGTGACCAGTGACCTGCTGGTAGTGGAGGCTAGGACCATGGGTCCCAAATGGCTAGACAAGTGTGCTCGAAGTCCCCAACAAGAAGAGTCAGTGCATAGATAGTGGGGTTATAATGCATAAAGACAATCCTGAGGGCATAAACCTGGAAAGTCGAACATCTGCATGCACGAGCCTAGCACTGTATGGATACACACAGTTTGTTTCATTATTATTGACACAAGCCCAAGTGCACTGAACATACCTGAACATGATCATGAGCTGACAATGCCTGCATCTGGTTGTATTAACCCCGAGAACACTCATTCAAATCACAAATGAAATTGGATCAACTCATGACGTACCTAGTCCTACTCAACTTCATACTGAATTACCCAGTCCACAAAATCCACAGATCGACCAATCTATCCAAGTTCCAGGTGCTATCACTTTGAGCACAGAGTTAGGTCACATGCAGACACTCTTCAACATGGAAGAGACCTATCTCAAGTATGGAATGGCCATACCATCACTGTGTGCATCCAAGATGATGCAAACTGACCCATATGACCCTGGAAGAGGACTGGAAGAGTCTCACAGCAGACTTTTGCTGATAAGGTCAGATTACTCATCCCAGTAGTGTGATGTAGACACTGGAAGTTAGAAATAAGAGCATATACAGTGACTCAAAAAACTGTCCAGAGGTTTGCCACTTTTTCAAAGAATTGCTTATAACTCAGTCCCCATTTGGCCATAAATCATGAGAAAATAGGGGTGGATAGCCAGTGATCATGTGATCATGTGTGCCAAATATGGTTATGGTCATGTGACTTGATACTGTACAATTAATTCAACATTGACCACTACTCATCCAGACAGTTTTTTTGCAGGGTATCCAAGTGACAATAAGTAGGATATATCTAGTACTTTGTGTAACCACCCTTGGCCTTGAGCACTGCTGCAACCCTCCTAGGCATACTACTGATAAAATTAAGGCAAGAATTTTCCTCCATTCCTCTTCAATCCTCTTCCACAGCTCCTCTATGCCCTTAGGGGGTACTGGGTAGGTTCCCAACCTCTTCTTCAGGTCATGCCAGAGATGTTCAATGGGGGTGAGGTCTGGTGACTGTGCAGGCCAGTCAAGAAGCTCAACACCATGATCTTTGAACCATTTCTTGGCCAATTTGGAGGTATGCTTGGGATCTCCATCTTGTTGAAAGATGAAGTTGTTGACATCCATCCCATGTTCCTCCACAGATTGGAACAGATGGTCCTCCATAATTTTGGTGTAGAGTGCTGCATCCATCCTCCCATTAATCCTGCACATTTGGCCTACTCCATGCACTGTCATGCACCCCCAAATCATCAAACTCCCTCCACCAAACTTGACAGTGCCTTGGACATGTTGGTTTGTAAGGGGGGATCCTGGTTTCTTCCACACCCAAAGCCTCCCATCTGACCCCAGGCAATTAATTTTGGTCTCATCAGACCAAACAACCCTTGCCCAGTCTTCTTCAGTCCAGTGTTGGTACTTCTGTGCAAATGCATAGTGCTGTTGTACATGTTGAGGTTGAAGCAGAGGCTTTTTGGCTTTGACAGCAGCCTTCAGGTTCTCCTTCTTCAAGTGATTCCTGATGGTTTGGGTGCTGACACCAAGCCCAGAGATTTTCTTGAGCTGAGTGGCAGTATCTGCTTGCCCAGAGGTGATTAGGCAAGCCATGTGATGATGATCATGAGCTGTAAGCTTAGAGGGATGGCCTCCAGCATTGGTTGGAAGGGGTGAAAGGGCCTTGGAATGTATTTCTGAGACAGTAGAATGACCAATATGAAGTTTGGAAGCAATTTGACAAGAAGACTGGCCATCCTGAAGCATGGACAGCACAGCCAGATGAGTATCAGAGGGGATGGCCTTCATGGGGAATGGGGAGCATAATGGGCAGTAGTTGGACCTAATTTATGTATAATCATACTAAGGTTATATTAATTTGTTGAAATTCAGCACAGCCACTGAATAATTCAGCATAGCCACAGCCATACTTAAAGATATGATCACCTGCAAAAAAACTGTCCAGATGAGTAGTGGTCAATGTTGAATTAATTGTACAGTATCAAGTCACATGACCATAACCATATTTGGCACACATGATCACATGACCACTGGCTATCCACCCCTATTTTCTCATGATTTATAGCCAAATGGGGACTGAGTTATAAGCAATTCTTTGAAAAAGTGGCAAACATCTGGACAGTTTTTTGAGTCACTGTATGCATACAAATTGACTTAGCCAGACATTTATCTCTTAACTCACCAGCTTTTATCTTTACCAACTTGTCTTTGCAATCAGAATTGACCTCGATTGAAGGTAGAGACATTTTGGATGGTGGGAGTTAGGAGAAAGTGTCAAGACCGGTTCTCAACGGTCTCCGAGGGGGTCCGAGGGCAGAGGAAAGCTAGGGCGAAAGTCCGGGTAGTCGGAGTTTAGCGTACAACTTAGTACACTAGTTTCCTGCCGAGTCCCAGAGGTCGGAAAATATCCAGAGACTGTCTGGAGTTGAGTGAGATCGATGAGTATCTTATTCGATATTCGAACTGATGTGCTACGACGTATGTACAAAGCTTTTATAGTACAGAGAAAAAGTCCAATGCAATGTCCGGGATGTAGCGACTACCGGAACGCAGTACGGATGAATAACAATATTAGTGAGCCATTAGTAAGGTAAGTCGGTAGTCGCCGGATAGCCGGATGGTACAGGGATTAGTAAGACATATGGGTACGGTAGTGTAGCGAGTCACTTAGAAGCGCGAGAGAAACATACTAAATATGGAAACAGAAACAGAAACAGATCGTAAGTCAAATCAAAGACGGAACGGAGTTTCACGACGGAAACCCGTAGGGCTAGAATGACGACTCAGATGGTCGGACTGCGGTCCGGACCTTACACGCGCGTCACGGATGTGACAGAAAGACACAAAAGGAGGATAACAGTGAGTTGACACTGAGATTGAAATTCTCGCAAAGTGCCAGAAAGGCCAAAATTTTTCTAAGTCACCTTGCACTAGTGGCTTGTAGTCTTGTACTAATAGGTTCTGCATTGTGCAGTACGGTACATGGTAAACTAGGTCTTGCTAGGTCTTGCTAGACCCACTACTTTCTTGTTAGGTCTTGCAAGATCTAGCATGGTGTGTGTTCAACCCTTGTTCAATTCTGCTAGATCTAGCACGATGTTGCAAGGACTAGCTAGGGGTTACCAGAATCACTGGGTTCCTCCAAGGCTTACTAGATCTAGCTAGGTTTGGCCACTTTTGCTGATGCGATAGAGAAGCTTTCCTCCTCCGAAGACACTATTAGTATCAAGCCTTCCTGCTACAAGTTGAAGGGTTTCTATGAGAGGAAAGACAGGAGGAAACAAAAAGAAACTTATTTTATGGAGGTTGGCACTAGAGAACTTGCACCGTTCATCGGCTTTGCCTAGCTTTTCCGGTGTGTCATACAACATGTCTGTGATACTGCTCACTCGTGTGGTAGATACCCTATGCCCTTCGAGCTGTTTCTGAATGCCATTGGCATTGTTGGTGCTATGGCTGTAGGCACCGCTCAGGCATGGCGTATCTGTTTGATTCCCCCTCCACCCATGCATAGCACTAGCCCCTTGTGGCTCTGGATTTCGGAAGGTTGATTCAAGACTTCATTACGTTCACGACTGCATTGGAAATATATCAATCAACGCATCCAATATCCTCTGTGAGGCAGGATTTTAATTTTGCAATGCGCGAGCTTCGCAGGGCTGCTACTCAGAACACTCCCTACTTGACCTACGTTGGTATGTTGCTCATTGGTTATAAGCTGAATTGTACCTAACGTTTGCTCAAGGCGTCGGCGTAGTTGTCTGTACTTGGATTTACATGTATCTATGGATATACGACGGCGGGGTCAACCGCGCATTCAACCAGATACCCTCAGGTCCCATGCAGTTCTACGTCTCTCCTTTACTAGCTCAGCATGGACTCAGTCCAACTGGGGGTATCGGAGAAGGCTACACTCATTGTCAACTTTCTCAGTGCTTTCTTTGTCGGCTTTATTCTTGTGTATACTCAGTCAGTATGCGATGTCATCCTCGACTGTCGCATTGCGCATGAAGCGAGGCGAAGTTTATCGCCGACGCCGAGACTATCTGGTGAGAATGTGGTGATAGTTCTGTGGGGAATCTTCAGCGTCTGCTAGCTCCTGCATGATCTCCGGGGATTCCTTGTGGTTCGTACTAGTATCGCCGAGGTACGTTTTCTGTTCGAAGTCATAGAAAAAGATGAGTTTCGGGGTGAAAAGCTCCTGCGAAGTCCACACTCGTGTCATCCATAGACTACAGGTAAGCTCCCGAGGTTGGATGGATGTGCAATGCCGGCAGGGAACACGAGCGTGGCTGCTGAATCCGCGTGCCATTTATACAAAGACGTAAGAGATTGATTGAGGATTGAGCATGTGGACTTGTCGGTACAAGCCTCAAGTATCTGACCACGCCTAATTGTGACCAAGTCTGCATCAGAGGTTGCGCCACTTCTCGCTCAAGGGAGTTTCGGGAAGGTCCCACACCGATTTGACTGAGCTGACCTCCCGGAACGACGGCTCGTTCCCCTGCCATGCGTGAGAGAACATAACATATGCGAAGAACCTTCCAACAAGTTACCGGATCCGCTAGCAGCTCGTTGTCTATTAGTACTCTTGCCATGGATGAAACAAACTCCTTGAATGACGGATCATCGACTCACCAGCCTTGAACTTGATAGCTTAGCATCCGCTCAAAGCCGTCACAAAGGTGACATCGATGACGACGTGGGGACAACTTTTGAGGATCTCGCGAGCGATGGAATCGATAGCCCCGAGCATCTGAGATGGAGAGATGTAGTTCTCGCGCATTTTTGTGAAACCGTCCCTTGTGCAGTATATTAGCTTCAGACAGGAGGTACTATATACGCCTGATTGCAGGGTCATGAGACTGTTCGATCGCGTGCAGCATAGGCTCGAAAGCATCGATCGCTTCGTCAATGAGTCATACAGTTTTTCTCCGCGGTGAAGCACTGTGTGCTTGGCCTCATAGCACGAAGGGTAACCGCTGCGACCCTCCACGGGGTCCGTGGTGAACCGGACAAAGCTCATCCAAAGAAATACTTCATTTCACTTGGTGGTTCTTCCCCCTAACCTTAGCTCGAGAACCTTACATACATGCGGTAATATATACGAATTGTATGGCATCAGTTATTGGCTCTCTTCCGGAACATAACCCGAACACCGGGATCTGCCATGACATTCAGGTCCCAGTGTACGCTTCTTGGCCTAGAGACCCTATCCTCAAACTTAACGTCATAAGACATGAGGATATGTGCAAGCATGGTTTTCAGTTCATTAGATGCCAGGAACCTCCCAGGGCTGTCGTGGAAGAGTAGGTAAGTTTCACCACTCTAAGGTGAGCTCAACCATACCACGCATGCTTCCCATATCCGAAGGGAAAGTAGTCCTGACTCACTGCCACCATATGATGTCTAGCACTTTCACTTCCGTCGTCGTTCAGCTCGGAGAACCGGAAAGGGTTGAAGGTGCCGGGATTGTCATATACTGCACTATCGCGATGGAAGACATACGTCGGAACAAATAGGTGAGTCCCTTTCGGTATGAAAGTTCCATCCGACAGAGTCAGGTCCTTCATCGCTTTCCTTTGTACGCTGGCTGAATGATGGATGCCGCTTATCGGCTCTGCAGTGACAGTGAGCAATAGCATACGTACCTGTGAGGACACCTTCAAGGCGCTGAGTCTCCGCCAGAAAACTGTCAACCTTCCGCATCAACGCGATCGCCTCTTTCGTCCATCCGTGTTCCCGAATAATTGCGTCGACTTCCTCACGCAGAGGCTGGACATATTGCGGATAAGCTGCAAGATTGTACAACGCTTGCGTGAAAGTCTGCCAAAACATCAAACTGCGTTCGAAGGGCACAAAACGAAATCTTACATTCGTGGTCGACTGTTTTGGAGTAGTCAATACTCAAACAGTAGCCCTCGACGGAGGGAAAGACGCACATGTATCGAGGCAAAGTTGATGGTCAACACGCGCAGGGTCAACTGCCTGGTCGAAGACTCCTCTTTCTCGTCTATCAACCATTGCAGAATGTCGTTCTGTCTCGAATAATCAGGTGATCAGTTAACTTCGGCAAAATATCCTGCTCACGGGTTTGTCACTCCAATCGTCCCCGTGCTCCTCCATATGTCTGAAGCGTTCTTTGATAAGCGGATCAAGGTGTTTCATGGCGCGTGCGATTCCTGCAGCAGTATTAGGTAGTTTCTTCGACACAAGGCTGCCCAGGATATGAGTCCGCAAGGGCTGACAGAACTGGATGAAATAAATCACTCACGGTACTAGAAATTTAGGAAACAAGTTCAAGATATGCGCATCGGTAGCCACGTCGACCGCAAATCGGGAGTTAAGATCGATCCAGTCAGGATCCCGACCTATCATATATCCGTACTTAGCAACCTACCGACGCCGGGAGAGCCAACTTACAAAGCGGTAGACCGACGAAGACCCTGTTGCTGGCTCTGCATACGATCTCCCGTACGGTTTCTACTGCTGGAACGCTCTTCCACACTATCAGGGGTGTCAGCGTCAACGGAAAAAGATAATAGTTCATCGAAGGCACCATTGTCCTTGAGGTCAAGTAACTCTTCGAATGCAGTATGTACCTCGTCTTTGACGTCAGGGTAATAGAGACCAAGATTACGGGTTAGATGTATTCGCGCGACAGAAATGTGGTAGGAATTAGAGTTGACCTCAGGGCCAATCAGGTAGTCGACCTTCATAAACTGTTGTCACAATCCCATTAGCACCTTTTCGATCGGAACAGTGAGTGCACCCACATCATTCGCAGCTTGTACCAGAGATAGTTCGTCGTCCGTGGACTTTTTGACATCCTCGAGATGCTGACGACCGACGACGACAACCCAACGATTTAGGGTCGGGACTTTGAAAGGCGTTCCCTTGTACTTCCATACTCGTCAGAATGTCCATGTTATATTGACATAGCGTCATGTGACAACCTTATCATAACCCTCCTGCAAAATCCGAGCAGCGTTGTTCACGTATTTGAATGAAGAAACATAGGACAAGGGCCAGGATGAGTATCCGACGGATGGGATGTGACCAAGCTTAGAGCATATGTAGTATAATATTTAGTACCAATTTTGCGTAGGGGGGACACAGCGCCTTACGTTTGATGACTTGGACAGCTTGTGCGCGACTGCAGAAACAGTAACACAGACCACAACAGCTAGAATATAGTTTGTGAGAGACATATCCATCAACGAGCAGATGCGCTGCCTTCTTATAAATACCTCGGCGCCAAAGACCATGATTGTTCCTGGAACTTTAAATTTCTGCGGAAATTGCATCATGAAAACCCCATTCATCTTAGGGCTAGCACAAATTGCCCAACGGATAAATATCCAAACCGGGAACGTGGGCACTCACCGCCGTCAGTAACCGCTTAGCCACCTGGATCGTCCCCACCGCACAAAGTAAAGAGTCATTTGTGAGCGTTAATCTAAGGGAGGAGCACCGCCCATGCTCTAGCGATGACGACAATATCTTCACTAGCAATGACATGCGAGGTGTCTGCCAAGCCAAACACTTGAACGGTGCAGTTTGGTGATGAACAGTACAGGATAATTCGGCCCTCGTTGACGTTTCGATGATTCTATATTGTCCTGACTGGCGCGCATTGTACCCAATGCTGTGAGGAGGCCTTGGGCTGGATGTGAACGCAGTAGGGAATGTGAGTCGGAAGTTATGAGTCTAATGGCTGAAATTTAATAAATTGGCGGTCGGGCTATCCGGGTGTAAACGTTGTCGCAGATGTGAAGCCTCGCCCGCCGCGGATATGATCGCATTGGAAACTTCAAGTCTTGCCCGGATCGTTACTGGCCTGCGCTTGAGGCCTTGACGTTTGTTTGTGTACAGATTGTGGCTACTTACAATTAGCAGCGGAAATAACTGACCAAACCAGCTTGAAGTTTGGTCCCAGTCGCGAACTTCGGGTCTCTCTTTCTGCTACGAATAAACTTCAAGTTTAGTCCGGTCAATACCCCATGGGTAGCCGACATCACACCTCTGCAATGCGGTTGCTGGCTCCTGTGCGGTGTTGTTGAGCGTATACGTACATAGTAGAGGATAGCACTCACGGGAACACCCTGGAATTCGTGCATGCGCGAATGGTGATGAACACGGTGGTGTGTTGACAATTGCTAGTAGGGTAGTCTCGCTTGTTCAATGCAATAATGCCCCCCAGTTTCCGTACATTGCATCTCGACTTTAAGTTGGTATTACCCGAGACTTCGGTTTGTAGTTCTAGTGATCCGGTCGTGCTCATTTTTTGAACGTACCTCTGATGGCTGAGTCGGTAAGCCATGAGAAGGTCGCAAATTCCATAGGAATCCTCAATGTCGCGGTCGTTTGGGAAGGGCTTCAATTTGTCATCTCTCACATGCGAAGGGAGCCGCCCCTTCCGCCGTGTTCCAGCACACCTCATCATCAGATGTTAAGTAGGTAGTATTACTACAAGTGTTCTTGAGTTCTGCCTCCTGCTCCACGTAACGAGTAAACCAATGACAACTACACCTACGCGAAAAGAAAACAGGCTGGAAAAGATAACAGAGAGGACAACTTTGAAAACCAGCAGCCAAGTCCAAGTCCTGTACATACGTATCACAGGATTTCCAAGACTGCTGCTCGAATGATCTGGGGGATGATGTCAGTTCCGAGTCCTGGGACTACAATCTCATTCTCTGTGGCGACCCTCGTGTAATGTCTATTCGGCTGCTGTACCAGAAGCAATGCGCTGAACGGCTGTCCGAGGCGAGCAATGATTTGTAAGGCCCGGGTATAATCGTCAACCTGAGGCATGGGGGAAGCGTCTAATGGTGATGGCGGCACAATTTCATATGATTCAGTGTCGTGCTCCGAATCCAACCCACAGTCAACAACAAACTCTGAGTCACTTTCCCAGGTATCCCCATCACTCGGACCACGGATGTAAGAAATCCACGGATGGACAAAGACCAATTTCTGTGGCTTTTGCAGTGGGAGATCGTCTGCTGTCGTGAATTCCACTGTCCCAAGCCCCGATACTTTGGCGTGATATACCTTCTCGTTGTCGTTACGTGTTTCCTGCACACCGAGTCTCCTGACGGAGAAGACGATGCAAGGAAGGTGCAGACGGCGGGCCGCAAAGCGGGCGGGTCGGAGACGATTGATCTGATTACAAATACTTAAGGCTACTTCCTGGGACAATTTGCCTCGTAGCTCTGTGATGTAAGTTTCCAATTCTGCCCCTTCGAGTGATGGCGGGTTGTAAGGAGTTTGGTTGTAAACAGAGATGGAGGCTGGGAGGCAACTGTTATATGACGACGACTTTCCTGACCATGCGAGCACAGTGACTTCGCCAAAGCGAGCCACGATCTCCTCCAAGATATGTCCCAGAGCATCGGCTCCTTCACCGTAGTGAGGCCTGATATCGGACTTGAATATCCCGATGAGAGAGTATGCAACGTCCTCCTCGACCGTCGCATTACGGGTCGAAGCTAGACGAAGCTTCTCGCGTATGGCGAGATCGTCCGGAGAGAATGTGGTAATAGTTCCGTGGGGAATCTTGATGGCGTCGGCTAGCTCTTGCAAGATCTCCGGGGATTCCTTGTGGTTCGTACCATTATTGCCGAGGTACGGTTTCCACTCCAGGTCATAGAAAAAGAGGACTTTCGGTGCGAGCAGCTCCTGCAAAGTCCATGCTCGTGTCATCCAAAAACTACCCGCAAGATCCCCGGGGTTAGATGGATGTGCAACGCCAGCAAGGAACACGAGCGTGACCGCCGAATCCGCGTACCATTTGTACATAGATGTAAGAGATTGGTTGAGGATGGAGCTCGTGGATTTGTCGATACAACAGGTATCCGACCACGCCCAATTGTAACCATGTCTGTGCGTCTCCTTGCAGAAGTTGCGCAACTTCTCGTTCAAGGGAGTTTCGGGAAGGTCCCACACCGATTTGACTGCGCTGACCTCTTGGAACGACGGCTCGTTCCCCTGCCAAGCATGAGAGAACATGGCATATGCGAAAAACTTTCTAACGAGTTGTCGGATCCGCACATTGTCCAGTTCTCTTGTCATGGACGAAACAAGCTCCTTGAACGACGGATCAGCTTTGAAGATACGCATCCGCTCAAAACGATCGCAAAGGCAACCAGTGGTGACATCGATGACAACGAGGGGACAACTCTTGAGGATCTCGCGAGAGATAGAATCGATAGCCGTGATCGCCTGGGATGGAGAAATGTAGTTCTTACGCAGTTCTGTGAAACCGTCATTTGTGTATATTAGATTCGCACTGGGGGTACATACGCCTGATTTCAGGGTCATGAGACTGTTCGATCGCGTGCAGCATAAACTGGAAAGCGTCGATCGCTTCGTCATACCGTTTTGCTCCGTGAAGTGCCGCGTACTTGGCCTCATAACACCAAGGGTTAGAGGGGTCCACTTTCACTGCCTACGTAGCAATTTTAGGGAACTGACTCGTACAAGAAGGATGTCATGCATACCCCATTCGCGTCCTGTAATGCATCGTCCCACAACCCTTTCGCCGCCCGAGCTCTGCTCCGCTTCAAAAACAGAACTGCCGGACTCGCTGGACTGAGAGACAACGCCACGGGGGACTGTGTAAGTGCATTATCATGTTCTACAGAATCCAAGCTTTTATCGCCATCGCGCTCGAGTGTCATAACACATTTTTGGACGAAATCTAATGATGGACGTTACCGTGTACATCAATAAGACTAGTGGTCACAAGACGTACCTGCGATCCAGTCTGCAGTCGATTTGTTCCTTTGGATCTCCTCGCCTGATGTACTGATGATGTTGAGAAGAATCTCCACCGCTTCGGTTGTACGTCCTTCAGCATAGAGGGTTTCACATAGACGCTGCTGAGCAATGATTTCTAGTCCAATGAAACTCCACTGAAATATCTTCACGGAGGGTTAGATTAATGGGCAGTAACGGCGAAAGACCTACGAGGGATATCGTCATCAGAGGAGGACACTGTTTGTCCTCCCGGGCTAGGTTTTTCGCGCGTTCAATCAATGGTACCGCACGTTCGTAATTTCCCTTCTTCATGTACAAAACTCCAAGGACCTGCGGGATGTATCAGCGGTGATAGTTACGATCTGCACCAACGAGGCACGCGCCTGGGTGTAAAGGTAAGTGGCAGCGTCATCGCTTGCTCTTGTAAGAAGGTGTTCTATGCGTGTTATTGCGACTTCTTGGTTTCCGGATTCAAATAAGAGGATCGACTGAGAGTAATGAAGATTAATCGTGGGGATGGTCTAGATCGTCTCACACCTTCAGTAGTAAGAGGAGCCTATTGTCGTGCGGTTCGCAATCGTGAAACGCAAGGTCGAATGCCCATAGCGCACCCTCTCGATCGCCTTGGCCAAGTAGGGCAATTGCTGTCGCAATGTACCCGATAGGTGACGGCTGAATCCTCAGAGACTTGATATACTTGTGAGTGAACGCGCGTATGGGTTGGGGAGAAGGCAGACTCACCTCCTTGCCATCCTCTATCGCCAGAGCAATATTGTTCAAACGCGCTCGTACAAGAGCGCGGCTTGCTAGCAGGTAGTGGTTAGGACTCGAAGTGCGGGTGATCTCCTCGGATAGCAGCATTTCGGTGTGTGCCGGATCGCCCTGTGTCCATGATTTTAGGGTCTCGTCGCTCACTTGTACGAGCGGAAGCTGAGCATGGGGTTGTCGATGGATTAAAACGTCGTAATGAAGATGCTCGCTTACACCACCGACGAAATATGTCAAGGGAAGAACATCTCTGAGGTTGTCAATTATGATATCCTTGCCAACACTGCATGCGAGATACCCCCCACTTGGTGAGAGAGCAATGCTCCTAATCTCGGCGGTGTATGAGATGATGCTACCGATCTGCTTGTGGGACACGCAGTCCCATAGCGAAACTGAGGAACCTGCAGAACATGCAACAAATCTGCCGTTGGATGCTATGAATGCTCGATACTCAGTTTCATGGATCCACCAATCTGAAGACGAGGACTTAGAAAAGTCGAAACAAGTGATTTTGCCTCTTCCCACTACGAAAAGTTGCTGGCCATCGGATGACCAGGCCAACGGAGCGAGTGGCGGATCGGCGCTAATTCGACCCCGACCACCTGAATCGAACAAGATATCGCCATTGTGGGTGCTGTAGACGCGGACACCATCATAAAACGAAGCGGTAGCAAACCGACTGCCGTCTGGGGAGAACTTGATACCACGAAGGTGACCTGGTGAGACGAGAGGAAACAAGTCGGTACCAGAAGTGATGCCGAATATCCGGGCAGTGTCGGTGACGGCCCAACTTGCAGTGACGACTTTAGTACAGTCGCTAGAGATGTCGACAGCGAATATATAAGCCTCGTGTTCTACGTGGAGCACCTTTTCGTGAGTGGCTGCGTTCCAGACGATCGCCTGATTTCCGTCGTCCCCAGACACGATCCACCGCCCATCCTGCGAAACGGCAATGGAACAGACCCATCCACTCCCTCGCATGGTTGGACCCTGTTCCTGTCCGTCTTCAATCTTCCATCGACGAATATAACCGTCTTGATGTCCTCCTAGGACTTGGGTTTCATCCACAAAGGCCACGGTGTATACAATATTCTGAGATGCAATCTCGATCCGATTCGCATCTTAACGTTTAAGCACCACAGCGAACTGTCAGTAGAGCCGCCTCAGCCTCTCTGACTGCTGGCACGCACCCATCGTCGTCGCTGGCAAGGCTACCAACACACCTCACCCTGCAGTTTAGAGGGGAAAGGAACGACAGGTATTTTTTATATGATTCTGCACGTTCCTCAAGCTATCGATGTATGGATCCGTTCGCACGATCAAAGTTACATCGTGATCTTCACTATCAAGATACCAACAAAGATCTGGCAGTGCAGCATTCCTATTCCAGCAATGATCTCTGCGCCCGATTATACGCCTTCCCAAGTTCCGGCGCTTTCGTTTGTACGAGGTCGCGCATGAGCGAGGGCTAGCAGAAACATGTCGAGGGCGTTGCGATGTATTGGCTCATGCCAGAAACATAACAAATGCGTTCATCGATGCCCTCTGCTTTGCGCTCCGTCCCGCCAAACCCTGGGTTCTTCGTATTCTCACACTCGCTGATGCCCTCATACCTCCACTTCCTCTCCGAACCCCGCCCACAAAACCAAGATCTTACGTGACGTTAAAACACCTGCAGCTCGCACCCCTGAAGTTCATCAGCAGGCTTTTCAACGTGTCCACCACCCTAGCGAGGTTGGTGAGGTGAATGCGACACGGCAGACGGCGATATCGTGCCTGGCCAACCTCTCATCTTCGACACCCACTGAGGATGTCCAAAATATATTGCAGGGCAGCAACTCGAAAGTAGCTGACCTGGAATCAATACACACACCGCACGTGCAATGCTTTCCTCTGTCCCGCTTCGGCAGACGTGATTGGGGTAATGACCACTGATCTTCGAGGTGTCATCCGTGGTAGACTCTCACTGTAAATACATTTAGTGCATAAACATGTGTGAGGCTGAATTATGCTCTACCATTGGTTTCAGGTCTTCCTACACCCTCCAGTTCCCGCAATATGCCATCTGGGCGCATTGCATCCCGACTTTGAACTGCCTGTACCAAGGACTTGGGTACGTAGCTGTGGTCATCCAGTCGCCCTCGGTTCATATGATCGGATGATATTTCTCTGATCTACATATGTACCTCTAATGGCATTTGGAAAGCCACGAGGAGGTCGCAAGCTCCAGTGGAACTCTCAACGCTACGATCGTTTGGAAGAGCTTCAGTTCGTTATCTCCGGCGCGCAAAGATAGCCGCCCCTTTCGCTATGTTCCAGTCCTCGTTTGGAGGTGGTATTCTAGCCGCTGTTTGAAAGTGCACATCATTATGGAAAGGATGGGGACCGTGCTTGGAGTCCCCGGCGTTTGGGACGGCTTATTCGAAGAGGATAAGCCTTAGCGCAACGTCCACAATGCGCACTTCACCACCTCACTAACGTTCGTGCTGACCCTCGTTCCTTACGTCTTTCGAAGACGACTTCCTTGCTTTCTGCGGTAAAAACGTCATTTGAGATTAATTGCGTCTCCCTCACGACCTCCCTCTCCGAGATCGGTACCGAACTCCGGTGGAACCCTCGACGTCGCGATCGTTTGGGAAGGGATCCAATTCGTTATCGCCCGCATGCAAACATAGCCGCCCCTTTCGCTATGTTTCAATCCTCGTCTGAAAGTTCTGGAAAGGCACATCATTATGGAAAGATGGGCACCGTGCTCCGAGTCTCAGACGTTTGGGATGGCTTACCTGAAGAGGATAAGCCCTAGGGTGATGTCTACGATGCGCACTTCACCGCCTCACTAAAGCTCGCTCTGACGCTTTTTCGTTATGTCTTTCGAAGACGACCTCCTAGTCTTCTGCGGCAAAAATGTCATTGGGGATTAATTACGTCCCTCCCACAACCACCCTCTCCGAGTTCGATACCAATAAACTCTGTTTTTTTTTTGACATTCCTGCTGACGTATTTCACCTTTTTCCCGTGCAAATGGTTGGGCTCTTTGGCGCCGGTGCTGGTGGCCTCCATACTACATTGATAATGGACTTTCTTGGTATCGAGTTCGAGATCATAGCGGCTTCAGTATGATTACCAGGTGTGCACTTCATCATCTAGGTGTGCTACATGGGATCAGATACTGATCATGCTTCATCTCTCAGGATGCTGAAGCAATGGTTTACCCCTTTCCGAGAGTACATCCACAAGTGAGGTCATCAACTGGTGCGGGCCTCTTAATGGCAGTAGCTGGAGGTACGACCGCTCATTGACGGAGTCGGCCCCTTCGTCGGTGGTGTTCGCGAAGGTTAGTAGTAGAGTCTTCGGCGATGTCGATTAGAAGTGTACAGCGTGATAATTTAGTCCTTCGCCTGACCATCCACCGAGCCTGGTTCTGTAGTGACAGAATCTGGACAGCGGTCCCGGGATGGCGAAAGTTATCGATACAGAAGGCAATCATGTCCGTTTCGGGGAGAATCAAGTTTGTATCCCCAGTTCGAGACTCGATCATTACTGTCGCCCCCAATCTTCCAGCGAGCAAGGTACGACGAAACCAGTCGGCAAATGAAGACCAGCGTACTAGCTCGCACGATTTCTCACCTTTGTCATCGTCCATGGCACATGTATGAATATCTCTCCACCTCATTATCAGGTACTAAGTAGATAGTATAGATAGTATTACAATGAACGCTCTTGAGAATTCGGTGTCCCTCTCCACGTCACAAGCAAAACAATGATAACTGCACGAAAAACAAAACAAACGAGATAGGACGAAAAGTGGATCAACTCTAAGAAAACCAGCAGCCGAGCCCAAACCCTGCACACAAATTACAGGACTTCCAAGACCTTTGCTTGAATACTCTTGCGGGTGATGTCGGTTGCAAGCCCCGGGACTACAATCTCATACTCTGTAGCGACCCTCTTGTACTCTCCATTCGGCTGCTGTATGAGAAGCAATGCATTGAACGGTTGTCCAAGGCGAGCAATTATCTGTAGTGCCCGGACATAGCCACCAACCCGAGGCGCGGTGGCGACAAAGTGTGATGGCGCAACTTCATCCGATCCGTCGTCACTATTCGGATCCAAGTCAGTGTCGGTGTCGGACTCCGAATCACCTTCCCCAGTGACCTCACTACTCGGTCCTCGGATATGACGAATCCACGGGTGCGCGAAGACGATTTTCTTCTGCTTCTCTAGCGTGAGATCATCCGCGGTCGTGAACTCCACATTTCCAACCCCAGATACCTTGGCACGATATACCTTCGCATTGCTACTACCTCCCTCCTGTATACTGAGTCTTCTGACGGAGAAGACGACGCAAGGAAGATGCAGACGGCGGGCTGCAAAGCGGGCAGGTGAGAGACGGTTGATCTGATTATAGATGCTTAGGGCTACTTCCTGGGACAATTTGCCTCGTAGCTCCGTGACGTGAGTTTCCATTTCTTCCCCCACGAGTGATGAAGGATGGTAAGGAGTTTGGTTGTAAACGGAAATAGAAGCCGGAAGACAACTGTTGTATGATGAAGACTTCCCTGACCACGCAAGCACGGTGACATCGCCAAAGCGGGTCACGATTTCCTCAAGGAGATGTCCGAGAGCATCAGCTCCTTCGCCGTAGTGAGGCCGGATATCGGACTTGAATATCCCGATAAGTGAGTATGCGACATCCTCCTCAACTGTCGCACTTCGCGTCGAAGCGAGACGAAGCTTCTCGCGTATCGCGAGATCGTCCGGAGAGAATGTGGTGATAGTGCCGTGGTGAATCTTAATGGCATCGGCTAGTTCTTGCATAATTTCCGGGGATTCCTTGTGGTTGTCGCTGGTATCGCCGAGGTACGGTTTCCACTCGGAGTCATAGAAAAAGAGGACTTTTGGCACGAGAAGCTCTTGCAGGGTCCATGCTCGTGTCATCCATAAGCTACGCGTAAGGTCCCCAGCACTGGATGGATGAGCAACGCCGGCGAGGAACACAAGCGTGACTGCCGAATCAGCGTACCATTTGTACATAGATGTAAGAGATTGATTGAGAATTGAGCTAGTGGACTTGTCGATACAACAAGTATCTGACCATGCCCAATTGTGACCGCGTCTGCGCGCTTCCTTGCAGAAATTGCGCAACTTCTCATTCAAGGAAGTTTCGGGAAGGCCCCACACCGATTTGACTGCGCTAACCTCCTGGAGTGACGGCTCATTCCCCTGCCATGCGTGAGAGAACATAACGTATGCGAAAAACCTTGCAACAAGTTGTCGGATCCGCTCATTATCCAGTTTTCTTGTCATGGATGAAACTAGCTCTTTGAACGACGCATCAGCTTTGAAGATACGCATCCGCTCAAGAGCGTCGCAAAGGCAACCAGTGGTGACATCGATGACGACGAGAGGACAACTCTTGAGGATCTCGCGAGAGATAGAATCGATAGGCGTGATCGCCTGGGATGGAGAAATGTAGTTCTTACGCAGTTCTGCGAAACCGTCATTTGTGTATATTAGATTCACAAAGGAAGTACGTACGCCTGATTTCAGGATCATGGGACTGTTCGATCGCATGCAGCACAGACTCGAAAGCATCAATCGCTCCGTCATACTGTTTGGCTCCGTGAAGCGCCGCGTACTTGGCCTCATAACACCAAGGGTTAGAGGGGTCCGCTTTCACTGCCTATGTAGCAATTTTAGGGAACCGACTCATACAAGAAGGATACCGTGCGTACCCCGTTCGCATCCTGTAATGCATCCTCCCACAACCCTTTTGCCGCCCGAGCTCTGCTCCGCTTCACAAGCAGACCTGCCGGACTTGCTGGACTGAGAGACAACGCCGCGGGGTACTGTGCAAGCGCATCATCATGGTTTGCTGAATCCAGTGTTTTATCGCCATTGCGGTCGAGTGTCATGACACATTTTTGGACGAAATCTAATGATGGACGTTACCGTGTACATCAATAAGACTAGTGGTAATGAGACGTACCTGCGATCCAGTCTGCAGTCGATTTGTTCCTTTGGATCTCCTCGTCTGATGTACTGATGATGTTGAGGAGAATCTCCACCGCTTCGGTTGTACATCCTTCAGCATAGAGGATTTCACATTGACGTTGCTGAGCAACGATGTCCAGTCCAATGAAACTCCATTGAAATATCTCCACGGAGGATTAGATTGATAGGCAGTAACGGCAGAAGACCTACGAGAGATATCGTCGTCAGAGGAGGACACTGTTTGTCTTCCGGGGCTAGGTTCTTCGCGCGTTCGATCAATGGTATCGCACGTTCGTAATTTCCCTTCTTCATGTACATAATGGCAAGGACCTAGGGAATGTATCAGCGGCGATAGTTGCAGGTCTACATCACACGAAGCACGTACCCGTGTGTAAAGGTAGGTGGCATCGTTATCGCTGTCATTATTTGCTCTCGCACCAAGGAGTTCTACACGTGTTATCGCATCTTCTTGGTTTCCGGATTCAAACACGAGGATTGACTGAGCAAACACGGATTGAATAAGAGAACGAAACGATCTAGATCGGCTCATGCACCTTCAGTAGTAAGAGAAATCTGATATCACCAAACTCGCAATCATGAAAGGCAAGGTCGAATATGCGTAGTGCACCCTCTGGATCGCCCTGTCCAAGTAGGGCAACTGCCATCGCAATATACCCAATAGGTGATGGCTGAACCCTGAGGGACTTGAGATACTTATAAGTGCACACGCGGGTGAGGTAGTGAGAAGGTAGACCTACCTCCTTGCCGTCCTCTATCGCAAGCGCCACATGTTTCAAATGCGCTCGTACAAGAGCACGGTTGGCTAGCAGGTGGTGGATAGGAGTTGAAGCGCTGGTCATCTCCTCGGATAGCAGCATTTCAGTGTTCGTCAGATCGCTCTGCGTCCATGATTTTAGGGTCTTGCCACTAACTTGTACGAGCTGAGGCTGAGCAACATGGATTTGCCAACGGATTAAAGAGTTACATAGCACAATTAGGACGCTCACTTACACCACCGACGAAATAATTCAAGGGAAGGACATCTCTGAGATTGTGAATTGTGATTTTCCCGCCATCGAACCCACATGCGAGATACCCCCCACTTGGTGAGAGAGCAACGCACCAGATATCGGCGACTTGTGTGATGATGCTGCCGATCTGCTTGTGGGACATGCAATCCCATAGCGAAACTGATTTGCCTGATTTACATGCAATGAATCTGCCGTTGCATGCTATAGATACTGCGGAATATTGATTGTCATGGATCGACCATTCTGAAGATGAAGAGTTGGAAATGTTGAAACAGATGATTTTGCCTTTGCTCGCTACGAACAGCTGCTGGCCATCGGATGACCAGGCCAACGGAGTGACCACGTTTGATGGGTTGATTGAACTCTGAGTACCTGAATCGAACAAGACATTGCCATCATGGGTGCTGTAGACGCGAACACCGTTATTCTGTGAAGCGGTAGCAAAGCGACTGCCGTCCGGGGAGAACTTGACACCATAAATATTACTGTGTGAGAGGGGAGGAAACAGTTGGGTACCAGAAGGGATGCCGAGTAGCCGGACGTGGTTAGCGGTGCCCCAGCTCGCAGCGACATATTGAGTAATGCCACTTGATCGCAAGACGTCGACTGCCGTTACGTCACCCTCGTGTTTTGTTTCGAGCACTTTTTCGTGAGTGGCCGCATTCCAGACGGTCGCCTTCTTTCCATAGTCTCCGGACACAATCCACCGCCCGTCCTTCGAAACGACAACGGAAGAGACACTGCCACTCGCTTGCATGGTTGGACCCAATTGCTGTCTGTCTTCAATATTCCATCGACGAATACCGCAGTCAGCGTATCCTCCTACGACCTGACTTTCGCCTGCAAAGGTGACTGTCCATACGTCACTCTGAGACGCAGTCTGGATCTGTTGCGCATCTTAACCACCACAATGGGCTGTCAGTAGAACCACTCCAGCCTCTGTGACTGTTGGCTACGTACCCACCATCGTCGGTAGCAAGCCCACCAACAGAACTTGCCGTGGAGTTTGGAGGGAAAAGGAACGACAAGTCGAGTCATATATTCCTCAAGCATTCGATATATGGATCCGTTCACACGATCAAAGTCACATCGTGTTCTTCACCATATCAAGATATCAACAAAGACCTGGCAGTACATTATTCCCATTCCAGCAATGATCTCTGTGCCTGATCATACGCCATCCCGGAGTTCCGGCGATTTCGTCTGTACGAGGTCGCGCACGCGCGCAGGGGGCGAGGGTGGGCAGAAAAATGTCGAGGGCGTTGCGACGTAGTGGTTTATCCCAGAAACATAACCAGTGTATCCATCAATATCCTCTGTTCTGCACTCGGCCCCGCCAAACTCTGGGCTTTTTCGTATTCTCAAATTCGCTGATGCACTCATACCGCCCGAACCCCGCCCACAAAACCAAGACCTCGCTTGACGACAAAACACCTGCAGCTCGCACCCCTGAAGTCCATCAGCAGGCTCGTCAACGTTTGCGCCACCCTAGCAAGGTGGGTGAGGCGAATGTGACATGACGGACGGCGATATCATGCTTAACCAACGTTTCATCTTCGACACCTCACAGTTCACGTTCGGGTGAGTGCCACTGGGGATGTCCAAAATATATTTCGGGGCACCAGCCCGAAAGTAACTGGCCCGGATTCAATACATACACCGCACGCGCATGCTTTTTTCTGTTCCACTCTGGCAGACACGATTGAGGTAATGACCATCGATCTTCGAGGTGCCATCGATTCATCCGTGATAGACGCCCACTGTAAATGCATTCAGTGCATAAACGTTTGTAAGGTTGAATCATGCTCTACCATTGGTTTCAGGCCTCCAGTTTCCGCAGTATGCCGTCTGGGTGTATCACATTTCGACTTTGAGTTGCCTGTACCAAAGACCCCGTACGTAACTCTGTTGATCTAGTTGCCCTCAGCTCATATAATCAGATGATATTTCTCTGATCTACTTCTGATGGTTTTTGGTAAGTAATGACGAGGTCGCAAACTCCAGTGGAACCCTCGGCGTCGCGATCGTTTGGGAAGAGGTTCAGTTCGTTATCTCCCGCACGTCGCCGAGGAAGTCATTTCTACTGAGACCTGAGGCCTGAGCAGCCTTTTGGTTCGTAGAAGATCTTGGGTTCTCTTCTCGATAGAAATATATATCCGATTCGGACCCTAAACACCGAATCTTCCATTTAGCGTGGATGCGGTTTGTGTATCCTTTTCTTCTTCCTCTGGTCTGCCTATGCACTTGGAAGTCAAGTCTATATGCTAAAAGGCGTGACTTGCTCATCACTGTGGCCTCCAGATCTCCAACGGGCAAACTTTCTGAAGGAGCGACTGAGACTAGTATTGGCGTACCAGGGTCAAGTGAAGTACTGGTTTGTATGATCTCACACCTATTACCACGAGCGCTCTTGGGGTTCCATCCACCCCCTCTGCACGTAACAAGCAAACCAATGGAGACTGTACAAAAAGAAGAACAAGCGAGAACGGAGGAACGGCAAACTTTAAGAAAATCAGCAGCGGAGCCCAAACTCTGCAGACACATTACAGGATTTCCAAGACCTGTGCTCGAATATTCTTGGGAGTGATATCGGTTCCAAGTCCCGGGAATACAATCTCATTCTCTGTGGCGACCCTCTTATACTCTCCATTCGGCTGCTGTACGAGAAGCAACACACTGAATGGCTGTCCTAGGCGAGCGATCATCCGTAGTGCTCGAGCATAGCCGCTAATCCGAGGCGTGGTGGCGACAGAGTGTGATGATGCAACTTCATCCGATCCGTTGTTGCCACCCGAATCCGAGTCAGTGTCGGTGTCAGACTCCGAGTCATCTTCTTCAGTGACCCTACTATGCAGTCCTCGGATATGACGAATCCACGGGTGGGCCAAGACGAATTTCTTCTGCTTGTCCAGCATTAGATCGTCTGCGGTCGTGAACTCCACATTTCCAAGCCCAGATACTCTGGCACGATATACCTGCTCATTGCCACTACCTCCCTCCTGTATACCGGATTTTTGGACGAGTTTTCTGACAGAGAAGACGAGGCATGGAAGATGCAGACGCCCGGCCCCAAACAGGGTAGGTGGGAGGCCAGCAATCTGATTACAGATACTGAGGGCTGCTTCCTGAGACAACTTGCCCCGCGGTTCCGCGATGTAAGTTTCCATCTCTTTCCCCTCGAGTGGTGGAGGGTGGCAAGGAGTTTGGTTGTAAACGGAAAGGGAAGCCGGGAGGCAACTGTTATATGATGAGGACTTGCCTGACCAAGACCGAGGTATGGTTTCCACTCGGAGTCGTAGAAAAATATGATTTTGGGTGCGAGAAGCTCTTGCAAGGTCCATGCTCGTGTCATCCATAAGCTACGCATGAGGTCGGATGCGTCACGCCGGCAAGGAACACGAGCGTGGCTGCCGAATCTGCATACCACTTGTACATAGACGTAAGAGATTGATTAAGGATCGAGCTCGTGGCTTTGTCGATACAACACGTATCTGACCACGTCTGCGCGCCTCCTTGACAAATTGCGCAACTTCTCATTCAAGGGAGTGTCCGGAAGGTTCCACACAGATCTGACAACGTTGACATCCTGGAATGACGGCTCGTTCCCTTGCCACACATGAGAGAACATGACATATCCGAAATATCTTTCAACGACCTCTCGGATCCGCTCATCGTCCAGTTTTCTTGTCGTGGAAGAAACAAGCTCTTTGAAAGATGAATCAGCCTCGAAGATAGACAGCCGCTTGGGACCGTCACAAAGGCAACCAGTGGTGACATCGATGATGACGAGGGGATGACTTCTGGGGATCTCTCGAGCGGTAAAATCGATAGCCGCGATCGTCTGAGATGGAGAAACGTAGTTCCTACGCAGTTCTGCTAAACCATGAATTGCACGTATTAAGTTCACACAGGAGGTACGTACCCCTGATCTCAGGGTCATGAGATTGTTCGATCGCGTGCAGCATAAACTTGAAAGCATCGATCGCTTCGTCATACCGCTGCGCTCCGTGAAGCGCCGTATGCTTAGCCACATAGCACTAGGGGATAGAGGAGTCCGCTTTCACTGCCTATACAGCAATTGTAGGGAGCCTAGTCGTACAAGAAGGATATAATGCATACCTCGTTCACATCCTGTAGCGGATCTTCCCATAACCCTCTTGCCGCTCGAGCTCTACTCCGTTTGATAAGTAGTCCCGCTGGACTTGGATGACTGAGGGACAATGCAGTAGAATACTGTGTAATTGCGTCATGTTTTGCGGAAGTAAAGGCCTCATCTCCTACGCGCTCAAGCGTCGCAGCGCATTTTTGCGTGAAATCTGATGACAGACACTGATGTACACGTTTACCAGACCAGTGACTACAAGACGTAGCAGCAACTCAGTCCGCAGCTGCCTTGCTCCTTTGGGTCTCTTCGCCTGTTCTCCTGATGATATTGAGAATGTCTACGCCTCGGCTGCACGCGTATTCTTCAGCTTCAGCGTAGAGTTTCACATAGATGTTGCCGAGCTACGATACCCAGTCCAACGAAACTCCACCCAAATATCTCCATGGACGGTCAGATTACTAGATAATAACGGCAGAAGACCTACGAGCGAGATCGTCATTAGAGGAGGACATTGTTTGTCCTTTAGGGCTAGGTTCACCGCGTGTTCAACCAACAGTAGCGCCCGTCTGTAATCTCCTTTCTTCATGTACATAACTGCAAGGACCTGCAGAACGTATCAGCGGTGATAGTTATGGGTCTACGTCACGCGAAGCACGTACTTGTGTGTAACAGTAGGCGGCATCGTTATCGCTGTTATCGTTTGCTCTCGCAGCAAGGAGTTCTACGCGTGTTATCGCGTCATTTTGGTTTCCGCATTCAAACACGAGGATCGACTGAGCGAAGAAACAAAGATTAATTGTGAGAACGATATAGATCACCACACGCACCTTCAGTAGCAAGAGAATCCTGTTGTCATGGAGTTCACAATCATGAAAAGCAAGGTCGAATATGCGCAGTGCACCCTCTCGATCACCCTGGCCAAGTAGGGAAACCGCCATCGCAATATGCCCTATAGGTGATAACCGAACCCGGAGGGACTTGAGATGCGTGTAAGTGAACATGCACATAGGGTAGCTGGAAGGCAGACTCACCTCCTTGCCGTCCTCTATCGCAAGCGCCACATGTTTTAAACGTGCTCGTACAAGAGCACGGTTTGCTAGGAGGTAGTGGCTAGGACTTGGAATGCTCGTGATCTCCTCCGACAGCAGCGTTTCGGTGTTGGTCAGGTCGCCCTGGGTCCATGATCTGAAGGTCTGAACATTCACTTGTACGAGAGGAAGCTGAGTAACAAGGGAGTGTCGACGGATTAGAGCATCACAGAGCGCAATGAGGATGATCACTTACAGCGCAGACAAAATACTCCGAGGGAAGGACAGCTCTGAGGTTGTGAATTGTGATATTGCTATCAACTCCGCATGCGAGATACCCCCCGCTTGGTGAGAGAGCAATGCAGTTGATGTCTGTGGTGTGTGTGATAGTGTTACCGATCTGCTTGTGGGACACGCAATCCCACAGCGAAACTGATTTGCCTGCGGAACATGCAAAGAATCTGTCGTGGGATGCTATAGATACAAAGGAACGAGTTTCATGGATCGACCATTCTGAAGACGAAGAATCAGAAACGTCGAAGCAGATGATTTTGCCTCTGCTCGCTACGAACAGTTGCTGGCCATCGGATGACCAGGCCAACGGAGTGACCACGTATGATGTGTTGGTTGAACCCTGAGTACCTGAATCGAACAAGATACCGCCATCGTGGGTACTGTAGACGCGAACGCCGCTATTACACGAGGCGGTAGCAAAACGACTGCCGTCCGGGGAGAACTTGACATCCTCAGCGCGACCGTGTGCGAGGGGTGGAAGCAATTCGGTACCGGAAGGGATGCCGAACATCCGGGCGGCGCCGGCAGTGCCGTAACTCGCAGCGACAAATTTAGTGCGGTCGCTCGAGATGTCAACAGAGGTTACGGAACTATTGTGTTCTGTGTCGAGCACTCTCTCTTGAGTGGCCGCATTCCAGACAATCGCCTTGTCTCTGTCGTCTCCAGACACAATCCACCGCCCATCCTGTGACACGACCATAGAAAGGATATTGCCACTCGCTTTCATGGTTTGACCTTGTTGTTGTCCATCTTCAATATTCCATCGACGAATGTCACCGTTGGCATATCCTCCTACGACCTGACTTTCATCCGCAAAGGCGACGGTGTGCGTGTAACTCGGAGATGCAATCTCGATCTGTTTCGCATCTTAACCACCACAATGAACTCTCAGTGGAGCCGACTCAACCTCTCTGACTACTGGTACGCACCCATCTTCGTCGCTAGAAAGCCCACCAACACACATCACCCTGGAGTTTAGAGAGGCAAGGAACGACACTTCGTAGACTTATGGCTCCCGTTATATGATTCTGCACGTTCCTCAAGCTATCGATATGGATCTGTTCACATGATCCAAGTCATGCCGTATTCTTCACTATCAGATTATCGATGAAGATTTGCTAGTGCAGCATTCTCATTTCAGTGATAATCTCGGTGCCTGATTATACCCCTCCACAAGTTCCGGTGTTTTCATCTGCACAAGATCGTGCATGAGGCGAGTGTTGGCAGAAACGTGTTGAAGGCGTGGTGATGTATTGGCCCATCCCAGAGAGGTATCCAGCACGTGTATCAATGCCCTCTACCCTGCACCCGGTCCTACCAAAATCTGGGCTTCCCTGTATCACACTTGCCGATACGCTCCCACCTCCACTTCCTCTCCGAATCCCACCACAAAACCAGGACTTCATGCAAAAACTCCGGCTCGCACCCCTGAAGTTCGTGGGTATGCTCGTCAGCGAGTGCACCATTTCGGTGAGATGGGAGGGGTAGGAGCGATGCAGCAGACGGCGATATCGTGCCCGACCATCATCTCACCCGTCAAGGCGTGCACCGGTGTGAGTGCTTCGATGCCTCGCAGTTCAATATGGACACACGCAAGGTACAACTCCTCGTCGTCGCATGTACCCGTGAAGTGTTTCTGATCTTTTTACGTTATCCAAATTTGGGCTGTAAGTATGCCCTTTCCAACTTGGTCTGTATGTCACGAGCAAGGGCATTTTCAGTCCCCAGTTATATAGCACCGTTTCCGAATGCGTCAATGTCGATACCCTCAACAATGGGATCCTGATCGACGCCCGGTCACATGGGTGCAGTTAAACGGAGACCGTGGATATAGAAATCTGAGGACGTGGCGCACATTCCGGAGAAGGATCTTGGAGGTCGTGGAGTCTTACAGAGGGTGCGCTGGTAGTTTCATTGTTTTGCAAGATTATCACGATACGATGCACAAAAGGTATAAGACGACTCACTTTCAACCGTCAAATGTCCGACATCTTCCTTTCCTCACCCCTTACATCCCTTTGATGGCTAGCTGAAATCTCGTACCTCACTATCTTTTTACACCTTTCTCATTGTTCGCAAACTCTTGAGACAGATGGCATCGAAGTCATTTGCTGCAAGGGTCGTCGTGATGACGAACTCTTCTCAGTTCCGGGCAGGTCGAGGAAGACTCAGTACCTTCGAGCTCCACTTGGGACACCACAAGTCCACGCTACCTGCTGCTTTCCTTCCTTCCTTTCTTCTTCTGTTGATCAAGATAGTCTCCCATAGTTACTACATGATCAACCATGGCCTGGCGGACACATGCAAG
This sequence comes from Pisolithus sp. B1, assembly GCA_024663435.1. Lineage (NCBI taxonomy): Eukaryota > Fungi > Basidiomycota > Agaricomycetes > Boletales > Pisolithaceae > Pisolithus > Pisolithus sp. B1. The sequence continues at coordinate 312,170 of JANFAA010000026.1, read as the reverse complement.
GCACATGCGTCGTGCTGGGATGTCGCCCATTTACTGCCAGATACAGGGAGCATCGGATCCATAGTACTTGAACTTGTATGTGATTGTTGCGATACACGGCGCCATGGGTTTTTCTTGGGTTCCCTACACCCATCTGGCAAGGTGTTCCCATTTGCAGAGTCAAGTTCTCGCCAGCTCGTTGATCATCGATCATCTTTCAAGTGTCCTGCCGACGGCCGTATTGAACGGCGTCTTTACTGCAGAGTCGACTCACCACCCAGCTCTGGTTGTTGTAACACTGGTGAGGCGTCTCTTCCGTTGCTCCATTCGGACACATAAACACTGGTTGATTCGCATCAGAGCCCAGCAGGAGACGACTGGTAGGAAAGTATTCGCTGGTGCTATGAAACTACGTCAATAGGTAGCTGCAGCTATGTCCATCCACGTCTCTCTGCTCGTGAGTCTCACCTACTTGGTTACTGACACCCGCGCATATTGTTCTACTTGACGTGGTCGATGAACGTCACTATCGACTGCTGGTTCTCTTCCGGATCATAACCCTAACAGTAGGGTCTGCCATCGCATTGAAGTCCCAGTGTATACTTGCTGACCTGGAGACCTGGAGACCCGATTCTCAAACTTGACATCATACGACATGAGGATATACGCAACCATGATTTTCAATTCGTTAGCTGCCAGGAACCTCCCAGGGCTGATGGGGGAGAATAGGTGAGTGTCGCCGCCCCAACGTGAGCGCAGCCATACCACGCGTGCTTCCCATATCCGAAGGGAAAGTGATCTTGAGTTACCGCCGCCATCGGATGTCTCGCACCTTGACCTCCATCATCGCTTAGTTGGGAGAACCGGAAAGGATTGAAGACGCTACGGTCGTCGCGGATTCCACTGTCGCGGTCGAGACAAACGTCGGAATAGATAGGTGAGTCCCCTTCGGTATGCGGGTTCCATCTGATAGGGTTACATCCTTCATTACTTGTCTTTGAACACTGGCTGAGTGATGGATAAAGTCTGTCAGCTTCACGGCAGCAGTGGGCAGTTGTATACCTACATGTGAGGACACCCTCGAGGCGCTGAGTCTCTAGTAGACAGCTGTCAACCTTGCGTATCAACGCAATCGCCTCTTTCGTCCACCCATGTTCGCGGATAATTGCGTCAACTTCCTCGCGAAGGGATCCTACATATTGCGAATAGCCTGCAAGATCATACAACGCCTGTGTGAAAGTCTGCCAGAATATCAAATCATGTTCAGAGGGCACAGAACGAAAACTTACATTCGCGGTCGACTGTTTTGGAACAGTCAATACTCAAACAGCAGCCATCGACGGTGTGAAAGACGTACATGTATCGAGGCAGAATTGATGGTTAACGCGCGCAGAGTCAGCAGCCTGGTCGAAGACTCTTGTTTCTCGTCTATCAGCCACTGCGGAGTGTCATTTTGTCTCGAATAATCAAGTGATCAGTTGACTTCGGCGAAAACTCCTGCTCACGGATTTATCACTCCAATCGCTCCCGTGCTCTTCCATATGTCTGAGTGCGTTCTTTGATAATGGGACCAAGGCGTTTTATGGGACGTGCCATCCTTGCAGTAGTGTTGGGCAGTTTTTTCGACACAAGGCTGGCAGGATACGAGTCTGCAAGGGCTGACAGAACTAGAGGAAATGAGTCACTCACGGTAGCAGAAATTTAGGGAACGTGTTTAAGATATTTGCTCGACCGCAAACTGGGAATTGAGATCAATCCAGTCAGGACCCCGACCTATCATATATCAGTACTTAGTAGCCTACCAACGCCGGGAGAACCAACTTACAAAGCGGTAGGCCGACGAAGACCCCGTTGCTGGCTCTGCATACGATCTCCCGCAGAATTTCTACTGCAGAAACGCTCTTCCACGCTGTCGGGGGCGTTAGTGTCGACTGCAAAATGTAATAGTTTGTCGACGGTACCATTGTCCTCAAGGTTGAGTAATTCTTCGAAAGCAGTGTGTACCTCGTCTTTTGATGCCAGGGTAATAAAGACCATGATTACTGGTTAGAAGCATTCGCGTAAGAGATGTGGTAGGGGTTAGAGTTAGTCTCAGGACCAATCAGATAGTCGACCTTGGCGGACTGTTGTTTCACTTCCTATTAACGCCTCTTCCATCGGAACGTGAGTGCACCCACATCATTTGCTGCCTCTATTAAAGATAGCTCGTCATCGGTGGACTTTTTGATGTCCTCGAGGTGCTGACGGCCAATGACGACCATCCAGCGATTTGAGGTAGGGACAGTTTGAAAGGCGTTCTCGTGTACTTCCGTCCTCGGCAGGATGTCCATTCCACCTACGGATCGTCATACGACTCACCTCAGTATAACCTTTCTGCAAAGGCTGGGCAGCACTGCTCACCTAGTTGAATGAAGAAATGTAGGACCAGGGCCAGGATGAGTATCCAACGGACGGGATGTGGTCAAGCTTAGAGCACATGTAATGCAGCGCTTAGCACCACTTTCGGGTAATACGCCGTCTGTTGGGTTCACCCAGCTCTTCCGGTGTTGTGTCATAATACTATTATAGGACTCATCTGTGTGGTAGATATGCTATGCCCTTCAAGCTGTTCCTGAATGCCATCGGCGTTGTTGGTGCTGTGGCTGCAGGCGCTTTACCATGTCGCTGAGAGTGGTACCATTGCCAAGGAAGTCGTGTCCACTGCCCGAACTGCGCAGGCTGTCGGTTCGCGGACAGCGTCGGGTTCTTTCTTCAATGGAAAACGTATTCAATGCAGACTCTGAACAAGAAGTCTTCTATCTGGCATGGGTGTGGTTTGGGAGTCAAGTCAAGTCTATATCCCAAAACTGTGATTTGCTCGTCACTGTCGCTTGCAGTTTCGCAACGGACGAGCTTCCTGAAGGAGTGACTGAGACCGATGTACTATTTTGTACAATTTCTCACCTCTGCCGTTGTCCCATGCCACATGTATACGATCATTTCCTCGCCTGATTATCAGGTAGTAAGTAGGTGATATTACTATGAGCGCTCTTGAGGGTTCGGTGCCCCTCTCCACGTAACGAGCAAAACAATGATAACTAAACGAAAAGAAATACGAGCGAGAAAGGACAATAAACAGAACAACTGGAAAAACCACCAACTGAGCCCAAGCTTCACACACAAATTACAGGATTTCCAAGACCTTTGCTTGAATATTCTTGGGACTGATATCGGTTCCAAGCCCCGGGACTATAATCTCATAATCCGCAGCGACCCTCTTGTACTCTCCATTTGGCTACTGTACGAGAAGCAACGCATTGAACGGCTGTCCGAGGCGAGCGATCATTTGTAGTGCTCGGGCATAGTCGCCAACCCGAGGCGCGGCGACGACAGAGTGTGATGACGCAACTTCATCCGATCCGTTGTCGCCATCCGAATCCGAGTCAGTGTCAGTGTTAAACTCCGAGTCATCCACCCCAGTGACTCCACTACTCGGTTCTCGGATATGACGAATCTACGGGTGCGCGAAGACGATTTTCTTCTGCTTGTCAAGCGTGAGATTGTCTGTGGTGGTGAACTCCACATTTCCGAGCCCGGATACCCTGGCACAATATACCCTCTCATTGCCACTACCTTCCACCGGTACACCGGATTTTTTGACGAGTTTTCTGACAGGGAAGACGAGGCATGGAAGATGCAGACGCCCGGCCCCAAAAAGGGCAGGTGGGAGGCCAGCAATCTGATCATAGATACTGAGGGCTACTTCCTGAGACAACTTGCGCCGCAGCTCCGCGATGTAAGTTTCCATCTCTTCCCTCTCGAGTGATGGACAGTGGTAAGGAGTTTGGTTGTAAACGGAAAGGGAAGCCGGGAGGCAGCTATTATATGATGAGGACTTGCCTGACCACGCGAGCACGGTGACGTCGCCAGAGCGAGCCACAATCTCCTCTAAAAGGTGTCCGAGAGCATCGGCCCCTTCGCCATAGTGAGGCCGTATATCGGACTTGAATATCCCGATAAGAGAGTATGCAACATCCTCCTCGACTGTCGCACTGCGCGTCGAAGCGAGACGGAGCTTCTCCCGTGTCGCGAGATCGTCAGGAGAGAATGTGGTGATAGTTCCATAAGGAATCTTGATAGCGTCGGCTAGCTCTTGTATGATCTCCGGGGATTCCCTGTGGTTCATAGCAGTATTGCCGAGGTATGGTTTCCACTCGGAGTCGTAGAAAAATATGATTTTGGGTGCGAGAAGCTCTTGCAAAGCCCACGCTCGAGCCATCCATAAGCTACGCATAAGGTCACCGAGCTTAGACGGATGCGCCACGTCGGCAAGGAACACGAGCGTGGCTGCCGAATCTGCGTACCATTTGTACATAGATGTAAGAGATTGGTTAAGGATCGAGCTCGTGGCCTTGTCGATACAACACGTATCTGACCATGCCCAATTGTGACCACGTCTGTGCGCCTCCTTGCAGAAATTGCGCAACTTCTCATTCAAGGGGGTGTCCGGAAGCTTCCGCACAGATTCGACTACATTGACCTCCTGGAATGATGGTTCATTCCCCTGCCACGCATGTGAGAACATGACATATCCGAAATATCTTCCAACGACTTCTCGGATCCGCCCATCGTCCAGATTGGTTGTCATGGACGAAACAAGCTCTTTGAACGACGGATCAGCCTCGAAGATACACATCCGCTTGGGACCGTCGCAAAGGCAACCAGTGGTCACATCGATGACGACGAGGGGACAGTTCTTGAGGATCTCCCGAGAGATAGAATTGATAGCCGCGATCGTCTGAGATGGAGGAGTGTAGTTCTTACGCAGTTCTGCGAAACCATCAATTGTGCATATTAAATTCACACGGGAGGTACGTACGCCTGATTTCAGGGTCAGGAGTCTGTTCGATCGCGTGCAGCATAGACTCGAAAGCATCGATCGCTTCGTCATATCGTTTTGCTCCGTGAAGCACCTCGTGCTTGGCCTCATAACCCCAAGGATTAGAGGAGTCCGCTTTCACTGCCTATACAACAATTGTAAGGAACTGTCTCCCACGAGAAGGATATCATGCACACCTCGTTCGCATCCAGCAGTGCGTCCTCCCATAGCCCTTTTGCCGCTCGAGTTCTGCTCCGTTTGACAAGCAGTCCCGCTGGACTTGGAGGACCGAGGGACAACGCGACAGAATACTGTGTAATTGCGTCATCATGTTTTGCAGAAGTAAAGGCTTCATCTCCAACGTGCTCAAGCGTCGCAGCGCATTTTTGCGTGAAATCTGATGACAGACACTGATGTACACGTTTACCAGACCAGTGACTACAAGACGTACCAGCAACCCAGTCCGCAGTCGCCTTGCTCCCCTGGGTCTCTTCGCCTGTTCTCCTGATGATATCGAGGAGAATCCCCACGGCTTCGGTTGTACGTCCTTCAGCGTAGAGTGTTTGACATAGACGTTGCCGAGCAACGATACCCAGTCCAATGAAACTCCACCAAAATATCTCCATGGAGGGTTAGATTAATAGATAGTAACCGCAGAAGACTTACGAGGGAGATCGTCATCAGGGGAGGACATCGTTCGTCCTTTGGGGCTAGGTTCTCCACGCGTTCGATCAGTAGTATGGCACGTTCGTAATCTCCCTTCTTCACGTACATAACTCCAAGGACCTGCAGAATGTATCAGCAGTGATGGTTAGAACTCTGCACCACGCGAAGCACGTGCCTGTGTGTACAGGCGGATGGCATCATCATCGTTGTCATCGTTTGCTCTCATAACAAGGTGCTCTGCTCGTGTGATCGCGTCTTCTTGATTTCCAGATTCAAACACGAGGATCGACTGAGCAAACGTGGATTGATTGCGAAAACGATCTAGATCGCCCCACGCACCTTCAGTAATAAGAGAAATCTGATGTTGTCCAACTCGCAATCATGAAAGGTCAGGTCGAATACACGTAGTGCACCCTCTTGATCGCCCTGGGCAAGCAGTACAACCGCCATTGCGATGTACCCGATAGGCGATGGCCGAACCTGGAGGGACTTGAGGTGAATGTAAGTGAACATACGCATGCGGTAGCGAGAAGGCAGGCTCACCTTCTTTGCGTCCTCCGCCGCGAGCGCCACGTGTTTCAAGCGCGCCCGTATAAGAGCGCGGTTGGCTAGGAGGTAGTGGCTAGGACTTGAAGTGCTCGTGATCTCCTTTGACAGCAGCATTTCGGTATTCGTCGGATTGTCTTGTGTCCATGATTTGAAGGTGCCACCACTCATTTGTACGAGCGGAAGCTAAGCAGCATCGAATGGCAGACAAATTAAAGCGTTGTGTGGTGTGATGAGGATGCTCACTTACATCAGTACCGAAATATTCCAAGGGAAAGGCATCTCTGAGATTGTGAATTACGATTTCCCCCCCATCGAATCCGCATGCGAGATACCCCCCGCTTGGTGAGAGAGCAATGTTGTTGATGATTGTGGTGTGTGTGATGATGCTACCGATCTGCTTGTGGGACACGCAATCCCATAGCGAAACTGATTTGCCTGCAGAACATGCAACGAATCTACCGTTGGATGCTATAGATACGGAAGATTGAGTTTCATGGATCGACCATTCTGAAGACGAAGAGTCGGAAACATCGAAGCACGTGATTTTGCCTGTGCTCGCTACGAACAGTCGCTGGCCATCGGATGACCAGGCCAACGGAGTGACCACCGATGATGACTTGGTTGAACCCTGACTACCTGAATCGAACAAGACTTTTCCATCGTGGGTGCTGTAGACGCGGAAACCGGAATCATCCGAGACGGTAGCAAATCGACTACCGTCTAGGGAGAACTTGACACCATCAATGCGACGGCGTGCGAGGGGAGGAAGCAGTTCGGTACCGGAAGGGAGGTCGAATATCCGGACGGTGCCGGCGGTGCCAAAATTCGCAGCGAAAAATTTAGTACCGTCGCTTGAAATGTCGACCGCTGTTACGAAATCCTCGTATTCTGTATGGTGCACTTTCTCGTGAGTGGCCGCATTCCAGACAATCGCCTTCCTTCCATCGTCTCCGGATACGATCCACCGCCCGTCTTGCGAAACGGCAATGGAACGGATACTCCTCGCTTTCATGGTCGGGCCCTGCTGCTGCCTGTCTTGAATCTTCCACCGACGAATATCTCCGTTGTCATATCCTCCTACGACCTGACTTTCGCCCGCAAAGGCGACTGCCCATACCTTACTCCGAGATGCAGTCTCGATCCATTTCGCATCTTAACCACCACATGAAATTGTTAATGGCGTCCTCTCGTCTTCTCTTTGACTGCTGGTACGCACCCATCGTCGTCGTTAGCAAGCCCACCAGCACACCTCGCCCTGGAATTCAGATGGGAAAGGAACGACATTTTGTAGACTTATCCATGGCTCCAGTTATACGATTGTGCACGTTCCTCGAGCTATCAATATGGATCTCTTCACACCATCCAAGTCGCGCTGCTTCACTATCAGAATATCAATGAAGATTTGGCCCCCATTTCAGTAACGATCTCATGGCGCCTGATTATCCGCCTCCACAAGTTCCAGGGTTTTCGTCTGCACGCAAACGTGTATGGGGCGAGGGTTGGCAGAAACATGTTGAAAGCGTGATGATGTGTTGGCCCACCCTAGAAAAATATCTAACGCATGTATCAATGCCCTCTGCCCTGACTCGGTTTTGCCAACCTTTGGGCTTCCCCCGTATCCTCACACTCGCTGATACCTTCAAACCTCCTCTCCACAAGACCAAGGCCTCATGTGATGATAAAACACATCCGCCTTACACTCCTGAAGTTCATCGATCACCGGGCTCCTCCACGCGTACACCATCTCGGCGAGGTGGGAGGGGTGGGTGCCATGCAACAAACAGCGGTATCGTGTACCACCAACATCTCATCCATCGAGGCGTGGATCAGTTTTGAGTGCTTGGATGCCTCGCAGTTCGATGGGCGTGAAACGTTTCTGGACTTTTCACGTGATCCAAGTTCGGGTTGCAAGTGTGCCCTTTCCAACTTGGTCTGCACGTCACGAATCAAGGGCACCTTGTTCAGTTCAGCTCCCAGTTATGCAGCACCGCTGCGAATACGTCCAATAACGGGATTCTGATCGATGCCGGAGTCGCATGGGTGCAGTTAGACGGGGGCTGTGGATATAGAAGTGTGAAGACGTAGCACACTCTGCGGAGAAGGTCGTGAGGTCGTACAGAGAGTGCCCTGGTAGTCCCATTAATTTTGCAAGGTTATAACGATACGATGCACCAAAGACATGAGACAACTCACTTCCCTCACTTTCAGCCGTCAAATGTCTGACATCTTCCTTTCCTCGCCCCTCACATCCTATTTGATGGCTAGCTGAGATCTCGTATCTCGCTATCTTTTTACATCACTTTCGTTGTTCGCAGAGTCTTCGGATAGATGGCATCAAGTCATGCGCTGCAAGGGTCGTCGTGATAACGAACCATTCCAAGTCCCGGAGCCCTTATTATCATTTTTTGACTGGGCAGGTCGAGGAAGACTTCTGAATCAGTATCTTCGAGCTCCACTTGGGTCGCCGGACCTCCAGCTGGTTAATACTTTCCGTTACGACTTTCTTACTTCTTCTATTAACCAAGATCGTCTCCCATAGCCACCACGTGCCAATCAACCACGGCCTGGCGGACTCATGCAAGGCACATGCGTCGTGCCGGGATGTCGCCCATTCACTGCCAGGTGTAGGCAGCATCAGATCCGTACTTGAACCTGTACGTGATTGTTGCGATACACGACACTATGGGATTTTCTTGGGTTCCCTACACCCATCTGGCAGGGCCTCGGCATTTACCGAGTCAAGTTCTTGCGAGGTCGTTGATCATCGATCATCTTCCAAGGTGTCCTGCCGTATCGAATGGCGTCTTTACTGTAGAGTTGACTCACTACCCAGCTCTGGTTGTGGCAAAGTACTGGCCTCGCGTCTCTTCCGTAACGCCGTTGCTCCGTCATTCAGACATATTGATATGGACACTAGGCGATTCCCATCAGAGCCCAGCAGGAGACGATTGGTAAGAGACTGGGAAGTATTCGTGGGTGCTATGAAACTACGTTCAATAGGTAGCTGTAGTTATGTCCATCCACGTCTCTCTGCTCGTGGTCTCACCTACTTGGTTACTGACACCCGCACATATTGTTCTACTTGACGTGGTCGATGGACGTCACTATCGGCTGTTGGTTCTCTTCCGGAACATAACACTAGCAGCGGGACCTACCATCACATTCAAGTCCCAGGTGTATGCTTGTTGGCCTGGAGATCCGATCCTCGAACTTGACATCATACGACATGAGGATATGTGCAACCATGGTTTTCAGTTCGTTAGCTGCCAGGAACCTCCCAGGGCTATCGTGGAAGAATAGGTGAGTGCTGCCATTCTAACGCGAACGCAACCATACCATGCATGCTTCTCGTATCCGAAGGGAAAGTAGTCTTGAGTTACCGTCACCATATGATGTCCGGCACTTTCGCCTCGGTCGCCGCTTGATTGGGCGAGATGGAAAGGACTGAAAACGCCAGGACTGCACTATCGCGGTGGAAGACACGCGCCGGAACAGATAGGTGAGTTCCCTTTGGTATGAAAGTTCCATCCGAGAGGTTAAATTTTTCGTTGCTTTTCTTTGTACGCCGGCTGAATGATGGACGCAGTCTGTCAGCCTCACGGTAACAGTAGGCGATTGCATACATCCACGTGAGGACACCTTCGAGGCCCCGAGTCTCTGCCAGAAAGCTGTCAACCTTGCCCATCAACGTGGTCGCCTCTTTCGTCCACCCTTGTTTGCGAATAACCGTGGTTACTTCCTCACGAAGAGATCCTACATATTGCGGATAGGCTGCAAGATTGTACAACGTTTGTGTGAAAGTCTGCCAGAACATCAAATCGCGTTCGAAGGGCACAAAACGAAATCTTACATTCGTGATTGACTATTTTGGAACAGTCAATACTCAAACGGTAACCCTCGACGGTAGGAAAGACGTACATTTATCGAAGCAAAGTTGAACGTTGATGGTTAACACACGCAGGGTCAACTTCCTCGTGGAAGACTCACATGCAGGACTCGCCATCAGTTACGAGTTCTCCTCCGGAACATACCCCTCGTGGTGGGATCTGCTATGTATTACATTCAAACGGATAACCGTAGGCCTCAAGCAATTCCGCGTCTCTCTCCATTTACTAACTCAGCACAGACTGAGTCCGACAGGGATACTTAGTGCGAGAAAGTTGCATTCATTTTCAACTTTCTCAGTGCTTTCTTCGCCGGCTTTATTCCCGGTCTTGAGTTCTAGCTCTTGCCATGTCATCTATCCATCTGTGCATCGTGGTAACCAGCGGTATCATGAACAGATTTGTTTGCGAAATATGTACACGCAGTGAGTCGTTGCTTGCGTTCAGCTTACTGCTTTTCCTGTCATAAATAGTTCAGAGTAAAGACGGTGCTTCAGTTCTGCCTATAAGTACATGGAGTCGAGTCAAGCGTCGCTTCCAATTTTCCCATAGGTGAACATTCAAGAGGATCGACGAATGCTAGTGTGAAAACTGTACTGGGTATATGGTTTCTTCACCTGTCATCATCCAAGGCACATATGTATGAGAAATTTCTCCACTTCATTACCAGGTACTAAGTAGGTGGCGTTACAACAAGCGCTCTTGAAGTTCTAGCTCCCTCTCCACGTAACGAGCAAACCAATAACAACTGCATGAAGAAAAAAACAGATGGAACACCCTGAAAACCGACAGCTCAGCCCAAATTCCATGCCCGCATTATAAGATTTCCAAGACTGCCGTCCGAATGTTCTGCGAGGTAATGTCGGTTCCGAGTCCTGGGACCACAATCTCATTCTCCGTAGCGACCCTCTTGTAATGTCTATCCGGCTGTTGCACCAGAAGCAATGCGTTGAACGGCTGTCCGAGGCGAGCAATCATTTGTAGTGCTCGAGTATAGTGGTCAATCTGAGGTGCGGGTATGGCGTGTAATGGCGAAGGGGTCGATACCTCATCCGATCCAGTGCCGCCCTCCGATTCCGAGCCAAAGTCAACGACAGACTCTGAGCCCCCTTCCCAGGCATCCCCATCACTCGGGCCTCGAATATAAGGAATCCATGGATGCACGAAGATCAATTTCTGGGGCTTTTGCAGTGGAAGACCGTCAGCTGTCGTGAACTCCACTGTTCCAAGCCCTGACGCCCTGGCACGATATACTTTTTCATTGTTATGTATCTCCTGTATACCGAGTCTCCTCACAGAGAAGACAATGCACGGAAGATGCAGACGACGGGCCGCAAAGCGAGCAGGTAGAAGAGAGTTAATCTGATTATAGATACTCAGGGCTACTTCCTGGGACAACTTGCCCCGCAGTTCCGCGATATAAGTTTCCATTTCTTCCCCCTCAAGTGATGGAGAGTGGTAAGGAGTTTGGTTATAAACGGAGATGGAAGCCGGGAGACAACTGTTGTAAGACGATGTCTTGCCTGACCACGCGAACACGGTGACCTCGCCAAAGCGGGTCACGATCTCCTCCAGGAGATGGCCGAGAGCGTCGGCTCCTTCGCCGTAGTGAGGTCTAATATCGGACTTGAATATCCCAATAAGAGAGTATGCGACGTCCTCCTCGACCGTCGCATTACGCGTCGAAGCGAGGCGAAGCTTCTCCCGTATCGCGAGATCGCCCGGAGAGAATGTGGTGATAGTTCCGCGGGGAATCTTGATAGCATCAGCTAGCTCTTGCATGATCTCTGGAGAAGCCTTGTGGTTCTCGCCAGTATCATTAAGGTATGGTTTCCACTCGGAGTCGTAGAAAAGTATGACTTTCGGGGCAAGAAGTTCCTGCAAAGTCCATGCTCGTGTCATCCAAAAACTACCCGTAAGATCCCCGGGACCAGATGGATGTGAAACGCCAGCAAGGAACGCGAGCGTGGCCACCGAATCCGCGTACCATTTGTACATAGATGTAAGAGATTGGTTAAGGATTGAGCTCGTGGTCTTGTCGATACAACAAGTATCTGACCATGCCCAATTGTGACCAAGTCTGCGCGTCTCCTTGCAGAAATTGCGCAACTTCCCATTCAAGGGTGTGTCCGGAAGGTTCCACACAGATTTGACAACGCTGACCTCCTGGAATGACGGTTCGTTCCCTTGCCACGCATGAGAGAACATGACATAGCCAAAAAACCTTGCAACGAGTTGTCGGATCCGTTCATTGTCCAGTTCTCTTGTCATAGAAGAAACAAGTTCCTTGAACGACGGATCAGACTTGAAGATACGCATCCGCTGGGGACTGTCGCAAAGCCAACCAGAGGTGACATCGATGACGACGAGGGGGCAACTTTTGAGGAACTCGCGAGCGATAGAATCGGCAGCTGCGGTCGTCTGGGATGGAGAAATGTAGTTCTTACGCAGTCCTATGAAGCCGTCAATTGGGCATGTTACATTCACACAAGAGGCACGTACCCCTGATCTCAGGGTCATGAGATTGTTCGATCGCGTGCAGCATAGACTTGAAAGCATCGATCGCTTCGTCATACTGTTTTGCTCCGTGAAGCGCCGCGTGCTTGGCCTCATAGCTCCAAGGAATAGAGAAGTTCGCTTTTACTGCCTATGTAACAGTTGTAGGGAACTGACTCAGACAAGAAGGATATCATGCATACCTCCTTCGCATCCAGCAGTGCATCCTCCCATAGCCCTTTCACGGTTAGAGCTTTGCTCCGCTTGATCAGCAGACCTGTGGGACTTGGAGGACTGAGGGACAATGCGGCAGAATACTGTGTGATTGCGTCATCATGTTTTTCAGAAGTCAAGGCTTCATCGCCAAGGCGCTCAAGTGTCGCAGTGCATTTTTGGGTGAAACCTGATGACGGACACTGATGAACACGTTAACCAGACCAGTGACTACGAGACGTACCAGCAACCCAGTCCGCAGTCGCCCTGCCTCCTTGGATATCCTCGTCTGCTGTCTCCATGATATTAAGGAGAATCTCTACGGCTTCGGCTGTACGTCCTTTGGTATAGAGGGTTTCACATAAAAGTTGCTGAGCGACGATGTCCAGTCCATCGAAACTCCACCCAAATATCTCCGTGGATGGTTAGATTAATAGATAGTAATGGCAGAAGACCTACGAGGGAGATCGTCATGAGGGGAGGACACTGTTTGTCCTTCTGGGCTAGGTTCTTCGCGCGTTCGATCAGTGGTATTGCACGTCTGTAATTCCCCTTCTTCATGTACATAACTGCAAGGACCTGTGGAATGTATCAGCGGTGATAGTTATGGGAATACATCACGCGAAGCAAGTACCTCTGTGTAAAGGTAGGTGGCATCGTTATTGCTGTCATCGTTTGCTCTCGCAGCAAGGAGTTCTACGCGTGTTATCGCGTCTTCTTGGTTTCCGGATTCAAACACGAGGATCGACTGAACGAAGAAACAAAGATTAATTGTGAGAACGATCTAGGTCACCTCACGTACCTTCAGCAACAAGAGAATCCTGTGGTCATCCAGCGTACAATCATGAAAGGCAAGGTCGAATATGCGTTGTGCACCCTCCCGATCGCCCTGGCCAAGCAGGGCAACTGCCATCGCGATATACCCGATAGGCGACGGCCGAATCCGGAGGGACTGGGGATGCTTGCATGTGAGCATGCGCGTGGGGTGGTGAGAAAGCACACTCACCTCCTTTGCGTCCTCCGTCGCGAGCGCCACATGTTTCAAGCGTACTCGGACAAGAGCGCGGTTTGCTAGGAGGTAGTGGCTAGGACTTGAACTGCTCGTGATCTCCTTTGACAACAGCATTTCAGTGTTCGTCGGATTGTCCTGTGTCCATGATTTGAAGGTCCTGCCACTCATTCGTACGAGCGGAAGCTAAGCACCATGCAGTCGCAGACGGATTAAAGCGTTACGTGGCATGATAAGGATGTTCACTTACACCACTGCTGCAATACTCCAAGGGAAGGCCGTCTCTAAGGTCGTGAATTGTGATATCGTTGCCAACTCCGCATGCGAGATACCCCCCACTTGGCGAGAGAGCAATGCACTTGATCTCGGTGGTGTGTGTGATGATGCTACCGATCTGCTCGTGGGATACGCAATCCCATAGCGAAACTGATTTGCCTGCGTAACATACAATGAATCTGCCGTTGGATGCTATAGATGCGGAAGATTGAGTTTCATGGATCGACCATTCTGAAGACGAAGAGTCGGAAATGTTGAAACAGGTGATTTTGCCTTTGCTCGCTACGAACAGTTGCTGGCCATCGGATGACCAGGCCAATGGAGCGACTGATGTTATGGTTGAATAGGTGGAACCCTGAGTACCTGAATCGAACAAGACGTTGCCGTCGTGGGTGCTGTAAACGTGAACGCCGTTCTCATACGAGGCGGTAGCAATTCGACTGCCGTCTGGGGAGAACTTGACACCACGAATGCTACTGCTAGGGTGTGCGAGGGCAGGACGACACTCACTTGTACGAGCGGCACCTGAGAAGCACGGGGATGCCCACAGATTACAGCGTTACATAGCGTAATGAGGGTGTATACTTACAAGACGGACAAAATACTCCGACGGAAGGACATCTTCGAGACTGTGGATTGTGATATTGTTGCCAACTCCGCATGCGAGATATCTCCCACTTGGTGAGACAGCAATGCAAGTGATATCTGCGGTGTGCGTGATCGCGCTACTGATCTGCTTGTGGGACACACAATCCCACAGCGAAACTGATTTGCCTGCAGAACATGCAATGAATCTGCCGTTGGATGCTATAGATACATAAGAGTGAGTTTCGTGGATAGACCATCCTGAAGACGAAGAGTCGGAAACGTTGTAACAGGTAATCCAGTTTCTGCTCGCTACGAACAGCTGCTGGCCATCCGATGACCAAACCAACGGAGTGACCAATGATGATGATGAATTAGTTGAACCCTGAGTACCTGAATCGAACAAGAGATTGCCATTGTGAGTGCTGTAGACGCGGAGACCGGAAGCATACGAGGCGGTGGCAAAGCGACTGCCGTCTGGGGAGAACTTGACACCAAGAACGTCACGCTGTATGAGGGGAGGAAGCAGTTGAGTACCGGAAGTGATGCCGAATAGCCGGGCGGTGCCGGTGTAGCCGTAACTCTCTGCGACAAATTTAGTACAGTCGTTCGAAATGTCGACTGCCATTACGTAATTATCGTGTTTCGTGTCGAGCACTTTTTCGTGAGTGGCCGCGTTCCAGACAATCGCCTTCTTTCCATCGTCTCCGGATACGATCCACCGCCCATTTTGCGACACGACCATAGAAAAGATATAGCCACCCGCTTTCATGGTTGGGCCCTGTGGCTGTCTGTCTTTAATCCTCCATCGACGAATATCACCGTTGGCATGTCCTCCTACGACATGGCTTTCGACCACGAAGGCGACTGCACATACGTTGCTCTGAGATGCAATCTCGATCCGTTTCGTATCTTAACCACCACAGCAAACTGTCAACAGGGTCCCCTTGGCCTCTCTGAGTCTTGGTACGCACCCGTCATCGTCACTAGCAAGCCCACTAACCTGGAGTTTAGAGGGAAAAAGGAAGGACAATCCGTAGAGTTACTCATGGCCCCATTATATGATTCTTCACGTTCCTCGAGCTATCGATATGGATCTGCTTACATGATCCAAGTCACATCACGCTCATCATTTTCAGGATATCTTTGAAGATTCGGCGGTGTAGCATTCCGATTCCAGCGATTATCTCTGAGCCTGATTGCACGCCTTTACAAGTTCCGGTGTTTCCGTCTGCACGAGATCGTACATGAGGCGAGGGTTGGCAGAAACGTGTTGAATGCGTGGTGATGTATTGGCCCATCCCGGAAGAGTATCCAGCGCTTCTATCAATGCCCTCTACCCTGCACTTGCTGATACCCTCCGACCTCCGCTTCCTCTCCGAATCCTGCCCCAAAAACCAAGGCTTCTTGCGATGATAAACACATCTGGCTCGCACCCCTGAAGTTCGTTGGCAGGCTCTTCGATGTGAACACCATCCCCGGTGAGATAGGGGGGTAGGTGCGATACAGCAGACAGCGATATCGTGCCCGCCCTTTCCAACTCGGTCTGCATGTCACGAGTCAAGGACACCTTCAGTTGCTGGTTATACATCACCGTCTCAGAATACGTCAATGTCGATACGCTCAACAGTGGGATCCTGATCAACGCCGGGATCACACGGGTGTAGTTAGACGGAGGTTATGGACATAGAAATCTGAGGACGTGGCGCACTTTACGGAGAAGGGTCTCGGAGGTCGTGAGGTCTTACAGAGGGTGCGCTGGTAGTTTCATTATTTTGCAAGATTATCACAATGCAATGCACGAAAGAAATAGGTCAACTTCCCTCACTTTCAGTCGTCAAATGTGCGACGTCTTCCTTTCCTCGCCTTACCCCTCACATCCCGCTTGATGGCTAGCTGAAATCTCGTACCTCACTATCTTTTTACACCTTTCTCATTGTTCGCAAACTCTTGGGACAGATGGCATCGAAGCCATTTGCTGCAAGGGTCGTCGTGATGACGAACTCTTCTCAGTCCCGGGCGGGTCGAAGAAGACTTCAGTACCTTCGAGCTCCGCTTGGGACACCAGATGTCAACGCTGGTTGCTACTTTTGATCACTCCTCCCATTGACCAAGATAGTCTCCTGTAGCCACCACATGATCAACCACGGCATAGCGGGCACATGCAAGGCACATGCGTCGTGCTGGAATGTTGCCCATTTACTGCCAGACGCGGGGAGCATCGGTTCCATATTTGAACCTGTGCGTGCTTGTTGCGTTACAGGCAGCGTGGGGTTTTCTTGGGTTCCCTTCACCCATCTAGCAAGGCCTTCCCATGTACAGAGTCAAGTTCTTGTCAGCCCGTTGATCCTCCCCCAAGGTGTCCTACTATATCGAGTGGCGTCTGTAATGCAGAGTTGAAACGCTGACTCTCCACCCACCTCTAGTTGGGGCAACACTGCCGCCGTGTCTCTTCCGTTGTTCCGTCATTCAGACATATGGACACTACGTGCTTTCCATCGGAACGCAATGGGAGACGGTTCTTAAGACTTTGAGAAGTGCTCGCTGCTGTATGATATTGGTGCTTTGAAACTAGGTTCAATAGGTAGCTGCTGTCATATCCATCCATGTCTCTCATGAGTCTCGCCAACTTGGCTACTGACTCCCGCGAACATCGTATGTACCATCTACATGGGCGATGGACGTCACTATCAGTTGGTAGTTCTCTTCCGGAACGTAATCCTAACGGTGGGATCTGCTATCAGTATCACATTCGAGTCCCAGTGGATGCTTGTTGGCCTGGAGACTCGATCCTCAAACTTGACATCATACCACATGAGGATATGTGCAAGCATGGTTTTCAGTTCGTTAGCTGCCAAGAACCTGCCAGAGCTGATATGGGATATAGGTGAGTGTGGCCACTGCAAGGTGAGTGGAACCGTACCAAACATGCTTCCCATATCTGAAGGGAAAGTAGTCTTGAGTTACCGCCACCATTTGGTGTCCGGCACTTTCACCTCCGTCGTCGCTTAGCTGGGAGAACCGGGAAGGGTTGAAGACGCCAGGCAGGTCATAGACTGCACTACCGCGATGGAAGACATACCTCGGAACAGGTGGGTGAGTTCCCTTCGGTATGCAGGTTCCATCTGATAGGATTAAACCCTTCATTGCTTTTCTTTGCACGCTGGCTGAATGATGGATGCAGCCTGTCAGTTTCACGGTAACAATGGGCAATTATATACATACATGTGAGGACACCTTCGAGGCGCTGAGTTTCCGCCAGAAAACTGTCAACCTTGCGCATCAACGCGATCGCCTCTTTCGTCCACCCATGTTCTCAAATAACTGCGGCGGCTCCCTTACGAAGAGGTCCTACATATTCCGGATAGGCTGGAAGATCGTACGATGCTGGTATGAAAGTCTGCCAGAACATCAAATCGCGTTCGAAGGGCACAGAGCGAAAACTCACATTCGTCGTCGACTGTTTCGGAACAATTAAATACTCAAACAGTAGCCCTCGACGTTAGGAAAGATGTACGTGTACCGAAGCAAAGTTGATGGTTAACACGCGCAGAGTCAACTGCCTGGTCGAAGACTCTTGTTTCCCGTACATCAACCACCGCAGGATGTCATTCTGTCTCGAACAATCAAGTGATCAGTCAACTTCGGCAACGTCTCTCTTCGTTTGTTAATTCAGCACAGACTTGGTCCAACAGAGGGGATATCGGAGAAGGTTGCACTCTTTGTCAACTTTCTCAGTGCTTTCTTTCCCAGCTTTATTCTTGCGTATACCAAATCTTGGCGTCTTGCTCTTGCCATGTTATCTATCCCCCCGTGCACGGTGGTAACCAGCGTTATTATGAACAGATTCGTTGCGAAATACACACAGTAAGTCGTCGCTTGCGTCCAGCTTACTGTTTTCCCGTCCTAAATTACCTCGGAGAAAGGGCGGCGCTTCAGTATGTCACTGAGAGTGGTACCATGCCAAGGAAGTTGTGTCTGCTGTCCGAACTGCGCAGGCTGTCGGTTCGCAGAAAGTGTTGGGTTCTTTCTTCAATGAAAAAACATATTCGATTCGGACCCTGAACAAGAAGTCGTCCATCTGGCATGGATGTGGTTTGGGAGTCAAGTCAAGTGAATATCCAAAAGCCGTGATTTGTTTGTCACCGTCGCTTGCAATTTCCCAACGAACGAGCTTGCTGAAAGAACGACTGAGACCGGTGTACTAGTTTGTACAATTCCTCACTTCTGTCGTCGTCCATGGCACACGTATATGAACATCTCCTGGTTATCTGGTATTAAGTAAGTGGTGTTGCTATGAGAGCTGTTGAGGTTCTGTCCCTCTCACCATGTACATAACAGAGCAAGCCAATGAAAACTGCACGAAAAGAAAAACAGGCCGGAAAGGATAACAGACAGAACAACGTTGAAAACCAGTAACCGAGTCCAAACCCCGCACACATGCATTACAGGATTTCCAAGACCGCCGCCCGAATGTTCTGAGAAGAAATATCGGTTCCGAGTCCAGGGACTACAATCTCATTCTCCGTAGCGACCCTCCTGTAATGTCTATCTGGCTGTTGTACCAGAAGCAATGCGTTGAACGCCTGTCCGAGGCGAGCAATCATTTGTAGTGCCCGGGTATAATCGTCCACCTGAAGCGCGGGGGTAGCGTCTAATGGTGAAGACGGCACGGTTTCATATGATCCAGTGTCATACTCCGAATCTGAGCCAAAGTCCTCAACAAACTCCGAGTCATCTTCCCAGGCATCCCCATCACTCGGACCACGGATATAAGGAATCCACGGATGCGCAAAGACCAATCTCTGTGGCTTTGGCAGTGGGAGATCGTCTGCTGTCGTGAATTCCACTGTCCCAAACCCCGATACTTCGGCGTGATATACCTTCTCGTTGTTGTTACGTGTCTTCTGCATACTGAGTCTCCTGACGGAGAAGACGATACAAGGAAGATGCAGACGGCGGGCCGCAAAGCGGGCGGGTCGGAGACGATTGATCCGATTACAAATACTTAGGGCTACTTCCTGGGACAATTTGCTTCGTAGCTCTGTGATGTAAGCTTCCCATTCTGCCCCCTCGAGTGATGGCGGGCTGTAAGGAGTTTGGTTGTAAACAGACATGGAGGCTGGGAGACAACTGTTGTATGATGACGACTCCCCTGACCATGCAAGCACGGCGACCTCGCCAAAGCGGGTCACAATTTCCTCTAGGAGATGTCCAAGAGCATCGGCTCCTTCACCGTAATGAGGTCTGATGTCCGACTTGAATATACCAATAAGAGAGTATGCGACATCCTCCTCAACCGTCGCATTGCGCGTAGAAGCAAGACGAAGTTTGTCGCGCACCCCGAGATCATCTGGAGAGAACGTGGTGATAGTTCCTCGAGGAATCTTGATGGCATTGGCTAACTCTTGCATGATCTCTGGGGATTCCTTGTGGTTCTCGCCAGTATCATTGAGGTACGGTTTCCACTTGGAGTCATAGAAAAAAATGATCTTCGGTGCGAGAAGCTCCTGCAAAGTCCATGCTCGTGTCATCCAAAAACTACCCGTGAGGTCCCCAGGCTTGGGTGGATGTGCAACGCCGGCAAGGAACACGAGCGTGGCTGCCGAATCCGCGTACCATTTGTACATAGATGTAAGAGATTGATTAAGGATCGAACTGGTGGCCTTGTCGATACAACACGTATCTGACCATGCCCATTTGTGACCAAGTCTGCGAGTCTCCTTGCAGAAATTCCGCAACTTCTCGTTCAAGGGAGCTTCGGGAAGGTCCCATACTGATTTGGCTACGTTGACCTCCTGGAACGATGGCTCGTTCCCCTGCCATGCGTGAGAGAACATAACATATCCGAAAAACTTTACAACAAGTTGTCGAATCCGTTCACTGTCCAGTTTCCTTGTCATGGATGAAACAAGCTCCTTGAACGACGGATCAGCCTCGAAGATACCCATCCGCTGGGGAATGTCGCAAAGGCAACCAGAGGTGACATCGATGACAACGAGGGGACAACTTTTGAGGACCTCGCGAGTGATAGAATGGATAGCCGCGATCGTTTGGGATGGGGAAGTGTAGTTCTCACGCAGTTCTGTGTGACCATCATTCATGTATATTATATTTATTCAGGAGGTACGTACGCCTGATTTCAGGGTCATGAGACTGTTCGATCACATGGAGCATAGACTTGAAAAGATCGATCGCCTCGTCATACCGTTTGGCTCCGTGGAGGGCCACGTGCTTGGCCTCATAGCACCAAGGGTTAGAGGGGTCCGCTTTCATAGCCTATGCAGCAATCGTATGGAGCTGACTCGCGCAAGAAGGATACCATGCATACCTCGTTCGCATCCTGTAGTGCGTCCTCCCATGACCCTTTTGCCACTCGAGTTCTACTCCGCTTCATAAACAGACCTGCGGCACTTAGAGGCCTGATAAGTGACGCAGCGCGGTACTGTGCAAGCGTATCATCATGTCTTAAAGAATCCACGGCCTCATCGCCAACGTGCGTAAGTGTCATAGCACATTTTTGGGTGAAATCTGATGATGGACGTCACCACGTACATCAATAAGACCAGTAGTCAGAAGACGTACCTGCGACCCATTTCGCAGTCACCTTGCTCCTTTGGATCTCGTCGCCTGATGTACTGATGATATTGAGGAGAGTCTCCACGGCTTCGTCTGTATGTCCTTCAGCATAAAGGGTTTCACACAGACGTTGCTGAGCAACAATGTCCAGTCCAATGAAACTCCATTGAAATATCTCCATGGAGGGTTAGATTAATAGGCACTAATGACGGAAGACCTACGAGGGAGATCGTCGTCAGAGCAGGACACTGTTTGTCCTTTGGGGCTACGTTCTGCACGCGTTCAATCAACGGTATCGCACGTTCGTAATTTCCCTTCTTCATATACATAACTCCAAGGACCTGCGGCATGTATCAGCGTGATCGTTACAGGTCTGTACCACGCAAAGCACGTGCCTGGGTGTAAATGTAAGTGGCATCGTCATCGTTGTCATCGTTCGCTCTTGTAATGAGGTGATCCACACGTGTTATTGCGACTTCTTGGTTTCCAGATTCAAATAAGAGGATCGACTGAGAAAAATGAAGATTGATCGTGAGAATGATCCAGATCGCCTCACACCTTCAGTAACAAGAGGAGCCTGTTCTCGTGCGGCTCGCAATCGTGAAACGCAAGGTCGAATGCCCACAGCGCACCCTCTCGATCGCCTTGGCCGAGGAGAGCAACTGCCGTCGCAATATACCCCATAGGTGACGGCTGAATCCTGAGAGACTTGATATGCTTATGAGTGAATACGCGTAGGGGGTGGTGAGAAGGCAGTCTCACCTCCTTGCCATCCTCTATCCCAAGCGCAACATGGTTCATGCGCGCTCGTACAAGAGCGCGGTTTGCTAGCAGGTAGTGGCTAGGACTCGAAGTGCTCGTGATCTCCTTTGATAGTAGCATTTCGGTGTTCGTCAGATCGCCCTGTTTCCATGATTTGAGGATCTCGCCGCTCACTTGTACGAGCGGAAGCTGAGGCCGGGGTTGTTGACGGATTGAAGTATCATAATGCTGATGTTCGCTTACACCATCCAGGAAATACGTCGAAGGTAGGACATCTCTGAGATTGTGAATTGTGACATTGTTGCCAACTCCACATGCGAGATACCCCCCACTTGGTGAGAGAGCAATGCACCTGATTTCGGTGGTATATGAGATCATGTCACAGATCTGCTCGTGGGACACGCAATCCCATAACGAAACTGATGAACCTGCGGAACATGCAACGAATTTACCGTTGGATACTATAGATGCCTGGGATTGAGTTTCGTGGATCGACCAATCTGAAGACGAAGACTTGTAAACGTTAAAACAGGTGATCTTGCCTCTTCCCACTACGAACAGTTTCTGGCCATCCGGTGACCAGGCCAGGGGAGTGACTGGTGGTTCGGCGTTACTTGAGCCCCGACCACCTGAATCGAACAAGATCTCGCCGTCGTGGGTGCTGTAGATACGGACACCATCATAAAATGAGGCGGTGGCGAAGCGACTGCCGTCTGGGGAGAACTTGACACCACGAAAGTGATTGAGCGAGAAGGGTGGAAGCAACCGTATACCAGTGGTGATGTCGAATATCCGAACGGTGTTGGCACTCCAACCCCCAGTGATAAATTTAGTACAATCGCTCGAGATGTCGACCACGACTACTAGGCCCTCGTATTCTGTGTGGAGCACGTTTTTGTGAGTGGCCGCGTTCCAGACGATTGCCTGGTTTCCGCCATCGCCGGACACGATCCACCGCCCATCCTGCGAAACAGCGATGGAATAAACAAAGCCACTCGCTTGCATAGTTGGACCCTGTTGCTGTCCGTCTTCGATTTTCCATTGACGAATGTCACCGTTGGCACACCCTCCAACGACCTGACTTTCGTCCTTGAAAGCGACTGCGTTCACGATACTCTGAGGCACAATCATGACCTGTTTCGCATCTTAACCACCACAAGCGAGCTTTCAGTGGAGCCGACTCAACCTCTGACTGCTGGTACGCACCCATCCTTGTTGCTAACAAGCCCACTAGCAAACCTCGCCCTGGAGTTCAGAGGGGAAAGGGATGACATTTCATGGGGTTATTCATGGCTCCTCTATATAATAATTTATTCTGCGCAGACTGAGTCAAGCTGTCGATATATGTATGGATCTGTTCACACAGTGGCAGTTTCAATGTTATCATGTGCTCTAAAGAGTATTCAAAATTGAAAACAATACCTTTTCTTGTAATTCAAATTATCAGTGCTTTCTAAATATTTATTCTGAGAGGACTTATAAGGTTTATCTAAAGTCTACCTTGGGACAAATATTATGATATCTATGCAAAGACAATTGAAATTATATATTATAAGAGTGTTTGCCCCTATAACCTCTCATAATATATCATTTTCAATTGTCTTTGGGCAGATATCCTAATGTTTGTCCCAAAATAGACTTCAGATAAAACTTATAAGTCCTATATTTAGAGAGCACTGATAATTTGTGTGACAAATAAATATATTGTTTTCCATTTTGAATACTCTCTAGAGTGCATGACAACATTGAAACCACCACTGTGTCACACATGGGAGATTTCAACATTTTGATGTGAGCAGAAGATAATTCTGAAGGTAAATGCAAAATATTATATTCCAATATTGTATTGTACAGGTGGCATAATTTTATATTTGGACATGCCTCAAAATGTCAGTCAGAATATATACTTTTGACAACAATTAAGACATCCTCAAAATGGAAAAGCAGATTATATATTTGACCAGCATCAAAATGTTTGCTATAAAATTATATTCTGCCAAAGATTTGACTGTAGGTCAGAATATAATTCTGGGCCAAGGTCAAAACCAGTCAGGTAAATAATATATTTCAATCTTCATCAAAAAGTTATCACCCACCAAGTGCCCATTTGGTGGTCACTAAACAGACCATTTCACCAAAGACACTGAGAGCCAGGTATGGGCACTGAATGGTGACACAGTGAGATCTCATGTCCTTGTTCCCTGGTTGTGTGGTTGTTCTACATGAGTCTGTGTGTGTCTGTACTCTACTGTGCTGACTAAGCCTCCTGAGTCCTTGCCCAGCTATGGCTCCCCCTACTCCATATGCCCCCTTCAAAAAATGACGACATCCGTGATGTCTGCACATTCTCTCTGGGCTCCTCATCAGTGTGGCTTGTCAGGTGGTCCCTCTGACATACTCTGCCATGCACTTTGCCTATTGACCAATTCTCCTTTGACCACCCCATCCTTTTCTTCTTCATTGTTTGCTCCTTCCTGTTTGCATTCTCTCCTGTCTTCTTCTTCTGTTTGCTCCTTGAGTTTCCTCTTATATTCTTGCTGGGTTTTGTGCAATTGTGTTCCTTCCCTTGGTATGAAGGCGTGTAAATGTCGAGCACTGAACTCGCCTGCAACCAGGTCACCCAATAGTGTTTCTAGTCTGTAGGAGTTCTTTAGCTGTGTTGTCACTCTGTGAGGCCACGACCACTTAGGTAAGATTTTCCATTCTGTTTTGAATGTGTAGTCCAAATTGCTTTGGTATATCTGCACTAGTTGTCCCCTAATGAAGGTAGTTTCAGCCTGACATCTTTTCAGTGCATGGTGGTGTAGGGAGGGATTACTCCCTACTAGGTATTTTATTTTATTTCATTGTTTTTACTTAGGTTTCTTTCCTACTCTCTTATATTTCCTTTTACTTAGTATTTTGAAGCTTTATGTGCATGTGCTGTGGCTTATGTAAGCCCGCACATGCACTTAGAGTACAGTGTACATACCTACAAAAACAATAACAGAGGAGTAACCTGAGACAAAAAGATGGAATTCTGAGACCAAGGGCTCGGAATATTATTTCTCCATCCCCGGATGCTGTCCAGATGCTATCTTGACTTCTCTTTTGGATTTTAGGGCATGTTTTCCCTGTTTTCATTATACTCTTTGACTCTACCAGGCAACTCAAGTCCCCCTTGGGTCAAACTGAAGACCCACCTTCCAACTGGAGACTTCTTAGCTCTCCTCCCACTCTCACTAACAAACTTTACAGCAGTCAAACACTGTTTTTCATCTGATGGCATGCTTGACAGCTTTGTTGTATCCATTGAGCTGTTGCTGGGCTGCATATGCCATGTGGACCACTGTGTCCATTGAGGTTAGTGTCATTGCACTCTGTTCTAGCTCCATGTGTGTAGTATCAATTACTAGTCTGAGCAGCAGTTCTTTTGGTGTGTGTTTAAGGGCTGGTAGAATGTGGTTGTTGAGCATGTGGACTGCCTTGTCGAGGTGGTCTGGCCATGTTCTTGGGAGTTTTTCCCAGTCATTGTTTGATGCATTGTCCTCCCTGATGTCTGGAGCACAGAGTTGCTTGAGAACATGTAACAGCAGTTTATTAGTACCTTCCACTAAGCCATTGATCCATGGTGAGTATGCTGCTATGATGTGATGGTTGCAAGACCACTTAGTGCAATGATCTTTGACCATTTCATTGTTGAAATGTCGTCCCCCATCTGTCATAAATGTTTTGGACAGAGCAAAGTTGTTAAAGATCATTGCTAGACCATCCACTGTGGTTTTTGCTGTCCCCACAGTCTTAAACTTTGTGACCCATAGATGTTGTGAGAATGTGTCCAGAAACAGCCCTAGTGTATGGTAGCTGCCCTTGCCTGTTGGCATTGACAGGTAGTCACCCACCAGTAACTCGAACAGGTGTCATCTTGTCACTGGTTCAAGCAGGGCATTTATTTTCAGAGCTCCAAAGTTCTTGCACTTTGCACATTCCTGTATTGCTTCCATAATAGAGGTGTCTAGCTTTGGGGAGTAAAACTTGTCAGTGATTGTGATCTTTAGTGCATCTCTCCCCCAGTGGCCTCCAGATTCATGCAAGTGTTTCACTTCTTTTCTCACTTCTGCTTGTGTGATGCACTCTGTCTTGTGCCTTGGTCTGATGCTTGTACCTCCATGTATTCTCCATAGTTTGCCTTGATTGATTAAATATTGTGATACTCTGTGCCTTGCTCTACTGTGGTTTCATATTGGAGCATCAGTATCTGTATTGAGTATGGCATTGATCACCTCTAAGAACAATGGTTCTTGTTTGAAATGTTCCCTCAGGTCTTGATCAATCTTGGGTAGCTTCTCGAGGGTAAACATGTCATTTATTAGACCCAATGTCACCTCTGGACTGGGGTTAACTATCCATTGACTGTCATCATTAGTTTGGCATTCAGTGTTGTCCCATTGGCGACTTAATCCATCTGCTATGATGTTTAGTTGTCCTGGCACGTGCCATACTGCTACAATGTTGTGTGCAGTAATTCCATCTCTCCATCTGGCATGTGCCACAGATATATGGTCATTTGACAGGACATCTTTCAGTGCTTTGCAGTCCATTTCTATTTCCACTGGGAATCCCCAAATTATATCTGAAAAACAATCTAGTCCAAATTTCAGTGCTGCAATCTCAAGTAGGAATGGTTTATAATTTCACTCAGCTGTTGATGTTCACTTTGATGTGAAGGCTATTGGCACTGTTTTGCTAACAACTTTGTCACCAGGAGTTCTTGTTTTGATGCACTGTGTCAATATGGCACTGAACCCTTCTTGACATCCGTCTGTGGTCACTATGAATGGTGTACCATTGTACTGTGGTGCATGCAGTGTGGGCTGGCTGGTTAATGTGACTTTCAACTTCATGAACACCTCTGTATGTTTACGGTCCCATTTTCCTGATAGTTTGTGGTTAGTCATTGCTCTGCAATACATAGCTTTTGAAATGGGCTTAGGTATTTCTACTTCTTTGATGAGGTCTCTGAAGTGCCCTGTGAGTCCTAGGAATGACAGTAGGTTAAGCACTGTGTCAGGTTGTTTCCAGTTGACAACTGCTGATAATTTTGCTACATCTGGTTGGACTCCTTGTGGACCTACCATGGCTCCTGCAAATGTCATCTCTGACATAAAGAGCCTACATTTGACTGGTGATAATGATAGTTTGTACTTCCTGCAGCATGTGAAAACTTGCCTTAGTTTCACTATCATCCCTTCAAACATGTTGTCACTGCACCCTCCATCATCAACAAAGAGTTCCATTATGTTGTTGGTGAGTATTTCCTGTAGGCATCAAATTGCCATTGTGGAAAAAATTGTTGGTGCACCTGTCCAGCCCATGCCACCCCCAACCCCCCCTAAAAGTGGGTGTGGCCAACCTGGCTGGGGGATGCCACCCCCCCCTGAAAGTGGGGTCAGCTGACCTGGCTCAGGGATGGCATCCCCCCTGAAAGTGGGGTTGGATGACCTGGCTGGGGGATGGCATCCCTCCCTGAAAGTGGGGTCAGCTGACCTGGCTGGGGGCTGCCACTCCCCCTAAAAGTGGGGTTGGCTGGCCTGGCTGGGGGATGCTGCCATCCCCCCTGAAAGTGGGATTGGCCAACCTGGCTAGGGGATGCCACCCCCCTGAAAGTTGGGTCAGCTGACCTGCATGGGGGATCCCACCCCCCCTCCCTGAAAGTGGGGTCAGCTGACCTGGCTGTGGGACCCCACCCCCCCTGAAAGGCTGACATGGCTTGGGAATACCTCACCCACCTCATTATATATATATGTATGTACTTCTTCCCTTCAGTTCCCATGGAATGGGGGTTGGAAGTGCTCAATTAGAGGTTTCAGCAACCTCACAGTATTAATCCATGCACTATGGTGGATCACAGGTTGAACAAGGCTAGAGCTTGTTCCATCAATTCCAAATTTTTGAAGATGTGGGCTGGGTGATCACTATACTAGGGAAGCCACAGATGGTTGATCCACACCCCTTGCAGACCTTCAGTCACACAGACAATGCTCAAATTACTCACAATCATGAAAGGTGACTCTGTCAATCCAGATCATTTTCTAAACTTATTGAAAATTGCAATGCCCTCCCTTGCTGACACTGGTGCTCTTATTCAGAGTTGCATGTGCCCTTGACATTCATAATTCTATAATCTATTACCTTTTGCCACCACATATCTACCCATCCATTTACATGGCTCTCTTGGTCTGATTCTGAGTTCTCACTCCCTTCCTTTGACTTTCCCCCACCTTCTTCCCCTTTCCCTCATCCTTCTTTGCCATCTTCTGCCCTCTAGTCACAATCCCACTCCCTGCCCTTTTCCTTTTCCTTTTCCTTGGAGGAGCTTCCTCCTCCTCCTTCTCCTCCTCCTCATCTCCTTCATCACTCCCACCCATCCCAGCACCCTCATCTCCCCCTTGTGGTCCCCTGGTGCCTGCAGGACATTGCTCCAACCTTGAAACTACTACCCCCACTACATCCATCACATCATCCCCCCTCTGCACACCAAGCTTGGAGTTCACCAAAAAATTGAGCTTACTGACCAAAGGATCATCCTCCTCCACTTCTTGGGCATGACTACACTCCCTTAACAGAAGCCCAAGTCCCAGAACCACCTCCAGACCCCTTGAAGAGGAACTGAACCTTGCACTTTGCAACTCTCCAATTGCCTTTTGGAAAGTCCCCAAATCCAAGTGAATTTCCTCTGGCAAGTACTTGGCACTCCAGGTCCAAGTCACCCAGTAGGGGAAGTCTACCTCTGGCCCCTTTCCATGCTCCTACGACATCTGTTAGTTAGTCTAGTGCTCCCTGACAGTCACAGACTTACCTGTTCTGGTAGGGCATCCACCAGGTCAACAAGTACTTGGTACCTGGGCATGATGGAAAGAGACTTCAAATAAGAGATCCGGTCCTTGCAGGCATGCAAAGCAAGACTGGACTCTTCTGGGTTTGACTGCCCTGCATCTGTAGTGGCCTCCCCCAGGACCTCACCACCATCAACAGTCTGCTCAGAGGGTCCTCCAACTGAGTGCTGTGTAGCTGAAGGCCCTGGTATGCCTGCCCCACCCACTTCTGCTTCACTGTCATCATCCACTGTCACCCACACTCTCTTCTTACTGCTTCCCACCACTTTCCTGTCAAACTGCCTGGACAAAGGTGCATCCTCCTTTTTGCAATCAATGAATGACACAATCACCTTCTCCTCTGCCTCTAGGGATTGCCAATGATCCCAAAGCAACCCAAGATCAGCCTTTGTCCATTTGGAAGGATCCTTCATGGTAAAACCCTCTGGGATAGACTCAGAGTCCAGATACTCCATTGGGGATTTGATCAGCAAGCCCCAGGGAACCTTGGCCTTGGGCTTCTTTGTAAACTTGGCCATTTCCCAAACTTCCATCAGACATGCAGCTATGCACATGCCAAGCAAGACACACCATAAGCAGCTTGGAAGACTGCTCTTGCCAAGTTCTGTTGCACCTTCAACTTCTGCCCACTCCAAATGGGCACTTCTGGATTTCCATCCTCATCCAAGGATATCTCCACTTCCTGCTTCTCAGCTGAATCTTCCTCCACTAAGCAGTGATCAATTGGCATAAATATGTTGACATACAATACACACCACTCACCAGGGTCAGTCAACAGATAGTCAGTCAATATGCTCTCTGCAGTCAAAACCCAATCCTTGCTTGACTGGGATGATTCTGTGAATACCTTCTTCCCATCCCCTGGTGCTGTCTCAAACCTGGCAGTCTTCTTCAGCATTGGAACCAACAAGGTAAGTGAAACTCACACTGCCAGCTTGATCTGACTTTCCCCTGACTCATGCCCTACAAACATCACCACATGGGACCCCATGGTTCTCTGAACAGTTTCAATAAAATCTTTGGCCATGGCAGGGAGATTTTTTCTGTGGTATCTGTTTATTTGCTAGCTCAGTACAAGGTCTGAAAGTTGGAAGTGTACCTATGAATCATGGGTCTCTTTGGGTGCACCTAACTTGTTCCACTTTTCCACTGCCCTCCCAGCTTCTGCTTTCCTGTCATCAGAAAGGGACTCCCACCACTGTTGGACAATCCTGGTCCTCTGCCCTATGGTCTTGCAGTCCTTGGTGTCCCTTCTTTGCCTATCATAGCTGTCCATTTCCTCCTTGAACACCCATTGTGCTGCAGTGAAGGCTGTAAAGGCCTTTTTGTAGTCCCCAGCCTTGGTGGGTCTGGCCTTCTCCTCCCTGGCCTTCTCACCCTCACCAACATCTTCCTTGTTCTTTCCAGTGAAAGCAAGAGTCAGGATTTGCTGGATGATGGCTATCTCATCTTGCTGGTCTTCTGGATCCAGTTGTGACAACCACTCCATCCAGATGGCCTAGACAAACCTCAGACCTGTCCAGCATGATGAACAAGGGTCTCACCACTCTCAGATTTTGGGGCAGTTCCACAGAATGCAATGGTTCATGCTCAAGAATCTTCCCCTTCACCTCAGCCAGGATCTCATTCCTGAGCTCCAAGTTCCCCTTGCTTCTTTGTACATTCCTACATAGGAGGACAGGATTTCAGAGTAGGCTTGCTTCCAGTCAGACATTGGATGGTTCAATGGGGGGAGGTATGTAGCAGCAGAGAATTTGTTGTTGCAGGTGGAAGATAGAAGGTGAAAAATTTCAGCCCTTACTGATTTAGGCAGGTGGTTGAAAAAATGTCAGCCCTTCCTTTTTAGGCATTACTTGTTTTATTTGCACATGTTTGGCATTCACTTAGATTCCAATACCAAGTCTCCAAGCCAATGGCATCACTAACACACACCATACTGTGTGTTTCCACTCCCATTCTGAATACAATCCACTTGTTTACCTTGGAACATCAACCTTGCCTTCTTTGCAAAGTCATTCCACAACCCCATCTGCTTTTTAGCATAAGCCTCTTTCCCTGGCTCAGTTGACTGCAGAGCCCTTTTCTCCCACATGTCCTTGTGGTACTCAAACCACAGGCAAGTCCAAAGCATCTCATGCCTCACCAGTGACACTTCTTCTTTCCATCTGTCCCTTCTTGCCCTTGCTTTGAGCCAATTGATCCTGTAAACTACACACCACTGTTAGCAAGACATATGGCAAGAGCATACACTTACATTCTTCCATCAAGCCCCCACCCTGGAGACTCAGCTGACTCTGTTCACCCTCCATCATCCAAAACCAAGCCAGTTTACTGGTCCCCTGGCCAAACCTGTTCTCCTCTGTCACCTCCTTACTCACTGCAAGATCATTGGGCAGGATTTCTTGATACTTTTCTGCCATGTCAACATTGGAGTCCAGCCTGAGAATGGCCTGTCTGGCCCTCTGATAACCTCTGACATGCTTGTTTATCCTGGCCACCACTTTTTGGATTTCCTTCTTGGTCCTGGTACCTTCCCTGGTAGAATTTGCAGTCCAGAAGTTCTGTCAGGTATAACATGGCTTTGTTTCCAAGGTCTGTTCTCAGTTGGTCTAAACAATCATTAGCTTGTCCAATCCTGAGTTCCCTCTCCTCTTTGAGAAGGTCAACAAGGCCCAGCTCTGTCAGTTTGGCACTCCCAATGGAAGAGGGCATCCATATACTCATGAGCTCAGAAGCCAGCTCCTCAACTTCCTCTCCAGGAACTTCCCAATACCCATTCATCTTCACCCCAGAACTCCCTATTCCTCCTCCCCCTCCTCTTCTTCTTCTTTCCCACAAAATTCTGGATCATCCTGGGGCAGTGAAAGCACCATTCAATCTCCAAACCTTTGAAAAATGCTTGACCATTACTATGGAATTTTTCAATCCTGGCAGAAAGTCTCTGCCTCTTCACAGAGATTTTGACCTTCTTGGCTAGTGGACATGGGATTGGGAAGTTGTCAGAGTTCAGATCTCAGCTGGTCCCTGCAGGCCTGGTCAGCAAGAAAATCACCTTCAGCTCAAGAGGGACCTCACTGTGAGTCCTCAATGCTGATTCCTTCAGCAAGCCAGGCCACAGAACCACCACTTCCAAATGGAGTCATTGGGTTTTTCATGAGTTGTATCTGCACTTCATGAAAGGTGGGAGCTACATATAATTATCAGAAGGAGTCATCAGCCCATCCACAAGACCTACCTCTGTGCCCTTTCAACAAATAAATATCTATGGCCTCCCCCCTATCAGCCTCTGCCCTTAGAGCATCCAATTCCCATCCAGAAACCTTGTCAGGATCCAGAACAGCAGTCAATTGCTCATAGGCCTGATTCATTTCCTCCAGACACTTGTTGGAAGTCTTGTATTTCTTCAGCAAAGAGGGGACTGAAATGGTCCACATAAATTTACCCTCCTTGGAGAAAAAACCCTCACCTAATCCCACCAGCTTTTTCCAGTTAGAATCCCTCATATGATCATCATACACCTCTTGCCTATGGGCCTGAGTCATGGACCTGGCAGTTGGGGAGATCTTATTGAATGGAGCCCACAATGTCTCCAGAATTTCTCCATCCAAGTGGCCTGCACCTTTGACAAAGTTGAGGCTGTACCTTGGAAAGCAAGAGAGCTTGTGTGCAGCCAAATGGAACTTGCCCACAGCAGGGACAATCTCCAGAGCTGGGGGAAGAAGGAGGGAGGGACTATTTTTCACTCTACTCCAGAAGTTGACACTCCACTGGCACCCTACATCATAAATCACCAGTGCTTTAGTGATTCTCTCAGAACCATAGCCAAGAGCATTGCAAATGGAGTAGTCTGTGTTCATACTTACCTGACCAAAAATGAGCTCAAGCTCCAAGCCACCAACATCAATGCAGGCATTTCACACACCTCTCCCCTTTTTGAAAATCCACCACAGAGTGGGGGACAAAGCAGCCATGTCAAGCACAAGCTGTGGCACCAATCCCTGTGGACCTGAGGTTGGACTTGTTGATGTTTGCAGCATTAATGGCCCTGTGATTGCTGCAGGTGGATCTCTAAATTATTGCTCAGCAAGGCAAACTCCAAGACCTTGAAACCCCTCACCTCCTTGCTATCCAATGACTGTTGTAGATGATTCTGATATGGCCCCTCAGAAACCATATACCCTTTTCCATCTGACAAGGCTACATCTAACTCTGGCTTGTTCATTTTCATATGCTGAGCAGTGAAGTTGCCATCTATGACATATTGCCTCATGACAGTATCCCTGAAGGAAGTTAGAAACCCAATTGGAATGGATTACAGTCTCTTACCTGTCATACTGAACTTTCCAGTCTGCAGGTAAATTAAGACCTGGCTGGGGGCAGGCAGGGCAGAAGAGGGAAAGTCCTCCATCCCCTGGATCTTTCCCAGCATCATGCCCAAAACCAAACCATTTCCTATGTTTCAAATCCCTCCATAGCCAAGAAACCCTCATCAGCTCCCTGTACCTGTCCTAACAAGCAGAGAAAAACAACATCAACATTATCCAATTAATTGCAACACTACACTCAACTGGTACCCTTTCTGGAAATGCATTGTTGGTGAACCTTTTCAGCTTCTGATAGAAACTCATAGCAGAAGTCTTGCATTCCAAAGCATCTATCAGAAAGTGGTCAAGCACATCAAATGTGAAGGCAGTTTTAGGCTTGGAAATGCTGGCTGGGAAGAGTCTTTGACAAAGCAAGTCAAGGTGCCAGTCATTGGGATCAGACCCAGGACATTTGCACACCAAAACCTCATGAGATAAAATCCCCTCAGTGTGCACAATGGTCATCTGGAACTGGGAAGACTTCCTGATGACAGGGTCATCATAAGGCCTCCCCAATAAAAATCCCACTGACCTGTGATTGGGGGTACCATCCCCAGATACATAGCCTGACTCCTCTGGATCAGGGTCTGACCAATTACAGGGGCAGGGATCCCCCCCATGGCCAATGTGCCACAAGAACCCAAGGTCCATCAAGGAGGTAGGCTGGTAGTGAGCACCATTCCACCTTTGGACCTTGTGAAAGGGGAGGTTCCTGTGAGCTTTGACAGCACAGGGACCACACCAGGCATGGACACCAGCACAAGACATGCACCAGACACTTCCTTCTGCTTCAGAGCACTGCTCACAAATCCCCCCCTAGCCAGCTTCTCCCCTTCCAAAATGATATTTAGATACTCTGCTCTCCAAGGCAGCCACTCTCTGATATAGTCATTTTGACTCTGCAGGTAATTTTTAATGGTGGACCATCCCCAAATCAGAGTACAGACCTTTGTGTGTCTTCTGGACTGGGGGGAATCATCTACATCATTCCAGTCAGAGTCAGGGATGTCAAGAGAGTCATGGAAGTCAGAGCAGTTGAGATGTTGGGAGGATGCCTTGGTTCTTGGAGTCCCAGGAGTGGAAGGCTGACTGCCAGATGGGAAGTAGAGGTGCCTAGCATCCACTTCTTTGTGGGTGAGCTTTCCCCTTCTGGTCTTGGTGGGTGGAAAGTGTACAAAGAACCTCTCCCCAATGTTTTTTGTAGGACTTTGGACCTTCAACAATGCATGTTGAACAGGACAGATTTGAAACACAGGGAATGCTCTAGATGTACAATTTTCACTTGGAAACTCTGGTTGACATCGGCTAAGGGACTTGGCTAGGTACACTAAGTCTTTAAAATTTTTCCCAAGAGATCCTTTTGTTGGGTGAAAGATGGCCTGGCCAGTCCAAATCTGTTATGGACAGCATCCTTCATGTAGTGAGCAAGGGCTATTCTTTCACCTTT
The DNA here is from genome assembly GCA_024663435.1 of Pisolithus sp. B1. Taxonomy (NCBI): domain Eukaryota; kingdom Fungi; phylum Basidiomycota; class Agaricomycetes; order Boletales; family Pisolithaceae; genus Pisolithus; species Pisolithus sp. B1. Next base: position 277,628 of record JANFAA010000026.1, on the reverse strand, counting down.
CTCCCATTTTGGGACAGAGTGATGGAGAAGTTTACCAGCAAGGTAAACCATGGTGCCTGGCTGGTAACCAAAAATGGAGCTGAGATCTGAAACATGAAATTGGGCATGAGTTCCCAGGCTCACCAGCAAGTCCAGGAGAGAGGGTGCAGAAACCTTGTCCAAATGAGGAGGAGTCTCTTGGTTCACTATGACATCCATGCCAACATAGATGGAAGGCCACTGGGTCCCAGAAGGGGGTTGGGTGACCACCCAGTCTCCCTTGGCTGCAATGGCATCCTTGCCAACTCTAGCCAGATCTGGCAGTACAAGTCCTGAAATGGAGTTCCAGAACTCTTCTGCATAGGAGATTTCATGAAGCCATTCCTTCACAGCAGGGATTTTGAGATTTGAACTTTCATAGACCTTGTCCTGCAACCTCTTTGAGACCATTAGCCTTGCAATCTACACCACACCATGAGGAGAAGAGTACCAGATGACCCTGCTGGAAAGTTGCAGGAGAGTTCATAAGCCTGCCATGGCCAAAGATGGCATCAGCCAATGGGTCCATGTCTCTGCCATCCAGCTCTGGCACAACATGTCTATGGCCAAACCTCATGCTAGATTCATTTTTCCCCTTGGAGTGCTTCACAAGGCTGCCTTTCAAGGGGAGGTGAATCCTATTGAGATGTTTCTACCAGTGCATTAATATAAATATAAGATATACATGGGGGAAGAGACTGCTTCACCACTCTTTCAGGAGGAATGATGCCTGGTAGATACCAAAGCATCACTCTACCATGGACATCCAAACCAGTGGCAGGGTCAGAGATGTGCCCCCATTGGGGATATTGAAAATACTTGGTCTTGTCTGCAGCATGGGGCCTGGGTTCAGCAAACCTATCAATGTCCCACTTGGTTACATCTTTTTCAGGACTCAGACATTGCACTTTGACTGTCTGGAGGGAGACTCACAGGGGTTCAGGATTGCATGGGCAATGACAAGGGCAGATAGCTTGGTTTCATTGGAGGAAATAGATGCAGAAGGAAGGTCTTCTGCAGCCATAACCCTTTGGAGGTTAGTCAATTGGGACATGACTGTCAGTCTATGATATTACATCAAGCAGGATGTAGCCACCAAGGAGGAAGTAGTTCTTAATACCTTGGCTTCCTAAGGTCTGACTTTTGTAGTACCACAGATGTGGAGAGTTTGCATCCCTGAAGTACAGTTGTCAGGATCCCATCCACCATGGCAGACAGGGCATCAGAGGAGGTTGAGGAAGAATTCATTGCACACTTGTGGGCTCAGGGGTGATGATGATATAGTGGGATGCAGCAGAGTGTGTAAATTTTTAAGCCATGAAATTGTTATTCAAAAGGGTAACTGTGCCTGGTGCCTACTTATTCTATATATGGGACATAAGCTTAGGGTTAGGGTTAGGCCCCAGAAATTACAAAAAGTGAAGACAAAAACAAGGCAAGTCAAAACCCTTTCAAGATGAAATAGGGTGATAAGTTGGGAACCAAGTTACAAGTCAAAACAAACAGAACAAAAGAAGAAGTTCCCAGTGGAACAGACTCACTGACAACTGTCCAGGAGGGGCCCTTCCCCCAGAGCAGAAGCAGGTCATCAAGGAAAAAAAAATGAAGTGAAAATCAAGAAAAAGGATCCTGTGATTTATTAGGCCAGCCTACACTGGCAGGCATGGACCAAATCCCCCCAGACCAACAGTTGCTGGCCAACACCAGTTGGCACAGACTAAGTGAAGAAAAAGATAGCAATGCTTTATTTATCAGGCCAGCCTACACTGGCAGGCATGGACCAAATCCCTCCAGGCCAACAGTTGCTGGCCAACACCAGTTGGCACAGACTAAGTTCAGAAAAAAAAAAGCAACATTTTATATTAGGCCAGCCTACACTTGTAGGCATGGACCAAGTCACTAAGACCAACAATTACTGGCACACACTAGTGCACACAGATATCCAGATAATAACCCAACTTGCACTAGCAAGTATGGTCTATTACTACCCTACACTACAAGATTAACTAACCTACCCCTCATACCAACACATGCACTGGCCAGGTACAGTGTGGATGAAGGGTCACCATGCAGGCATGTGCAGCTGCAGCCTGCACAAAGCCATGATGGTGCCTATGGATCAATGGTTAGTCACAGCACAACCAGCTGAAGTCCAAAGAGGGTTGTGATGAAACAGTCAATTCATCATAGTGAATGGAGGTGGATGAATAGCTTACCTGGAAGTTGGGGAGGGTGGTGGTGAGATGACACAGTCAGTTCACATGTCAATGCATGGTGGGGAGTCAACAGCTGACCTGGAAGCTGGGTAGGGTGGTGAGATGATGCAGTCAGTATGTAAGTAGTAACACAGAGGAGGGGGAGGCTTTACCTAGAAGCTGGGCAGGGTGGTGGGATGATGTGGTCAGTACACATGTAGTAACACAAAGGGGGGGGGGGGGGGCAAAAGGCTGACCTGGAAGTTGGGTAATGTGGTGAGACGACATGGTCAGTATGCATGTAGTAACCTGAAGGGGGGGGGAGTCAATGGCTGACCTGGAAGTGGGGTAGGGTGGTGGGATGATGTGGTTAGTATGCATGTAGTAACATGAAGGGGGGGCAAAAGGCTAACCTGGAAGGTGGGTAACATGGTGAGACAACACAGTCAGTATGCATGTAGTAAGATGAAGGGGTGGGGGGGAACAGCTGACCTGGAAGCTGGGTAGGGTGGTGGCATGACATGGTCAGTATGCATGTAGTAACATGGAGGGAGGGGAGGGCTTACCTGGAGAGGCTGGGTAGTATGGTGAGATGACGCAGTCAGTATGCATAGCAACATGATTGAGTCAGTTGACCTGTAGTACATGCAGGAGAGCAGGGGAAGATGGCTTGCCAGGTAGAGAATAGTGCAGCACACTGAAAATCCATGACTTACTGCATACATTGGTGGCAACAAGCAGCTGCCACACATTCATCACTGTGAACCATAGTTAACATCATGTAAATGAAGGAATGAAGAGAGAGAAGTTACTTACAAGGATTATGAGACCCATGTTGAAGGTGTGACGATGGCCATGTCAATGCAGAGGGTGGATGTGAGAGGAAGATGATGGTGAGAGGACGAAAAGCAAAAGGAAGGAGATGTGGGAAAGGGTGGTGTTGATATAATTTCTGTGTTTGGCTATGCTTGACTCACACGTGACTGTGCAAAAAAAGTCAGCTCATGTCTTGTAGTTATGTGGCAACTTTGGCTTTGTTTGACACACACATGACCATGAAAAACAAATCCACTTGACATGTCATAGTAAAGGTCACATCCCATTCCAACTGTGGCAAATTTTTTGTTTGCCTATGTCTGACTCACATGTGACTGTGCAAATGAATTGGCTAATGTGGCAACTTTGCCTTTGTTTGACCTACAACTGACTGTGAAAAGCCATAGTAAAGGTCATGTGCAATTGCAACCATGGCAAATTGTTTTTACCTAGGTGTGTCATCCAGAAACCATTTTTTCCTTCCATTGCCTCTAAAAAAAAAACTTACAAGGCAAGTCATACCACCCTGTGCATCTGTTTCAAGACTAACATGCTCCAACTTCTGTAAGTTGTTTCCCCTCCATATTTACAGTATATGAACTGACTTTGCCCTGCCACCACCACCCTAGCCAAAGTTCCAGGTAAGCTGTTCCCCCCCATTTGTGTTACTACATGCATACTGACCACGTCATCTCACCACCCCAGCCCACTTCCAGGTCAGCTGTTGACCCCCCCCCCTTCGTGTTACTATGTGTGTACTGACTGTGTCATCTCACCACATTACCCAGCTTCCAGGTAAGCCATTTCCCCCCCCCCCTTTGTGTTACTACATGTGTACTGACCACATCATCTCACCACCCCAGCCCACTTCCAGGTCAGCCATTGACCCCCCCCCTTCGTGTTACTACATGCATACTGACTGTGTCATCTCACCACATTGCCCACCTTCCAGGTCAGCCTTTTTCCCCCCCCCCTTTGTATTACTACATGCATACTGACCATGTCATCCCACCACCCTACCCCACTTCCAGGTCAGCCATTGATCCCCCCCCCTTCATGTTGCTATGTGTGCACTGACCATGTCATCTCACCATGTTACCCAGCTTCCAGGTAAGCCATTCCCCCCCCCTTTGTGTTACTACATGCATACTGACTGCATCATCTCACCACCCCAGCCCACTTCCAGGTCAGTTGTTCCCCCCCACCCCTTCCTGTTACTATGTGCACACTAACTGTGTCATCTCACCATGTTACCCAGCTTCCAGGTAAGCCATTCCCCCCCCCCCCCCTTTGTGTTACTACATGCATACTGACTGCATCATCTCACCACCCCAGCCCACTTCCAGGTCAGTTGTTCCCCCCCACTCCTTCCTGTTACTATGTGCATACTGACCATGTCATCTCACCATGTTACCCAACTTCCAGGTCAGCCTTTTCCCCCCCCTTCATGTTACTACATGTGTACTGACCATGTTGTCCCACCACCCTACCCCACTTCCAGGTCAGCTGTTGCCCCCCCCCCCCCCCACATGTGTGTTACTATGTGCATACTGACCATGTTGTCTCACCACATTACCCAGCTTCCAGGTAAGCTGTTCCCCCCCCCCCCCTGTGTTACTACATGTGAACTGACTGCATCATGTCACCACCAGCCTATTCACTACCTGGTAAGTTGTTGCTCCCCCTTCCCCTCTGTTTGCTACATATCACTGACTTGTACTCACTTCATCCTTGCCAGATACTTATTCAACCATGGCAAGGACTAGACATTCAGCCAAGAAGGTGACTGGAGGCAAGGCCCCCAGAGTTGGCCTGCAGGCCTTCCACAACAAAAAGGTTAAGGCATCTACTGCCTCCAAGAGGCCATCCCCCAAGCAGAAGCCTAACATCAACACTGTAAGCTGCTGATCATATGTCATACTCTTGTTTATACCATCCACAGCTCTGTGTTATGTGCAGAGATGGGGCAGACCTGTTGTGGGTCTGTGATGAAAAGTACTGTAGAAGGGTAGTATGTAGTAAATGCCTAGTGGTAGCTGAAGCAGAAAGGGACAACCTAAAAGCAGATAATGTCACTTGCCACTGGAAGGAAAACCAAGCAAACCCTCAGCCTTACTTTGTAAGTACACCACCTCCCCACTTCCACTTATGTTCACAACATGCCAAGGGATTCTACTCTCAAGGACAACCTGTCCTTGCCCACCCTCCTCTTATCCAGGGTACCTTTCAACATGTCATCTCTGGCCAGGTAGCCTCCCTCCCTACTGCCCTTGTCCACCTCCATTTGGACAACCTAGAACTTGGCCATCCTCAGGTCAATGTATTGGACTCCTATTTCCAGCCCTACTTCCCCAAAAAAAGCTACCACTTCTCTCACCTGACCTTCAACTTGGCCACTGAGGAGTCTCTGCTGACTTATGAGAGGGCAGCAATGGACCTCACTCATTCCCTCACATCCTTCTCAAGGGTGGTCATTTTCCTCACCACCCATAGTGATGAGGAAAGAGGGGGTCTCTTTTCTGGTCATCTTGATGGTAAACCAGTAGCATTCAAGGCCTCTGAGGTAAGTGACCAATCTCCTATTTACCTCCTTACTAACCATGTCCAAGTGCCTCCAAGTACTTTTCAACACCCTCACCAAAATTGTCCAGGGTGCAGACATAATATTCTATGTCTGTGGCTCTCTTGTTACTGTAAAAGACAGCTTCAATGATTTAAAAGAAGCTGCTCATAAGTGAGTATTTCCAACATTTTTGCCTCTTTTTCTCTAACCTTTTCCAGATTCAAACCAAGATCCATGATTTTGTTTGATGCCCAACACCTGCAGCTGGCCAGTACTACCCCTTACCTGCTGAGTCTACTGGACAGTACCATTGTTCAAGGCTTTGATGTCTTCCAAGCAGCCAAGTTTGCCCTCAATGATTGTGCACTGCTTGGGAGGCATTCCAATATCATCATCATGTGGAGGTCTAAAGGGCAAGGAGTACATAAAGTGGAAAAGGTAGTGGTGGAGAAATTGTTGTGGACTGATAAGTTTATCAGACCATGGGGAGAGCATTTGCCAGTTCAATGCCCTCAATGTGGAACCATGCAGAAGTGGGAGTCTGGTTCTGCAGGTAAAACTATTACCTATGAGTGCAGGTATGCTCAGTGTGGGTTTGAAAAAGGGCCTAACAAGACTTCCCTCCCACCCAAGAAATTTATTTACTCCATTCCTCCTCATGCCATATCTTTAACACAGGGGGAAAAAGGAACATCTTCCTGGTTACAATTTACCCTTTAGAAAAATACCTGTAACCTTGTAAATACCCCACTTTTATGTTAGCCAGCATTACAAATCCTTCATGAGTTTGCAAAATCTCTTAACTACCTCCATCCCTACAATAATAAAGTTGGTGTATCATAAACTGATAACAAGGTCATCAGATAGTCAACTTTCCAAGAGGTTGATTAATCAGATCCTCCCCCTAGTAGGGTTGGCTGAATCCACTCTTAGGACATGGGTTGTTCCCCCAGTGAGGGTGGCCAATGCCACTCTCAAGACAAGGGCCATTTTCCAAGAAGCCACTCTCAGGATGTGGGCCATCCCCCCAATGAGGCCAGCTGCCCCTACACCCAGGACATGGGTCATCCCCCCAGTGAGGTCTGCCAATGCCACTGTCAGGATAGAGGTCATCCCCCAGTGAGGCTGGCCAACCCCACTCTCAGGACATGAGTCATCCCCCTGCCTAATCCCCCTTTCAAGAGGTTGTGCCAACCCCCAGGTAGGTCAGCCTATGCCACTTTCAGGGAGGTGGGTCATCCACCAGACACATTGGCCTATCCCACTTTCAGGGGGGTGGGCCATCTCCCAGCCAGGTTGGCCTATCCCCCTTTCAGGGGGGTGTGCCATCCCCCAGCCAGGTTGGCCTATCCCACTTTCAGGAGGGTGGGCCATGCCCCAGCCAGGTTGGCCTATCCCACTTTTGGGGGGGTGGGCCATCTCTCAGCCAGGTTGGCCTATCCCCCTTTCAGGGGGGTGGGCCTGTTGAAAAAGGCTGTAGGCAGCCTCAGTAGTGACTCAACTACTTATATATTAGATATACCTGTAGGCAGCTACAGGGGATCAGTAAGTAGTTTACTGTAAAGAATATATGAACTTACCCTCAGTAGTGACTCAACTACTGAGGGAACAGTACCAAAAGTGTAGTACTATGTGCACTCTAAGTGCTTATGTAAGCAAGTAAAAACTCGCACCAATATATGTATCACACAGGGGTGATTCAAACTCCAACAGGGCCATCCTGCAGCCAGGTTGGCCTATCCCACTTTCAGGAGGGTGGGCCATGCCCCAGCCAGGTTGGCCTATCCCCTTTCAGGGGGGGGACCATCCCCCAGCCAGGTTGGCCTATCCCACTTTCAGGTGGGCGGGCCATGCCCCAGCCAGGTCAGCCTATCCCACTTTTGGGGGGGGGGGGGGGGGTGGGCCATCTCCCAGCCAGGTTAGCCATCCCCCAGCCAGGTTGGCCTATCCCCTTTCAGGGGGGGGGACCATCCCCCTCCTAGGTTGGCCTATCCCCCTTTCAGGGGGTGGGCCATCTCCCAGCCAGATCAGCCTATCCCCCTTTCAGGGGGGTGGCCATCCCCCAGCCAGGTCAGCCTATCCCCCTTTCAGGGCATCAGCCAAACCCATCTCAAGGTTGGTTGGCTGACATTGGCTAATCCCACTTTTAGGTGAAAATGTACATGTCAGGTGTCCCACTTTCAGGACTATGGTTGACTGAACTATGTGGCACTGAGGAACTTTTGGGTGAGGATTTCTAAAGATTGACAAAGAATTATGTGTACTCGACTATGTTTATGGTACCCTATGCAGTGATACATGCATTCTATGTGTTTTCATGGATATGTGTGCATGAATGTGAATGCCAGGCTGAAATTCACAACCTGTACAAATCCTGCCTGGTATGGTTCCCAGACTTGTGTCTGGCACAACAGACATTTGCAGCTGTCATATCCGTCATTAATTTTTGTCAGACACAAAGTGCACGCTGCGATGTCTTGCTACATTCCAAATTTGTATCTGATACGTGTCACTGTCGGCGCAATTTTACATGTGTCTACGGGGTGGCCGTGGAGATATCCATCAATGCACGGGAGAACCACCATAATGCTGTCTTCTAATGCGCTCAAATACATGTTTGTTCCTGGATCTTAAATTTCATCTACATCGCTATGGTTTCAACATTGGACGGTGTCTAAACTGCGAATGCGGGCACGCACCACCGTTCATGACGATTCGGATTGTCGTGGCCGCAAAAAGAAAACGGAACCATTTGTTAACGTCAAGCTAGGGGCACTGGAGGGACGGTGTGGGGCCTCCGACGAAGCACAACCAATGATCTAGGGATGGCGGCGATCCCTTCACTGAGTAATAACATGCGAGGTGTTTGCCAAGCCAAATGCCTATGCCGAGGATGCAACGCTTCCTACTTGTCTTAACGTGACACCTGCATTCGATGTTGTCCTAAACAACTTGACACCTGTTTTTCGGTAACCCAAATCTAAGTGACAGTCTTGACTTTGTGGTACATGCCGTAGGCGTGGTCGCGTGTGGAAGTATTCTATTACTTGCCAGGCCTTTGTGCTGGTGGTGGCGGCAAATTGGTTCATGAGGGATCGACGCAATACCGTATCATTGACGCAATGACAGGTGAAGAGACAATGGACGCCGAGCGGCCGAACCGGGACAATATAACTTCGACCGTAAAGGCAGTGGCTTCGCGTCACAGAAGACCTTTGGGCACGTTAGTAGGACGCGGTGGCGGTAACACTGTCGATAACCAATCGAATGTCCTTGTGTCAGGGAAAAACCGTCGGTCCTGGACAACCCTGGACACAACCAGCAGTGCAACACTGTTGTGAACAGCCTATGGTTTCTGATGAACTCAAAGGTCGGCGAGCCTTCCACAACACTTGAGCCGCCGAAAGCCACTGCACCTACTGTTCTGCATCATTTTGTACTCGTCGTCGTAAATGATGTATTCAAGTTTGCATTTGTGGTCTCGCGTCGTAGCGTTGAAACGTTGACACCGAGCCCGTGCCACATCGTGTATTTGTGGCTGTGCGTGCCTCCGCCACTTACTGGTCCACCGGCACCGATCGAGTGCCCTAATTCATTAGAATGCTCGAGGTTGCTTCCATGTCCTAACACTGACGCCAAATGTATCGGAATATTTCTCCCAGAAATCTGTAACATACCAATCGTGGAATCTCAGTGACTCTTCTGCGTGAAGATGGGCCCCGCCGCCGCGTAGGTGAGTACTTGGGTGGTGTCGTTTTTTCATAGCATCCCAGGCTGCGCGGCCGGAAGACGGGCCCTTGAACCCTTGCGCAGATGACGTAGCCTGCATGCTAGGATATTAAATTCACACTGTCATCTTGGGTTAAATCCTACTCCTGCTTCAAGACACAAGCGACAAGCTAGATTCTGCCGCAATTCGCAATCCTTCCGAGGCTTCCTAGGTTCTCTCTTGTTTTTGTGATGGGCCCACATGCCCGATCCCCTTCAATAATAATGAACTGTCCCTCCAAATCAACTCTGTTGGGTTTTTGCAACTTTCCTCGTCGGACCCGTCATGGTAGACACGCGTGTCTCCCTTTTCACAGGGAAACTCTCCTTTGCAGAAGACATCAGCAGTATCAAGCCTTCCCGCTACAAGTTGAAGGGTTCCCAGGGGAAGAGAGACAGGAGAAAACAGGAAGAGACTTCTTTCGTGGAGATTGACTCTAAGCTATGGGAACAACCTGCAACGTCCGTCGGGTTCACCCAGCTCTTCCGGTGTGTGTCATACTATGCTTCTGCTATACGCCTCATCCGTGTGGTAGATATGCTACGCCCTTCGAATTGTTCCTGAATGCCGTTGGCGTTGTTAGTGCTATGGCTGCAGGTGCCGCACAGGCATGGCATCTCTGTTTGATTCCCACTCATTCACTCATGCACAGAACTAGCCCCTCATGACTCTAGTTTTTGGAAGATTAATTCAGGACTTCGTTACGCTCACGACTGCATTAGAAACATATCAGTCGGCAGATTCATATGGGAACGCCATTGCAATATCATCTGCAAGACAAGATTTTGACTCTGCAGCACGTGAGCTCCGCAGGGCAGCTGCTCAGAATGCTTCCTACCTGGCTTACGTGGGTGAGCTGCTCATTGGTTATAAGCTGATTTGTATCTAACATTTGTTCAAGGCGTTGGCATGGCTGTCTGTACTTGGATTTACATGTACCTATGGATATACACCGGCGAGGTCAATGCGAAGCGCATTCGCGAGAAATACCTTCAAGCCATCCTCCGACAAGACGTTGGATATTTTGATCACGTCGGGGCTGGTGAGGTAGCTACTCGCATCCAAACGGATACACGTGAGTCCCAAGCGACTCTCTGCCTCCTTCCGTTTTCTAATTCAGCACAGACTTAGTCCAACAGGGAATATCGGAGAAGGTTCCGCTCGTTGTCAACTTTCTCAGTGCTTTCTTCGTCGGCTTCATTCTTGCGTATACTCAGTCTTGGCGTCTGGCTCTTGCCATGTCACCTATTCTCCCATGCATAGTGATAACGAGTGCTATTATCAATAAGCTTGTTGCAAAATACACACAGTAAGTCGTCGCTTGCGTCCAGCTTATTGTTTTCCTATCTAAACAGCTCTGAGAAAGGGCGGCGCTTCAGTATGTCGCTGAGAGTGGTACCATTGCCGAGGAAGCCATTTCTACCGTCCGAACTGTGCAGGCTTTGGGTTCACAGAAAGTGCTGGGTTTTCTCTTCAATGAAAAGATATATTCTATTCGGACTCTGAACACGAAATCTTCCATTTGGCATGGGTGTGGTTTGGGTGTCCTTTTCTTCTTTCTTTATTCCGCCTATGCACTTGGTACGGGTTTGCGCGTGTCGTCCTTGCCTACTGTGACAAAAATTTATAGCTTTCAATTTCGGCACCACTCTGATCAACGGAGGTTATGGTGAAACCCCATCAGTGTCATAACTGATCACCGAGACTCACATTGCTCTTTCAGCCACCGCCGGTCAAGTCGTTAACGTCTTCATGGCCATCCTTAGCGGCTCATTCTCTACGGTCAAGATGGCACCGGACGCTCGAGGCAAGCGTATACGACACGTTATGAACCAGGTTGTCTGATGCGTCTACAGCTTTAATTAACGCCCGCGGGGCAGCCGCGAAGTTATTTGCTACCATCGAACGCGTGCCCGATATTGATTCTGCCAGGTCTGATGGCCTCAAACTGGAAAAAGTCATTGGTAAGATAACTCTGGAGGACGTGCAGTTTAGCTATCCCGCTCGAACCGACGTTCCGGTTCTCAAAGGTATCGATATTACCTTCGAGGCTGGGAAAAGAGTTGCTCTTGTTGGTGCCTCCGGCTCCGGAAAGTCGACCATTATTTCCCTTGTCGAGCGTTTCTACGATCCTCTCAGCGGTACTGTTAGGCTCGATGGAGTTGATCTTCGCGACCTGAACATCAAATGGCTCCGTACCCAGATCGGCCTGGTTTCTCAGGAACCCGTACTGTTCGCCACGACCATCAGAGCTAACGTTGCTTATGGCCTTATCGGCACGCCCTATGAGCACGCGTCTGAAGACGAAAAATTCAAACTCATCAAGGAGGCCTGCATCAAGTCCAATGCTGACGACTTTATCGGTAAGTTGGCACAAGGCTATGATACTATGGTCGGCGAACATGGTTTCCTCCTTTCTGGTGGTCAAAAGCAGCGAGTTGCGATTGCGCGTGCAATTGTCTCTGATCCGCGCATTCTTTTGCTGGACGAGGCAACCAGCGCTCTCGATACACGATCGGAGGGTCTCGTGCAGGATTCTCTTGATAAAGCCTCGGCTGGTCGAACGACGATTTCCATTGCTCACAGACTCTCGACGATCAAGGGTGCCGATCGAATCTTTGTCATAGGCGAAGGCGTGGTCTTGGAACAAGGAACTCACGAGGATCTCATTGCCAGAAGCGGACCATATGCGCGCTTCGTCCAGGCTCAGAAACTCCGGGAAGCCGAAGAAGTGCAAATCGATACAGACATTGCTGTGGTTAGTAACGCGGCGGATAAGGACAAAGTCGTTGAGGATGAGGTTCCGCTCAACTGCCACGAGACTCACAATTCTGTGACGTCAGGCCTGGCGTGTCCAAAGAACGAAGAAAAAGGAAAGGGAGAAGTTGACGAGAAGTCATACGGCCTATTCCATCTTTTTAGACGCATAGGAAGTCTGAATCCGTATGGTTATCGTTTATACGTCATCGGCACGGTAGCTGCAATGGGTACGTCCTCCGTACGGACAGTCGTGGATGCTAACCATAGTCTAGCGAGCGGGATGGTATACCCAGTGTTTGCCATCATTTACGGTGCGTTGGATATCTATCTTACCATCGAAATGCACGTAACCTATTGCAGGCAAGGCGCTTTCGGGGTTCTCTCAACCTGACGCTTCTGTAAGAAGCCAAGACGGCAACATGAATGCTCCATGGTAAGTATTTTAATGCTGATCCATATATCAGTCATCTTGAATGTGAATTTGAATAGGTTCTTCGTTGTAGCCATCGTCTCATCCGTAGTCATCGCCATTCAAAACTATGTCTTTACTTTAGCTGCCTCTAACCTGACAACGAAACTTCGAACGCTCAGCTTCCGTGCGATCCTTCGCCAAGATAGTAGGTTATTCTGATTGGCTCTGAAAGTCGTACATTGACGGTTCACCAGTACAATTCTTCGATAGAGCTGAAAACAGCGTGAATACCGTGACTTCCCTTTACGGCACGAATACTTGCTAATGGCTCAGTAGACGGGGGCACTCACATCTAGAGTGAATGATCATCCACAGAAGGTCGAAGGTCTAGCTGGAGTTACTCTTGGAGCGTTCGTACCTAATGCTTGATAAGTCGTGTGGCCCCATGACGATAGCCGTGAACAGTATCATCCAAGCCTTTACGAGTTTAGTCGGTAGTTCAATAATTGGTTTGGCCTACGCATGGAAGCCAGCTCTAGTCGGAATAGGTTGGTTATTTGTACCGTCCTCTACTGCGTGCCACCTATAACCTGCTCCTCTTAGCTTGCGTTCCGCTTGTCTTCTCTGCAGGTTTTATTCGACTTGTGGGTCAACATGAAATTGGACCAGCATGAGATTCTGACTTTTCGTAGCGTGTAGTCGTGCTCAAAGATCAGCAAAATAAGGCCGCGCACGATGACTCTGCCAAGCTGGCATGCGAGGCTGCTAGTGCCATTCGTACTGTTGCCTCCCTTACCCGTGAAGATGATTGTTTGAAATTGTACTCGAGCAGTCTGGAGGAATCGCTTAGAAACTCAAATAAGAGCGCTATCTGGAGCAACCTGGTGTACGCGTTTTCTCAGTCCTGCACCTTCTGGACGATTGCCCTCGTCTTCTGGTATGGATCGGGGCTCATCGCCAGTTTGGAAGTATCAGGCACCAATTTCTTTACTACCCTCATGGTATGCATTTTGTGGATACTTTGTAGGACCTATCTGAATACAGAACACAACAGGTTGTCACCTTCGGAGTCATGCAAGCTGGGAGCGTGTTCGCGTGGGTACCTGACATCTCCTCAGCCTGTGGTGCAGGTACAGCTATTATCAAGTTATTGGAATCCATCCCAGAGAGCGACGATGAAGGTTCTGAAAGGAAGACTTTCGAGGGAAGAAATGTCGAAGGCCGGATTCGCTTGGAAAATGTCCACTTCTGCTACCCGACAAGGCCTACTGTACCCGTGCTTCGTGGCCTGAACCTAACGGTCGCACCAGGTACCTACGTTGCACTAGTCGGTGCGAGCGGTTGCGGAAAAAGTACTGTGTAAGTGCACCTTATGCTGTATCCAATTGGCGTTGACTCCCTCGCAGAATTCAATTGATCGAGCGTTTCTACTACCCTTCAGTTGGCCAGATCCTTCTTGACACTCATCCTATCAAGGAGTGCAATCTCCAGGAGTACAGGAAACAGATCGCACTGGTCTCGCAGGAACCCGTCAGTGTCAACGTGTCGATGATACGACAGTATGACTAATGTCTTCTTGCAGACACTCTACTCTGGTACTATCCGTCTCAATATCTTGCTTGGTGCAACCAGACCGATGTCCGAAGTTACCCAAGAGGAAATTGAAACCGTATGCCGAGATGCCAACATTTTAGACTTTATTCAGTCATCGCCCAAGTAAGAAAGTGCCTCAGTGTTTCCCATCCCATTCTGACTTTCCGTTCCTTAGCGGCTTTGACACTGAGGTTGGCGGCAAGGGTTCACAGCTTTCGGGTGGTCAAAAACGTGAGCGTCGTTTGCACCTGTGTATTGGTTACAGGTCACTGAGTACATCAACGCAGAGCGAATTGCCATCGCTCGGGCTCTCCTTCGCGATCCGAAGGTTTTATTGTTGGACGAGGCAACGTCTGCCCTCGATTCCACTTCAGAAAAGGTCGTGCAAGAGGCACTCGATAGGGCTGCAAAAGGCCGGACGACGATTGCCATTGCCCACCGTCTGTCTACCATCCAGAACGCAGATTGCATGTACATGTCGTTCCTTGCGTTTCTCTCTTGTTGCACGGAAAATTTTGACTTATTCCTGCGCAGTTACTTCATCAAGGATGGCCGTGTCAGCGAAGCTGGCACCCATGATCAGCTTCTCGCACTGAGGGGAGACTACTACGAACATGTTCAGTTGCAGGTCTTGAAGGAATAGACAAAGTGGCATGACAGTCGATACGTATAGACAGTATTACAAGATGTATCAACGGCAGTACCTAATAGCTAGACAACGCAGTGAGCCTGTCGCTTCTCTGCCACAATTCACTACCATACGACCATATCGTCGAGGACCCTCACTAGTCACTCCATGGATTGTGTGGGGTTTTATCTCACCCGTTGGATGTCGCAGATGTCCTCCCGGCCCCTAGGCACCGGTCGAACTCAAACACTGACATCTCGCTTGTGAAAATACCATAAACCCTTGGGCTAGTTACAAAGATACAAAACGGGGCAACAATTGCTGACATAGCAACGAGTACATTGATCTGACAAAGAAAGTCCTCATTCCGTGAAACATAGTTGGTCCACCCAAAGAATGTTTCGTTTAGTAAACTCATACCAACATAGACGTGTTGAATTCCGGATCAGTTGTGAGCTCTCTTTCGGAACATGAGCCTAACGGTGGGATCTGCTATAACGTTCGAGTCCCAGTATATGCTTGCTGGCCGAGAGACGCGATCTTCAAACTTGACATCATATGACGTGAGGATATGCGCGAACATGGTTTTCAGTTCATCAGCTGCCAGGAATCTGCCAGGACTATTGTGGATGGAAGCATAGGTAAGTATAGGTACGTCAAGGTGAATGCAACCATACCATGCATGCTTCCCATATCCAAAGGGAAAATAGTTCCGATTCATTGCCACCATCTGATGTCTGCCACTTTCATTCCCATCATCGCCAAGCCGAAAGAACCGCAAAGGATCGAAGACCCCGGGATTTTCGTAGATGGCACTATCGCGATGGAAGACATACGTCGGAACATATATGTGAGTCCCCTTTGGAATGAAAGTTCCATCTGATAGAGTCATATCCTTCAATGCTTTTCTTTGTACGCTGGCTGAATGACAGATGCAGTTTGTCAGCTTATTAGTAACAGTGGGTGATCGTACACGTACTTGTGAGGACACCTTCGAGGCGCAGAGTCTCCGCCAGAAAACTGTCAACCTTCTGCATCAACACCATCGCCTCTTTTGTCCACCCATGTTCCCGAATAACTGCATCGACCTCCTCACGAAGGGGCTCCACATATTGCGGATGGGCTGCCAAGTTGTACAACGCTTGTGTGCAAGTCTGCCAGAACATCAGGTCACGTTGAGAGGGCACTAAATGGGTTCTTACATTCGTGGTCGACTGTGTCGATGGTTTGGGAAGGTCATCACTCAAACAGTGACCTTCGACAGCGAGAAAGGCGCACATGTATCGAGGCAAAGCTCAGCGTCAGCACACGCAGACTCAGTTGCCTGGTGGTACACTCCTCTTTCTCGTCTATCAACCACTGCAGAAAGTCGTTCTTCCTCGAATAATCAGGCGATCAGTCAACTTTAACAAAGGCTCCTCCTCACGGGCTTATCACTCCATTCGTCCCCATGCTCCTTCATACACCTGAAGCGTTCTTTGATAAGGGGATCAAGGTGTTTCATGGCACATTTGATACCAGCGGCAGAATTGGGTAGTAATTTCGACACAAACCTGGCCAGGACGAGAATCTGCACGGGATGATAGGACTGGAGGAAATAAGTCACTCACGGCACGAGAAATTTAGGAAACATGTTCAAGATATTTGCATCGAGAGCCACATCGACCGCATAGCGGGCGTTGAGATTGATCCAATCAGGATCCCGACCTATTACATATCGGTATTAGCAACTCACAGACGTCGGAAGAGCTGACTTACAAAGCGGTAGGCCGACGATGACCCTATTGCTGGCTCTGCATACGATCTCTCTTATAGTTGCTACCGCCACGACGCTCTTCCACGCTGTCGGGGGTGTCAGCACATATCGTGAAAATAAGTTCGCTGAAGGCACCATTGTCCTTGAGACTGAGTATCTCTTCGAATGCGATGTGTACCTCATCTTTCATGTCAGGGTAATAGAGACCAAGTTTACGGGAGAGGCGTATTCGCGCAAGAGAGATGTGGTAAGGGTCAGAGCTGATCGCAGGGCCAATCAGATAGTCAATCTTAATAGTCTATAGTCGCACTGCCCATTAACGCCTCTTCGATCGGAACATGAGAACACCCACATCATTCACGGCCTCTACCAAAGATAGCTCGTCGTCGGTAGCCTTTTTGATGTCCTCAAGGTTCTGACGACCGACGACGACGACCCAGCGATTTAAGGTCGGGATTTTGAAAGGCGCTCCCTTGTACTTCCGGACTCGTCAGGACGTCATCTACCGACTGTCATAGGACATACCTTGACATAACCCTCCTGTAAAATCTGTGCAGCGCTGCTCATGTACTTGAAGGCAGAAACGTAGGATGCGGGCCAGTATGAGTATCCAACGGACGGGATGTGATCAAGCTGAGAATACGTAGTACAGTATTTAGTACCACTTTCGCGCAGAGGGGCTACGTGGCTTCTTACGTTTGACGACTTGAGCAGCTTCAGTGCAACTGCAGGAACAGTAACGCAGATTGCGGTAGCAAGAACATAGTTTGTGAGGGGGTTATCGAACATTGCACAAGAGAACTACGGTCCATCACAGCCCTGAGGGTCTTATATACCGCCCAAGACCGTGTTTGTTTTTGGAACTTATGTAAATCCACTTGGACCGCTATTCAAAGTACTATCAAAAACTGCTTCAGCCTATCAGATTACGTCCAACTTGAGAATGAAGGCACGCACCGTCGTCGATAACCTCCCAAATAATCTGGCTTGTCCGTAGAAGGTAGGAAATCATGTGTGGACGTCAAGTTAGGGGCACCAGAGCGCCGTAGGGCCTGGCCTCGGGCGAAGTACCCCCAACGATCTAGGGATGGCAGCACTGAGTGATAACATGGGAAGCGTTTTCCAAATCAAGCACTTGAATGGCGTAGTCTGATCGTGCGCAGTGTGGGACAGTCCGACCCGTCGCAGCTTGCTTTTTGCCTGAGCTGAACAAATCGACCCATACTTGCGGTATGTGAGGTGGCACGGTGGTTCGAGTGTCCGGAGTATTTATTACCCGCCAGACCAGTGTGGCCTTCAGATACCGCGGCGGCAAATCGGTCCATGCGGGACCCATCAAAGACACAATGACAGACGAGAAATGAACGGGCGCCGAGCTGCCGACTGGCCCATCAGTAACTTCAGCTGCAAAGACCGCAGCAGTTCCACTCGCGAAGTTGCCAACCCTCTATACTAATTGGACGAAGTTTTATCCTCATCGCTCGACGAATTCCATTACCTGACCAACCGGGAGGTGGGTAGCAACTGCACACAGGTCTAAAGTCGCTGTGAGCCAAACACCTTACTGATCTGAGTTGTGAATCCTTCGGAGGACAAATGAACTTATCGGGGTCTCGGTTAGGATATACCAAGTGGTGAACATGCAAAACAGTAGCACACCGATATGAAACATATGCATCAGCAAAGTTGCAAGGAGTCTGGTTCGTGCGCAGACAAAGATAAATGAATGTAGTGCTGAGTGTTCAAATGAATTGAATTAAAATTTCTCAGATCAGACATGTCAGACAAGCAGACCGGCATTAGTAACTGCACTGATGCACAGATCATATTAATCCTGTAGGACTTACGCCCGCCATTCCTTCGCCACATGAGCCCACTATCGTACAGCGATGTTGTCGCAGGTGGCCGTTCTCTGTCGCAGAGGCACGTCACGAGTGTACGGAACATTTAGTCTACGCGTGAGAATAAAGTCACTCGTACTAAGGTCGTCTCTTTTCCTCAGCCCACTCGCTCGCGTCCCACGGCTCAGCGGCTGAGCCGCTCGTCCGTCTTCATCTTTCTCTGCACTCGCTCGCCAGTCCCTCTCACAGGTCGGCCAAACTGACGGCAGTTTGCCCGATACCGTAAGCTCGATGTTGGCCCGAAGTTGATCTGTCCGGTGCCCAGCCCACCCTCACAGCTCAGCTCGATCGCTCTGGCTTCGGACCGGGGGTGTCAATTTTCACCCAGATCCAGACTGACATGTCCCCCCGTACTGCTCATTCAGATACGATTTATAGCACATTGTTCTGTACCCCTCCTCTAGCTAACGAGGTGAACGTAGAGAACGGAGCTTTGTAGTGTCGTCTGCGGAATTGCGCTGGCCGTACCTCATGACACACCACCATCTCGGTCGTGAAAATACCCAGATAAATCACGATCCTCTGCGCTGGACACGAATATACAGCGTGAACAAGAGGGGGAATGATCAAAATGGTCACCGAGACAGCAGTGAGTATACTGAATTGACAGACGAGAACTGGGTTCCATTCCGTAAAACAACCTTTCCCATTCCTCGTGACGTTCACAAGGTATTTAACTTGGTACCTCCGGAGAACACTTGTTTGACTTGGTAATCTCATGCTAACACAATCGAGTCATATGCCATCAGTTGTCGGTTCTCTTCCGAAACATTACCCTAACGGTGGGATCTGCTATGATATTCAAGTCCCAATGCATGCTAGTTGGTCTGGAGATTCTGTCCTCAAATTTAATATCATAAGAGGTGAGGATATGTGCGAGCATGGTTTTCAACTCATTGCATGCTAGGAACCTCCCAGGACTGTCGTGGAAGGTAGGTGAGTATCGCCACTCCGAGGTGAGTACGATCATACCATGCATGCTTCCCATACCCGAACGGAAAGTAGTCCCGAGTCACCGTCACCATCCCACGTCCGGCATTCTCGCTCTCATTGTCGCGAAGTCGGGAGAAACGGAAAGGATCGAAGACGCCAGGGTTTTCGTAGACAGCACTGTCGTGATGAATTGCATGTGTCAAAACAGACAGGTGAGTCCCCATCGGTATGAAAGTTCCATCCGACAAGGTCAGATTCTTCATTGCTTTTCTCTGTACGCTGGCTAAACGACGCAATTCGTCGGCTTGACAAAACCGTGAGCGTTCATAGACGTACTTGTGGTGACGCCTTCAAGGCGCAGAGTCTCCGCCAGGAAACTGTCAACCTTCCGCATCAACGCGATCGCCTCTTTCGTCCATCCATGTTGCCTAATGACCGCCTCAACTTCCTCACGAAGAGGTTGTACGTACTGCGGATGAGCCGCCAGGTTGTACAATGCTTGTGCGAATGTCTGCCAGACATTGAATCACTGAAGAGACGCATGAACGAAACCTACAGTACATTCGTGGTCAGCTGTTTGGAATAGTCAGTATCCAGACTGTGACCCTTGATGGTGGGAAAGACGTACATGTATCGAGGCAAAATTTATCGTTAACACACGCAGAGTCAACTGCTTGGTCGAAGATTCCTGTTTCTCGTCTATTAACCACTGCAGAACGTCGTTCTTCCTCGGATAATCAGGTGATCAGCCAACTTTGAACAAGGTTTCCCTTACGGGTTTGTCACACCAATCGTCTCCACGCTCTCTCATACAACTAAGGCGTTCTTTAATAATGGGGTCAAGGTGTTTCATCGCACGTCGGATGCTTGCGGCAGTATTAGGCAATATTTTCGATACAAGGCTGGCCAGGATGAGTGCGCAAGGGCTGACAAAACTAGAGCAAATTAATCACTCACGGTACTAGGAACATGGGGAACATCTTCAAGATATTCGCGTCCGTAGCCAAGTCTATGGCGAATCGGGAATTGAGATCGATCCAGTCGGCATCTCGGCCTATCACTCGTCAGTACCTGGCAACTTATGGATGAGGGGAGAACTAACTGACAAAGCGGTAGGCCAACGAAGGTCCTGTTACTGACTCTGCATACGATCTCCCGCACCGTCTCAGCCGCCACGACGCTCTTCCACGCTGTCGAAGGCGTCAGTATCGATTGAAAATGGATAATAACTCGCTGTAGGCACCATTGTCCTTGAGATCAAGTAGTTCTTCGAACGCAGTGTATACCTCGTCTCTAATGTCAGGGTAATAAAGGCCAAGATTACGGGTCAGATGTATTCGCACAATGGAGATGTGGTAGGGGTTAGCGCCGATCTCAGGGCCAAACAAATAGTCGGCCTTGATAGACTATCGCCCACTCATTATCAGCGTCTGTGTTCAAACGGACATGTATAAACCCACGTCGTTTGCTGTTTCTGTCAAAGATAACTCATCGTCCATGGAATTCTTGATATCCTCGAGGTGATTACGACCGATGACGACGATCCAACGATTTAAGGTCGGGACTCTGAAAGGCGTTTCTTTGTGCTTCGCAACACATCAGGACGGTGTCAGTGTCCATGGATCACAACATGGCACACCTTAGCATAACCCTCCTGTAAAATCTGGGAAGCATTGCTCACGTACTTGACTGCAGAAACGTACGACCCAAGCCAGGATGAGTATCCAACAGATGGGATATGGTCAAGCTCAAGGTAACGTAATACGACACTTAGTACTACTTTCATGCGAATATGAGGATGAAGGTAGCTTCTTACTTTTGACGACTTGCACAGCTTGAGCACGACTGTAGGAACCATGGCGCAGATAGCAGCGAGGATACAGCATGTAGGGGAGATATGCATCATTGCGCAGAAGGACCGCCGTGTTGCCTTCTTATATTTATAGGCCTAACCAAATGTTTGTCCCCGAAACTTAATTTTTATCTGTGCAGCACATCCAGAATCACTGTACATGAAACCCGTCCATTATGAGACTGCTTCTGAATCAGACGATGTCTAAAATGGGAACGTGAGCGCCCACCATTATCAATGACATTCCCGTCGGTGTTGCAACGACTCCAACTTGCCCCCTTTGCTCGGTTGTTTCCCAGCTAAACGAACTGACTTATACGCGTGGTAGCTGAAGTTTAAGAGGTTGCCTTGACCTCATGCTATGCGAGATGGGCATGGTTGCGCATTGGGAGTGGCCTATAATTCGCCGAGCCATTGCGGTCTCCGGGTGTCGGGGTGGCAAATTGAATCTATCTGCGTCTCCATGGTATCCCTGAGCTTCACTAAAACTCTGACTCACAACGTTCTCAGCCCTTTGCGATTGAACCGAATTTCATCCCACATGCAACATGACTGTGAATAGTGTCATTGGGTTGTGTCTTGACTAATCTTCACTAGTCGCTCGACCTCGAAGAATTGGTTATCTGACCTGCTATTGGATGGATAGAACGTCGATGAATAAGAATGCGCGGCAGAGGATGACGCACGATATGTGCCGTCATATCCGATATAGCATAGTTAGGTGGTGGCCGGTGGCTACATAGTAAATTAGCCATCCTGTGCCATGTCGTGACTACTCTGCCACCACCGGTAGGTATAACTTGATACCTTGCTGAAAAATATACTGCTCAAATTTTTCGATTGCCATCTGGGGGATACCAATCGACGGAAGCCATTGCCTGGGAATGCTAAGTAGGCGAGAAATCGCACAGCGAGCGCATGTCAGCGGAAAACGAACCATCCTATCCGCACCCCGACCTGATCCGCCGACGATATCATTTAGTCTCGGGATGTTGGCCGACTATCCATCATTATAAAGCCACGGAATCGACCGTTCTAAATAGTAAAAGGCTATCAGGAGACAAACTGACTCACCCATTCGCTGGACTTCGGCAATGCTACCATGAGCATTACATTTCCGACTTTGTATATAGTACTGTTTCATTTCGTGGATTTGCTTCGGTTCGGTAGAGAAGGTCAATTCACGTGACCAACGTGTTATTGACTTTATTGTTTGGCGCTGTGGGTCCCAGTTGTTTGGCCGATGTTCGAGTTCGTCACCATGGATTTATCGCAGCTTGTGTTTGTTTTCCGTTTTTTCTTTCTGCTCTTCAAGACCCTGACGCTTTCTACTGTAGCGTGAAGCCTCCAAGTTTTTCTACCGGCTTTTCCGTCACGAAGGCCTTACGCCCCATTACGCACATACGCATTCTACGCTCGTTCAGCAAAAACAATTCAAGAACTCGACCAAGATGATTCCATTTGTCCCGACCGTTGCACTTGCTTTCGTCTCGTTCATAGCTTCAGCTTTTGTCGTTCTCCGTATAGTAATTCCAATCCTACCTCCTCATCCTTTGAGCAGACGGGTCCGGCCTGTGCGTTGCGTCCTTCTGTGCCATTGTTTTCGTTCACTAACTGCCCTTTGTAAAGTCCGAGTTCGGGCTCCCTAACTATAACTTCCGATCTTTATCTACAGCCGACAAGAGCCATCTATGGCTTGCTTCCCTCGACTTCATAGCGTTATGCGTATTCATCTGGCAAGCAACTACTGAGTACTTCGGCGGCCCTGCCGACACTGTAGAGGCCCATGATGCGGCGTCATCTGCAAGACTTTGGTTTGCCCTGACAATCAGGCAGAGCTGCCTTATGGTAGTGTCCGGACTGACGCTCATACATATCAGAATGGGTCGTTCGGTGTCCTTTGGGGCCAAACAATGGATGATCTGGGCACCTACGTTACTCCTCGGTATCACGTCCACAGCGCTTGCCGCTGTCCTTTCGGGAGCAGGTATTCCCAGTCTATTCATTGGCCTCGTCGCATATTCGAGTACTACAGCCGTGCTCAGCACGGCTGCTTTTGGTGGACTTGTCTATACCCTGGTGTCCATTCGCCGCAACCTCACCGCTCTCCATGAACCGGCCGACAGTTGGCCCCCAGCGAAAGAGGTCGGAGAAAAACCTCGTCATTCCTTCTTGACCGAAGACATCGACGTTCTTCGGGAAGGCAGTTCCTGGTTAACATCTGACGCTGGTTCTCACCGCGACGAAGTATCCTCTAATTGGTCTTTCTCGACCTATCACACGCACCACGGGCGATTTAACCCCGCAGGATCTCAACAAACTTTGGCCCCTAAGTCGTCTTTTTGGTTCAGCTGTCCGTCGCCTCAAGACCCTTCGGTTCCACCAGTTCCCCCTCTGCCATCGCCTTACCGTCCCAGCACCTCTCCGACCTGTGTCATTGGCGATGATCCTGACCCGTTCCGCCGTGACGTCCCCAGCCGCCCTCGCCTTGGCTCCCAAAGTTCCTGGTTGACTTCATCCGCAGGCACGCACCCAACGATGTCAGCGTGGTCGTTCCCGACTGCCCACCAGGTTGAAAGCACTGTCGATGTCCGTGCTGGTTTGCTTCCTGCTGCGCCAGGTTCTCGACCAACTACTCCCGCTGCGTTGTCAACTGCTCAAGTGTTGGGAGGGTATGGCTACACGGCTGATTCTGAGAAGGGCATCGCGTCTCTCGCCACTAAAGGAAGTGGAGTTGAAATCTCATACTCAAGATACGTGTCCTGGCTGCTTTCCATTTGGGTACCTACGGTATGTGCATGAAACGTTCGCCGGACGATGTACTTATGGGACGTCTTCCAGGCCTTATCTTTGCCTTACCTTATCTCGCTTTCTACCCCAGGTTTCGTGCCCAGTGGTGCTCTATCAGTTCTGCTAGTTCTCTCGGTAACTCTCTCTTCCCCGCTTCTAGCGATTAACATCCTCCTGCGCTCCCCCATCCCAATTCCCACCGGTCTGTTCGACGTTCACGCGAAGCCTCCTCCGGCCGCGGTGTTGCGCGCACCGTCTCCAGCAGACACTCTGGCGACGTACGTCCGAGATTACAAACGCAGTGGCAGCGTCACGATCGTCGAGGGTCGTCGCAGCGGAGACGTCTGGATTTCGCAAGGGGATGCCATCGATGGGAAAGGGAAGGTTGGTCGGGCTCTTGGTCTGATGTCCTCCGTACCTAGGCTGGCCGTTCTTCCTATCGGCGAAGAGAAAGATGAGGGAGAACGTACGCCACCATTGCCTATCCAAGATGAACCTTCCTTCCCATCCACCCTTCCCCTGACCCCGCCTTCAACTAACAGCGCGGAAATAGGCCGGTTGAGGACAGAATCAAAAGCGTCGTCTCACCTGTCAACAGGTGAAGAGACATATGCGTCGAGGATCATGATCGCGCAAAGGCATTACTCTGCATTAGCTACAACAGTTGTCGTCCCGGCCTCGCCAGAGAGACAAGAAGATCCCGCAGATGCCACCATGTCGATTGCAACAGGTGTTGCTGTCGAGTCTGCAGTTGCTCCTGGAGGAACGTCACACCTGCGCGCGCGATCCATCTCTTCCATGATCGGCCAAGCTATTACGACGGAAGACTTGGACATTAGCCCTCCACCTTCTGACCCGCTTCCTCCGACGCCGCCGAACGTCCGTAACGTCAAACTTGCTAAACAACTCATGCACAGGAAGTCTTATTCATCTGGTTTCTCTTTGGGTGCCGTGGCGTCCGAGGACATGAACGAAATCGACGCGCTCGCTGCAGGTGTACTCCCTCTTCTAGTCCCCGGTCTCAAAGTCGGCGAAGGCATGAAGATCAAGGAATGGGAGTTTTCGCCTCCGCTCAGCAGCACCGTTGCCAGGAAGCCTCGCCGCGCGCCGAAGGAATCTAATGGATCTGACTTTGGTGTGTTGGCCCGGGAAGAGTTTTCGTCGCCCCAGCTGCATTCTACGCCTGCCCAGGAGCGTCGTCGGGGCAGGAAGATCTCTGCTCATCGGAGAAATCACTTTAGTCTTCCCAGGTGAGTTATTCTTCCCTTGTTTACTCGTTCTATAGTATTTACCAAGTTCATGTATCAGCCTCGGTCTTAGCAAGGATGCTCTTCAATCATGGAAATCAGAAGTCAACCGGGCACTGGCGAACAAGATCCACCAATACTCGACTTTGCCGGTGAATGACAGCACACGGAGGAACACAGTCTGGGGTGACGAATCCGTTCCCAACCTCATAGCCCACCCTCGCGTCGGAGAGAGCCAACTCCAAGTCCCTACTTCTGGCGCCTCCCTCGGCCGTTCGCTGTCGACTCGCACCCTGGGTCTCCGCCCCGAGGTCCCGCATGGCGTGGACAGTGCGCGTACCTCCGTGATCACGCTGACTTCTGATAGAGCCGTCCCTCCATCCGCCGCATCCACCGTAACGCTGTTCGAACCCGAGACCGCCTTCGACCCCGACGCCCAAAGCACGCCATTTGACTCTCAGAAAGGCTATCTTTACACAAGAAAATACCAAGCAAAAATGATGGCGCGGACCAGCTCTCGTCGCTCTAGTATCATATATTTCAAATCTTCTGACGACGAAAATACCCGACCTGAATCTGTCACTGCGTTGACTACGAACGACTGTAATGACGTCCCGAATCCGGATCCTGCTCCCCCAGTGTCTACCCGGGTGGTGAGACCAATGATACCCAAATCGAGTAGTAAGCTGCAGCGCAAGGCGACGACGACTTCTTCCGAAACTAGGACGAACTCTCCCAGTGGGGGACTTCGACCGCTCTCCCTTCTCCAGGACCGCGATCAGAACACGACTAAGGATGCAGGCGAATCCAAGGGTAGTATCTCCGGCACGCGTCCGCTTCTTCTTGGAAAGAAGAAGTCGAAGGTGAAGGTAGCAGTGGTACAGAATCCAGACAGCGAGAACGTCGAACCTGCGAGTTCAGGTAACAACAACAAGCACTTGAGGCCGCTTCAGCTGCACCGCTCGGAGTCGAGCAGGTTACGTGGTATGCTTCGCAAGGCCGAAGCAGTACCGACGGTGGTCGTGCGACCGCCCTCGGACCAATTGGGTACGCTTTACGAGTACCGTTAAATGCAGACATTATTCCCACCCTCTGTCGTCTTTTCTTTTCTTTCTCTATTTCTTTTCACTTAGATCCGGATTTGCCACATTGACATTTCACTTTTTTTTTTCCCCCTTGCTGGTCGATCAAATGCTTTTGCACGCTTTCGTAGTTAGATGTTACCTCTTGCGTTCTTGCTCTTTGATCCGTTTTGCTGTCGTCTTGCTGGCTATGCCTCCACGCGCTTTTTTTCACACTGAAAGTTTTACCATCCGTGTACCTCGCCCGATCGACTCGTTCGATCTCTTACATGCTTTGTAGCTAACTATGCCCTGTGTCTCTTTCTCTCACCCTATGCAAGATATATACTTACATACTGCCGTCGAAATGAGAATCCGTTCCGTAAGACTGTCGCCCTTTTACGTGTCCTTAAAGACGTTGAGATCTCCGAAGACTGGACAGTCGACTGTGGGGATGAGTTAAAACGAGGAAAGATTCACAGGATCATCGAACCCCAGCACATAATGATAGGCGAAAGCATAAATAAAACAAGTAAACTACGCAGATAAATTTCTTTTCCCCGCTTACATTACCAAGATAATCGTTTTTGTTTAATTTGGCCCAATAAACTGGTATAGTATCCGTCTCACGAGACCAGAGAGATGTTGTGGATCGTTCTAGTGGTGGCGGGGGGGATGTACCATGCACGATCGTGTGAGTAAAAAAGCCATGGGATGTAGTACGTAGGAAAGTTGCGGCTGACCTGGTATATGCTCTAAACGGCAAATCAAAAAATATTCGTTAGTATGGGCACGGTTTCCAGAAATTCGAGTGGGAGGGACAAAAAAAAACACTTCACCATAACCATACCCATCGCTACCGCAGTCAACTGTAAATCGTAGTGTTAATGAGAAAAGGTCAATAGGGTTACAAATCCAAAGCTCGAGAACGACCCACCAATGCCTCCCCGGCTGACCCAGTTCTAAACACCCACCCTTTCCCTCTAGCAGTAAGCCATGCGCTTTCCATTGCCTTGGGCAGCGCATACATCGCCAACTCGCCCCGCCTCCTGCGTTCTTCTATAAAAAGCGACAACGCACCGAGGAATCCTCCTAACGCGTAGGAATATTTAGACACGAAGAAATTGATTATACTTTTTGGCAGCCTAAAAGTCTTCTGGGAGGAGAGAACCTCATAGATGTAGTGCTTCAAGCAAACCCATGCTATCGAGGATGTTAGATGATACGAACCTCGAGTGATCACACACAAAACAAAAGGTGGGAAGCTCACATTGGAAGGAAGCCACGAACGCTGCCAAAAACGCCGAGCTCCGAATCGTACCTATTCCCGCTTTCCCGAGCATGTGGGTGGGTCTTGAGAGAAACGCCCTCCGTTTGAACAACATCATCGGCAGGAAGTGCAATGCACCATAGATAGGGAACGCCCATTCGAATACCGTCATCAATCGTGGTATCGGGACACTTAGACAGGAGTCCACCCATGGGTGGATAGCGTTGCAAGGGGGATATAAGCCAAAATCAGGAGGCTCGCCGGTGGCCAAGGCCTTGGCTGCGAGGAGGGCAGTACGGTTTGCAGGTATCAGGTCCTGCGGAGACGTCAGTCAACCCGACCATCCCCGAAAATGAATAGTTTGATGGACTACACTGCGTTGGAGGATCTTGTCGATATCTTGGACGTCGAAAGTGCCATTCGAATTCATGTCCCGAACCATTTTGATTGCTTGACGCGATGCTCCGGATGCGTTGCTAAGCCTGTACAATTGTGAGACGCTGGACGTGGATGGAAATAAATAACTTCTACCAAATCTCGTAAGATCTTGCAAGGGTATCGGGTCGACAGAACAGCGCATGTACGATTTGGGTACAGCTAACACAAACGTGATCGGAGGACCATTTTAGAGAGCTGCCGAACTTATGACGTACCAGATGCAAAACAGCAGCGCTTCGCCATGAGGTATGTGGAACCCACTTTTTGACGTAAAAGCATTGTATGAGCCTTGCAGCCCTCTGAGATGAGGGCATGGAACCAAATCCTAGAATGCATATATACCCGCAGCGAAACTCACCGTACAAATAGTTGCTGAGCTATCGCTATCCGCCGAGAGCGTTTTTCAAACATGACAGCGAGACTTCCAGCAAGAGCGCCAGCCAGGGCTGCATGCCAACGATGCGATCGCTTGCGTACCCAAACCTCCTGTGCGTGAGCGGATAAAGAGAATCTTACCCGTCTTTTGACAGGGTTAGGTGTGACGGGTTCGCTTTCGTCCTCGGACTCTTCGAAGAGCGAGGGTGGCGGTTCACTGGGCTGAGGTAGGAGGACTGGAAGAGCGTTCAGGGTGAACTTGTAAAGTGCCACGAAGGAACCTGTGAACTTGGTTAACGTTCCCTTGGTGGGCAACAACGCAGAGATATGACTTTCCCAACATCGCAGCAAACCTGAACGAGTCTTTGCCAAAGATGGCGTGACGGATAAGAGCGTACCGCATCTGTCTGTATGCCAAGTCCGTCAAACGTCTCACACATCGTACTTGCAAACTTACTTGGGCACTCTTCCAAGTCGAAGGGAGGCTAGTATCACATTGAGGCCAGCACGCAACATAAACGCGACGGTGCCAGCTCCTGCAAGGATGCCATGTCGCAGGCCGGGATCATATGATGAGCCAGAGATCTGAACATACGTATTCCGCCCCTGCCAGCATGTTCCAAACACTCCCAAAGATCCTCCAGTTCCACCGCGGGTTCGCCTCTGTCTCGCCATATGATCTTGCGGGCATCTCTGAGTCGTTCCTGGTGATTTGCTAGAGCAACGAGGTTTTCGAACGATTCGATGGCACGGCGTGGCATGTAAGAAGATGCTCGCGACAATGGAGGTCGTCTTGGTTCTGGTGGATCCGGGTTTTGTCCGTCGCCACGAGCGTCAACTGGCGTGCGCATGGTGATAATGATGATGATGGTGTGGGGATTGGGGAAGAACTCGAAAAGGCGAGTGACACGCTGCAGAAAAGCTTAAAACCGACGTCTTGGCATTTTGCTCTTGTGTGTGTGTGACCCGGATCACTTTTCGAAAATCAACTGACAGTGCAATCAAAATTCGAGACACTACCATACGCAGTCGCTGCACTTAATACAGACGTGTGGGTGCAAGTACTGCACTCGAGGAACTTTCTGGGACCACGCTAACTAATGCTTTGGAAAGGATTCTGACGCTGTCCACTATAGCGGTTCGCGTCATAGCAGCAGTATGACTGTATCGTGGTTGCCTCGTAGCGATCTGACAATGATCTCGACGACGCTGACCATGTCTGACTCGGGACTGGGCACGAGTTGATTGCACCGGAATGCGCAAGTCGATCGAAGCTGGCGCCCGTTGCGTGTGAAGTGAAGTGAACGCGTGTTATTCGCGTGTTGTCCCTCCTCGACGTGGAGTCATATACATACTTACGCCTCGTCGTCGTCGTTTTTCGTTCTTTCACTAGCACTTTTAACCACTCGTTTCTTTTTACTTCTCTAATAATCCTAATTCACCATGGTCTTTGGCATATTCACTCGCAAACCACCGATCCCATCGTCCGTCTCGCCAGAACAGCCAAACGTCGCAAGCTCGGAGCCCCGTCCAGTCTCGCGCCTTCCCACCCCTACACCCTCGACAGTCTCCATACCCGCATCGGCACGCCAATCGCCTCTACGCTTTCCGACGTCGCTTCGTTCTGTGTTTGCGGGCAGCACGGGCGAATTGGCAGTAGGAGATTCGGATGCGGGCACAGCTAACGGAGGAGAGTCGCCGGCCGCTCAGCCTCCCATGACACCGTCACCACCGCCGCCCGTAGCAGGGGACTCGAAGGCGTTATACGATCTCATGTTGACCATACCCCCAAAGACGCTTCATGCGTACACACTCACTCATCTTCATCCGCTGTCCCCCGAGCCGTCCAGCTCAAGACTATATAATACCCCCGGTACCGGAACTATACCATCTCCGCCTTCGCCGGACACAGTTATCAAGCTTCATAGATTCTTTGCAACGCTCGCTCCACCCCCACTACTGCACTGCGTACGGTGTCATGCCGATTTCTATGACATTGAGAATGAAGAGAAGGATAAGGCGTGTCGTGTTCCCCATGACGACGAGAGCGCGCTGGTTTCGCGTGTAACGGGTGGTGGATACGAGACGCTGTGGGGATGCTGTGGAAAGACAGTGGAAGGCGATGGAGGGGAAGGTCCTCCAGATGGCTGGTGTTACGAGGGACGACATACGGTAAGAGCATTCGTTTTTGGTTTACTAGTATCCCGCGCTGACACTGGTGTGCAGGCAGACACGAAGCGCGCGAGGTTCCGCGCAGATTCGACAATCCATGACGATAAGCTGACGTCTTGCCTGAAACTGAACTGTCGTGGTATCAGAGACACTCTGCCTCGTGCTAGTGAACACCGCTTGTCTCCAGCGAGAAAGCCAAACGTTTCCCCTGCCCGTTCCCATGCGGTCTCGTCTGTGACGCGGAAACGTCCACGCAAGTCCATCGACAAGGATACATTATCTGCATCCGAGGACGAACAGGATCGTACAAGTGATCGCGGACGAGTCCGGAAGGATAAGTCTCGCCAGAAGAGCGGAGATGTGGACGACTCGGGGATGATAATAGACGATCCCCCGCCAAAGGCGAAAGCTAGACCCGTATCCCGGGCCCGTCTACCCAACAACACATCTACGACGACTTCCCTGCCCCCACTTCCCTCCAAACCTATCTCGATATCACACAAGCCCAAGAGTGTGCAGAAACCAAAGTCAACGTCACGACCGCTCTTGTCACAGAACCATAAACAAGAGGCATCGGATTCGGATACGTCCTCGCGAGTGCGTCCGCGTACGAGGAGTCTCGTGCGCGAGCAATCCGAGAAAGATGCTACTCGTCCGCGTCGTTCCGCAAGAGAACCATCTCGGTCGTCTCGGCTAAGGAAAGCGACGCAGGGTACTGAAGGCGAAGGCAACGAAGGCGGAAGTATGGATAACAAGGGTGATGATAGGGAAGAAGAGGGGACGAGAGGGAGAAAGAAGAGGCGTACTGGCGTCTGATCAAAATGTGCCCATTTGTATGAACCGATTATTATCTTGTCTTAAACACAGATCTGTATGATCATCACTTCCGCTAATGTTAGGGGGTGAAATAGCATTCAGGACGGGTAGGAACGGGTGATTGGCGATCCTTAAGAGTACAGCGCATTAATGGCGTTCTGTTCCTACGTTTCCTTTACTGAGTAACGTGCTGTGGAAATGTTTTGTTACTTATTGCCAACGCTTTCGCACACAACTGTACTAAACTGACTCGTCTCTTCCTACACAGCCCAGGATTCCGCACAGTGTTTCAGAATAGGCTCGCAGTGCCAGATCAATGATGTATGCATAGCCAGCTTATGATAAAGCCCGGCAGCATGAGCCCTACCCTGGTTTCCTTCACCTTGCCCTGTACCAGATCATCCCTGCAGTCGTAGCATGGCAGATCCAATGCATCATACTCAAGGAATGTAGGTAGCCAGTTTCACCGGTTTGAAGCATTTACGCAATAATTTTCTGATTTGAACGTGATAGCAGCCCAACTGCTAGCCTTGCTGTTGTGTCATGTGGTGAGGGACAATGCTCGTTGGACTGGTATCTGGTTCACGGATCTCTCCCAGTGTTATTCGTATATGACTATGCACTTACATTTGCGAAGGAGATAGACCTGTTTTGGCTTCAACCTCGTCGGACTTGGGTATTTGCCTTCTTCATTGCCAACAGGTACATAGGCCTTTTGGGCCGTATACCAGTATTTTTTGTGTTCTTTCCCCCAAACAACGGTGGCTCAAGTAGTCCAGTGCGTGAAAACAATTCTATGTATCCAACCATGCCGACACTCACTCAGTGGTGGGAACAAGTTGGACGTGGACTGCATGTCTCACTTAACTTGTGTTGTGTTAGGTGTTCGGGTCTACAGCTCTTTAACGGGATCGTCATACTAGTTCTTCAACTCGTCGGAGGAAGTAGGCATGGCGTTTTTTGGAACCTTCTTCATTTCCTGACCAACATTATAGTGATTATGACAGCTCGTGTATATGCTTTCTACGATAAAGACCGACGTATCCTGAGCCTTCTCGTTGCGGTGGGAGTGATCTGTGTAGGAATATGCTGCGTGAGTGTAACTGCACAAATAGTTTGCTGGTCCTGATCACAGTGTGATGCACAGTGGGCACTTTCATTTCCTCCATCAGAGTCAACTGCAGTAGCTCAGGGTACATATGCTGGGTGTCCTGATCTGACGACTTCAGTTGAGTATGCCTATCGTCCATCCCGTCTGGCAGTCTCATATTTATACTTTCATACCCCAGGGCTTCGCGTAGGTGTAAATTCGTACATGTCCCGATGCACATGTACCTTATGCATGCTTTCGGTTTAGACTGGGCTGTTGTATGGGGTGGTCAACTATTGTTTGACACCCTTGTTTTCACTCTCACATTTAGGAAGCTGATAAGTGTTCGCTCTCTCGGGAAATGGAGTTACATGGCTTTGTCACTGCGGGACGGTGCGTCCCTGCTTCATAATTGGAAATGCAGCGTAACCCAGTATCGCTAATAGGTGCATTGTACTTCGCGTATGTGCCCAACGTTGTCTATGGCATGACTATATCTAACACTTGAGATGTGGCAGTGTGATGACTGCCACAAACGTCGCAAACATCGTTGCATATTTAGTGGTAAATGATGCATGAATGACCGACTTGTTCCTTGTTCCTTAACTCTCCTTGTCCAGATTGCAGATGTGAGTATTCAGCTCATCCGGTGGCTGCAGTCTCAGAGTCCGGCTTCCCGAAAGCCATACGAAAGATCAATGCTGAACTTTCCGACGAACATGTGAGTATTGTGTGCTGTTCATGTTACCTGTTCGCTTATATGTGATTTGCGCGTTTTGCCCTTTTCGAAGGCTTTGTGCAGTGATGGTCTCGAGGTTGATATTGAATCTTCGGGATCTGGAGCATGAGGTGGGTATGACCAGATGCGTGCAGTTGATGGCTTAGCTGCACGAATGACATAATTTGGTCCATCGTGTTTTACCAATTCTCCACGGGGGTCCCCAAGCTCTACATACATTCTGAATTTGAAGAGGCTTATAAGAGTGTGTGCGGCCCCAACCCCTCTGCTTAGTCAGCGAAGCAAGTATAGTATTTTCAGTGGCAGCGCGGAACACCACTGCAAAAATGAGGGGCTACTTATGTAACCCCACCATGTTGAGCGCTAGCTGTTAGCCAGGCTCCTATACAGCCCTTCCGCTGGGAGTGTAAAGGTGTCATATGACTGTCAGTGTATTCCGAGGCAATCGCCAAATTTCAAACCCAGCACAACTTTATTTCCTTTACACTCCCAGTGGGGGCTGCAAGAAAACATTTGTAAACAATGTCAGCCACAGTGGTGCAACCTGTGGACTTGGAAAGAAAATACAGAAAACCCAATCTAGGGTTACATTTTCTCTGGTTAGGAGTGTTGTATATGTGTAGTAGTACATGTCACACTCACCCATAACTAAGCATGGCACTATCGCTGACTCCTAATCAGCCTCATGCCCTCCTGACATTATCAAATTTCTGGATGTGAACTTGGCATGTGTTTGGTGTATCGCTGTGCCTGTGGCGAGTAAAAGTGGCCAAGGTGATACTTGGATTTTGGAGTAAAAGCACATGAACAACTATCTAGTCATGTAGTGAAGCTATCAGAAGTACAATACATGGAAGAATGCTAAGTAGTAGCCTGCTTGGAAAGGAGGCTCGATGAGATGCACTACACTCCATAGTTGGCTGCAGGTGCACGTTGGTGCAGAATGGAACTCCCTCAAATAAAAGCTCACGGAAAGGAATGTCAACTTTCAGGTTGTCACCAGCCCATGTACACAAAAGGTATCACTAACACTGCACACAAGGTCAGCAGGAGCAGTCAACATGTGTCACAACACATGTTTCCTCTCCACGTTGTCTTTGAGGCACTAGATCAGTGTCAGATCAGTGTAGCTGGGCTTATTGTGGCCCTCCTTACCAGTCAACAATACAAGAATCACTATTATGTTACCGACCTTCTCGCATGCTCGAGGGAAATCCTCCATGCATTCTCACAACATCCTGCAAGTTGGCATCAGTTTGCACCGCACTTGTTTAGGATAGCTGAAAACATGTACCTACAAGAGCTTTGTTGTCTCATGTCTGAAAACAGTGGCTGGCACTTTAAGGCATCCAATACAACTACAAAACAGTTAGAAGACTTTAGTCTGAAGGAAATGGCATGGGACATGGAAGATACTGTTGGAGCATATAAATCTCCCCTGTATTGCAGGTCCTAGGTGTGATGTTTGGGTGCTTACATAATCACCTTAGACTGGACTTAGCAGTATATTTCATAGAGTTCCCTCAGTAGCTCACAGTCTACTGAGGGTAAGCACTTATATATTTCACAGTATATCACTTACTGACATCCTGTAGTAGCCTACAGGTACAGTACTCTACTTAGTAGCTCACAGTCTACTGAGGTAGCCTACAGATATATTTCAAGAGATACCGCCCCAGAGTGGTGGAGTCTGCTTGGAGTATTGCTGGGTGACAAGGGAAAAAGAGTGTCAGGGGGGCAGAAAGACAAAGGGGGAGATGAACCTATTGCACCAGAGGAAGATGGAAATATTGATAGCTACTGGGATGACATGGATGAGATTGATCTCGAAGGGTTGATCAATGAACTTACGGGGGAGCAGGGACCACACCCATCAATCAAGAACAGGTATACGAAGCACCATGCCAGGATAAAAATGATGGTGCATATCTCATATGCTCAAAGAAAAAAAAAAGGAGAAATTAATGAAGATTAGAAAAAGATGATAGTTATGAGTATCCTCATGCATGGTTCCAACCAGAAGGCCAATATGTTACAGAGTTTACTGGGCCTATTCCTGCAGTCAACTCATACACCTTACAAAGTCATCGATACTTTGGCTCACCTTGGAATCTCCATCTCCACTGATACAATCAATGCAGCTGTTGAAGCTCTGTCAATGGAGTCACAGAACTCCCTACAACGTCTCGGGAGATCTCTTCTTGCATCATATGCTTGTGACAACTTTGATGTGGACTTGAAATCTTACATCCCAACTGTGGAGAAATCAAATGACTCACTCAAGCACCTCACATCGGGGTTGCTGTTTCCACTCATCCACGGCATTATGTTGGATGACTTGAAGTGTTCATGGGAGCTGTGGGAAAAGTCAGTGTTAAACCCACAGGTGGACGATCCACACATAGCCCATAAACATGCATGGTGGGACTTACTGAAATTACCGCTACATCCCGAATTGCCAGGGTTGGGTTCAAGACTGTCATGCTGGGACCAGTTCAACTCCTGGATGTTCTTGCAAGATCTCTGTACCTATGGGCCTGACTACTTTCATCAGTTCAGCTCATCAATCCCAAAACCTGAGTGCATAGAACCAATACCCCTTGTGAAAACACCTATTTTTGCAGCCCAAGCCATGGACGTTAATAACTCTACTGTCAGTGGGAATATCCAAGTGGTAACAGACCTCCTTGCACAAGGAGGGATATGTGATCCTTCAGACATGTCAGGGGAGGGTTGTGAGTCCGACGTAGACTCACTGGACATATCAGAGTATGTCATTCTCATACATGGCGACCTGGGCACTGGAGAATGACTCCAGGCAGCTCAGTTGCACCGCTCGATCGAATCTACTTCCTGGAATCATCTTCAGCACGTTGTATTTATACCAGGACTATTCCACCTGAAGATGGCATGTGTGGACATCTTGTGGCATTGTTTCATTCAGCCATTAGCTGTGTGCAAGGACGAGATGAGCCTCATGCAAGATATTGCCCAACTATGTCCAAAGGAGACTGGAATTTATACGATGAAGCCGGGCTTCCATCGAATGCACCAACTTATTGACCATGCTGGTATATGCCGCCAGTTGGATTGCTGGAGAGTTCACACAGAGACTAAAGGAGGATTCAGCAACCTTGAAGCATTCGCACTCTCGAAACCAACGCTAGATGATCTTAAAAAAATGGCCAACAAGATTGCTTGCACATACGTGGCTAGGAATCAACTGCAGCAGATGTGTAGGGAACAAGAGAAGAAACGAGACTTACAATTCGAAAATGCATTGCTCTTGAATAAGTATTTTCTCCTATACAAAGAGCTGTCGTATGCAATGAACCATGGAGATATTGGTTGTACTGAGACCTGTACTGTTAGCTGGATCCCAATGCTCAAGGCAATGGGAAAGCATAAGTATGCCACACACATGACAAATTTCCTATTCAACACACACTGCGTCTACCCTCCAGGTCTAAGGTTAGTGCTCCAGCCCTTTTGTGCTACATGAATGCACTCACATGGTTGATTGACAGGTGTGCAATTTGCTACCATATTCTCATAAACCCCATGGGTCATCCAACAAAATGGCAGGCCATGGATTGGTGCATCGAATTGAACAATCTATTCACAAAGGTCAGCTCATCTACATACTGTGGAATGTAACTTACAATTTACTACAGGTGAAGAATGGGGGTAAAGGATTGAACTGGTCTGTAGAATGAATAGTCCTCAAGTCGCCACTTGTTCAGGTCTACCGAAATCTCCAAGCATTAGTACAACAAGACTTCAGCCACACTCACCTAACAACTAGTCACGTGCCTCCGGATATGAGGAAAATGTTCACCAAAGTTCAAGAACGACTAGCATTAAATTCACTGCATAAGGTATCCTCAGGAAGAAAAAGCTGCCACCAAGTTGATGAACTAGGTGACAAGGGAAGAGAGATGATGGAAAAAGTGGCACAAGGGGTCACATTAGTGGAAAATGAAATGGAAGGATTAGAGGATGGAAGCATGTTTGATGACATTATTGTAGAATTGTTGTAGTTAGTTGCATGGTGATACATTCTGTGGATATGAAGTCTTAACAAGGAATGTATGAAGCACACTTAGCACAATCATTACTCACATTCTCTTTGTTGCCATTCGAAACATGGGATGGATGCCTTGGACATAAACAATTGCGAGCTGGAACCATACACATGAGCACTAAGTTGATTGTAGCATACTACACTTACAGTTGTGGCCTTCTTGACTGCAAGCACTGCACTTGGCAGTGCGGCGCTTCACAGGGATGGAAGAATCGCCCCTTGAGGTAGGTTGCAGCACAGTAGGGACAGTGATGCAATTGGTGATACTAAGTGCCATGTGGGTGTCTTGTCTCAGCAGTGTAGAGATAAATAATGATGTATGTAGTGCAGCATGCCTTTGAACAAGAGAGAGGACCTCACTAGCATAGAGGTTGTTGTCAGCCCACACAGTCTCCCTCTTGAGGTCTTGAGGTGTCTGAATCTTCTGATGGTGGGTGCAGTTGATGATGCAGTCCAGAGTTGAGTTCATCATGACCACAGGGCCATTGTCATAGAGACATGCCCATCTGTAAACAGCCACAGTCTTCTCCTCATGCCAAGTGAGCAGGGTGTCCTCCAGGTCATAGTCATTCTCGTCCTTTGTGTACTTTGGGAGGTGTGAATGCTGAGTCACTCGAGGCACCTTGGAATTGGGGGAATTGTATGATGCAAAATCAGAGGGATTGTGGATGTCACAGCAAACAGTGGGTTCCATGATGTGGCAGTGAGGACAGCCTTGCACATTGTCAGTATTGCACTTGTGGTGATCAGACACTGACGGTGTGAAATTAGTATTACCATTCAGTAGTGGATAATTATTTTTCCCACTGGCTGCACCATTGTCGAAGCACACATCGAAGACCTTCCTCTGACACATCACACCTGTTCGCTTCTTGGCATTGATGAGGAAGTCAGTACCCATGTCAAAATCAACCTTCCGCCTCTTGCCAGCATGTGCCAATCGACTTGACAGATCCTCTCCTCTTGCTAACACTTTCAATAACACTAGATCTTCCCTGCCTCAACTTGCACCAAGTGCATCTGCAGATATTAATGATAAATCTTCATTGCCTGACTCTTCATCCAAGGTTCCATTCAAGTTGGCATTGACCATCATATCCATGCCATACCAGGTTTCAGAGTGGGTGCTGCCATTGGACAAAGGCAATGCCACATGTTTCAGGGGATGTGATGTGCCAGGTAGGCTGGCTTCTTTGGCTGTCTGTTTGTGCATTACTGTTTGCTTCACCCTCCTAGCTGCTTTTGCAGCTCTTTCATCGTCAAAGTGTTCCTTCTCTGTGAACAGGATGGCAGTACTGGTGAGTTGTTTGTCCCGAGCAGCTTGACCGAAGTGCTGCCAGAGAGTGGCTAATTTACAGGTCACTCACCATTGGATCACTAACAAAATGTCTGGTACGTCCATACCCTATAGAAGTCAACTAACGAATCATAGATATATTCTCGAATTGCACACACCATCCCAAATGACATGGTGGTGCAGAGACCCCATGTCTCACTGCTGGTAAGTTTCTGCAACTCTGTTTCTTTGTACTGCATTGACATGTCAGCATTGAACCACCAGATTTTCTCCTTCAGCTCATGAGGTAGGCAATGGTGCAGGACACATGCTGCATTTATGGAGGCTGGTATGTCATCAAAAAAGATAAGGAATTTGGGTGGGGGTGGATCTCCCACTTTAAACCCTGCAGGGATTAGGAAGGTCAGGTTGGTGAAGCTACTGAGAGCATATTTTATTTTTTTAACACAGATCCCAATGTTAGGCCGATCACTTGACTGGTGAATGATGGCTGTGCAGCTGGAGAACATGTGGAGAAGGTGAGTGAGATCCTGAAGTGTGCTCTTCATGATGGTTGCAGATGTAACCAGCAGCAGCACACTCATTGGTACCACATACTGTAGTCAACCAAGCTCTTTGTACTCTGGCCGAAACTCCCCCCAGTTGGTAAGGCAATGTGCTTCATCAATTACGATACTAATGATCTGTTGTGTGAATAGTGGGCTCTTCAGTAACCTCTCAAATCCCCTGTCTGGCTTCATGATCTGCTCAGGGCTGATCACAACTACCTGGTACTTGAAAGTGCTGATAGCCTGCTCATAGTTCGATGAGAATTGCTCCGAGGGTGTATGTACGTTCACTCACCTGAAAATTGGCTGGTGTCACTGTCTCTGAGCTGATAGAAATGGTGTGTATTCCAGCCTTGTCCAGAGAAGCCACATTCTGTTTCCCCAGTAAATTCAGTGGTGTCACCACTATTTGAATGCCACTGGGTCAGAATAGCAGTGGCATCCAAAATGTGAGTGTTTTCCCCATGCCAGTGCCAGCCATACATATGACATCCTGTCCCCCTTTGAGTATTGCCTCAGCCACTTTTACTTGCCACAGGCACAGCAATACACCAAACACACACTGAGTTTGCATCCAGAAATTTGATAATGTGAGGAGGGCATGAGGCTGATTAGGAGTTGGCAATAGTGCCATGCTTAGTTACGGGCGGGTGTGACATGTACTACTACACATATATGACACTCCTAACCAGAGAAAATGTAACCCTAGATTGGGTTTTCTGTATTTTCTTTCCAAGTCTGCAGGTTGTGCCACTGTGGCTGACATTGTTTACAAATGTTTTCTTGCAGCCCCCGCTGGGAGTGTAAAGGAAATAAAGTTGTGCTGGGTTTGAAATTCGGCGATTGCCTCGGAATACACCGACAGTCATATGACGCCTTTACACTCCCAGTGGAAGGGCTGTATAGGAGCCTGGCTGTTAGCGTGCTTTGAAGTCTCTCCTTAAATGTGGACGAAGGTGCGTCAGACGCTTCCAGCATTCTCATTCCTCAGACATGCCTTGGCCAGACACAGTGATTTGTCAGTTCGAAATTATTCCTCTCAATCCCAATGGGAATGACTTCTACGGAGCTTATAACAAACTGCTGTCCACCCTCTTTCCATCTGACACTGATTTTACCGTCGTACCCCGGCATCTGGAGCCTTGTTCCTCGCAATCATGCACTCCCATGGTCTTCTTTGAAGTAGTTCTTGGAACCAAGCCTGTTTTCATTCTGAAGCCGCA
This sequence comes from Pisolithus sp. B1, assembly GCA_024663435.1. Taxonomy (NCBI): domain Eukaryota; kingdom Fungi; phylum Basidiomycota; class Agaricomycetes; order Boletales; family Pisolithaceae; genus Pisolithus; species Pisolithus sp. B1. Next base: position 237,282 of record JANFAA010000026.1, on the reverse strand, counting down.
GGCACCTGCCGATCTCACGTACGGATCGTCACGCCAAACGGCAGATCAGGAGATTAGATTGCGCTTGGGAGATTTGGCCGGTGGGTCATGGATCTTCTAGTGAGGCTGCGATAGAGTTGTTACAATCACTCTTGGAATCCAGAGCAATGTCCCATTCCGACTCTGCACGCCGTCAGTGCCATGGGCATGCGGTTATGCTTTTATCATGTGGATACCACTCATTTCCCATCCGAGATTATACCGCATGGTATCCCGCGACACCCTACCAGGGTGAACGATACTGCACCGAAGGAGAGGTGGGATTGTGATGTTCTGGATGCCAACGGAGAGGCAAGGCTTCGTGCTGTGGTGGACGCAATAAAGGAAGCATGCGAGAATATTACCAACGTCTGAACTGCTCGGTTGCGTATCATACAAAATTTCTCCTTTCCTTTGATGTATTGTGTATGTGACTACATGCCCTTCAGCTTGTCCTTGTAACGTCATGTATTGGACCGTCATTAATCATTCTTGTTATTCCGAACAGTGACTGTCTATGTACCGACCGAATCGTACAGCGTTATACAATGCCAGGAGGAAAATGAACAGATGCAAATTAAGTGCTGTGTCTCTTAGGGGTGATATTTGACAACATTTGGGAGTTGAACGTGATATCCATGATATACCCAATGCACACCGATGGCGTGATTCAGCGGGGTGATTGCACTTGCACGTTGGTCGACCAGAGTGAATCCTTGTGGGACGCAAGAGAAGAGTGCGGTTTTCACATTTGATAGATTCTCCAACGAACTTGACGGTCGAGCAAGAGTCACCACCAACCACACAAGAACATCGACCTCGGTGAGTGCGGAATCCCTCCTTCCGACAACTTTTGGGGTTCTTGGTAATCAAAAAAGGTAATATGGTGAGTTCAGGGGCTTCCTGCATCGCACCTGCTGCAGTCACCATGTCCCAGCACTCCACTCTACAACCCGAACCTAGACCCAGTGCCGGACGGATCGAGCCACAAAGCTCTCTTGAAGAGCAATGGGAGAAAGCGAATGCGACGATACATGAAATGGTCAAAGTTATTCAAAGCACTGACATAGAACGTTGCGGGCTACTAGTCCAAACTCTAGTGCAGATTCAACTCTACTCTCCGCCCGAGGTATTCCTGAAGGTGAAAATGGACCGTGATGTGTATATGGACCTAATCGAGGACAACCCTGATCTTCGCCAAGCTTTGGCAAGTGCCATCGAGTCCAGTCGCTATGACCAGGTCGCGTCCTTGCATAGGCAGTTTGGAGGTCCTTGTTATTTCCTCCGCTCACCATCATATCTCTCAGCTGTTCTGACAGGCGGGGATGACGACACTGGGGACGAGGAAGAGAGTACTGGGAATGAAGAGGAGAGTACTGAGGATGAAGAAGAGATTACCGGTCACGAAATCACGACAACTGGTGGTGAGTAACAACCACCCTGGGCCCCACCTCCTGTCTCTAATGATATTTGTAGCTGGTAAGTCACTTCTTGGCTTCGTGGGCTGACTGTACCGATCGAATATCGGCCATAAGCCGCGGTCGCTGCTTGGACGGCTGAGTATCATGGAAATTATCACGAGGTGATGTTGAGGAACATTAATTCCATGAAATGCGGCAGGATCTATGCTCCTTTTGCCGAAATCACTCAGAGCTCTGGGACAGGAAAGTATCGCACGGTCCACGAGTTGGCTGCCTTGATTTTCACGATCCCTTTCAACCTTCGTGGCCCGAAACAACGTGAAGGTTATTACTTCTCACGTCACTGTGTATCGTCGTACTGACTACTGCTGTGATTGTCACAAAAGGCTTATCCGCCAGGGGATACGAAGGTTCGGGAGTACCTCTGCGAGGCGTCCAACGTCAAGAGCGTGGATCATGACGAGGCTCGTACTGCTTTGTTCTTCTCATATGTATTTTCAGAGGTTGCCGAAGAGGTCAAAAGAAAACTTACGGTACACAGGGCCATGAATAAATTACACTCACGTGACCTTGCAAAGCGATGGAGGGACCTTCTGTCGCGGAAAACGCAATGGTTGTTATACAACAAAATTATAGAGGCATGCAAGATAAACGAGGTCAGTACGAGAGGTACTTGTTCGTTTCCAGTTTCATCTGAATCATCATACCAGCTTCCCTCCGATGCCAACTTTCATCCAATATTTCGCAATTTGCAAAGCCAACTCGAAAAGTTGCTTAGTGCCCTGGAGACTGTTTGTGACTTGCCGAATTCAGAGGATGTCAGAATTCTGCTGTACTTTGACGAAGCACATGAACTTGGCCACGCCATTCCCGATGACAAGCAAAAGAAGACCTTGTGTGACGTCGCGTGCTCAACTCTAAGCTACTTCCAGACTTCTTCCGTCTTCACCTCATTCCTGTCAACTCAGTCCTCCATGGGCCATTTTACCTCGTCTACCGAGATGACTCGGTCGGCTCGGCAGCTAAACGCGAATGATCTCCAGGCTCCTTTTACGGAAATGCCATTTGACTGCCACCCTACTTTCCCGCTTAGACCTGGGGATTTTAATTTGGAGTAGCTTCGGGATCCTTGTGGCAAGAAATGCGACGTGAGGGCCTTCCCGTCGAAGGTTTTTGTGTTGCTGCTGGCATTCCCAGTACAGAGAAAGCTGCTGAGATTATCGACGGGTTACGCAGCGCGGGCATCAAGCATGTCTCCTTCAAGCCTGGTTCCGTCGAAGGTATCCGGCAGGTGGTCAACATCGCTGCAGCTAACCCCGACTTTCCCATTATACTCCAATGGACCGGTGGTCGAGCTGGTGGCCATCATTCATACGAAGATTTCCATATGCCCACGAAGTCCATGGTTTCTGCTTTTTTGAGGGGTGCCGCACTCATATGCCAGAACCAGCAGAAGACGATAGACATCATCATCCCCATCTTACTGGATAAACGCTCTGTGCTGAAAGAGTCTTCGATGTCAGCACTGCTCATACAGGTGAACGGGCGGCGCCAGTGGAGCAGTTCGACTGCCAACATCATCGACGAGAAGGAGCACGAATTTTTCCCGAACAAAGTCTCTATGAGAAGGCGAGAAGATACCAGGCCGTATGTGACACTCGTAGCTGAGCTGGGCGTCGACAATCCTCCCCAGGAAAACTCCTTCGTGGTCACTGGTAATAACGACGAGCGCTCTTCCAAAGAACACCTGAGGTACGGTATCCGAGCTTATACGTGTACTATGGCGGCGTGGAAGGTCGTCGGTTTCACGGAGCATGCCACGTACCAGCGTATCTTTGGCACAGATGATTTCCTTGCTGATCATCCGAGACAAGATGAGGCTTCCCTGGACCTCGTTCACCAAATGATGTCGTTCTGGTACGACGATGCAATGTGGTACAATGACGAGGACGAAGATTCTATGGACTCATTGCTGGGGCAGCCAAGTGAGGGGGCAGCGGTGTTATAGGATTCTACAACCATTGCGGCAAATGAGATTCTGTGCGGCACTGGATCAATATTGTATGGGCAGACGTGTAAACAGTACATAGAATGTCCTCGATCGTCGTAGCACCTCCTGTAAAGACGCGCTTTTCAGACACTGCCGAGATCCTCTTTTCCAACTGCGTCAGTGTTTGGCAAAATGGTCGCGTCGTGATCATCGCCAACGACTGAAGGTAACCCGACGACACCCTTATACGTCGCTTTCCTCGATAACGAACAGCTGATCGGCGATGCCCGCAAAGAACAAGATCACTGTAAACCCTTATAACACATTGGTCGTGCCTTTAAGGACATTTCCCTTTCTTCGATAACGAGCAGCTGATCGGCGATGCCGTAGAGGACAAGATCGCCGTGAACCCTCATAACACGTTCGATCGTGCCATCCTATCGTGTGTAGGCGCCCATCGACGCGAACGTGCAGGCTGACATCAAATACATCCCTTTTCAAGGTCATCAGCAGAACTGGCAAGCTCTACGTCTAGGTGGAGCACCGCCATGGCAAAACCAAGGAACTGGAAAGTATGTGCATGCATACTTGATCGTACGCGACAGGTTACTACCATGGTTCCTCACCAAGATGAGTAGGGAGACCGCTGAGGCGTACCTTGGATACACGGTTACCAACGCCGCAGCCAGTGTTCCCGCATGCTTCAACCACTTCGCAAAGTGGGGCGGTATGGAAGGTAAGGGCCGTCGTCGTCGAAATCGAAGGCTGAGGCATTGAATGATCCTTCGGTGGAGCGTTTACCGTATTTTAGTGTTTATGTGATAACCGGGGCGATGGCAGGGAAGGAGAGGGAGAAGAGACAGACGAGCGTCTGATATCGGTGTCATCAGCATGAATCAGCATGCTTCAACCATTTCGTAATGTGTGCGGTATGGAAAGTAGGGGCCGTTATCGAAATCAAAGGCTGAAGCGCTGAATGATGTTTCGGTGGAGCGTTTCACCGTATTTTAGTATTTAGGTGATAACCGGGGCGATGATAGGGAAGGAGAGGGGACGAAGGGAGACGGGTGCCTGATGTCAGTGTCATCAGCATGAATTGATCAAGTTATCCACGTATGGGTGCATGTTGTGATATCGTTATCATCCCCCGCAGTACCGGTATACGGTCACTCCGGATACCAACCACACGCGGTATATATATCGTGCTCTATCCTATTCTTAAACTTACCTAGTCAATTCATACAACACAGCCAGAAGATCTGATGTCGTGGCAAGGTAAGCACTCACCCGTCTGAAGTGCCACAGGCATATGTTTTACCATGCACGTCCCCACCAATTGGTCTCGTGATTCGACAGACTTCATCGACAAGGGTTTACTGGAAGGCGGGATCGTTCGCGAAGCTGCCATCTTCGGGATCGAGGGAGGGATATGGGCACAGTCGGCTGGATGCAACGTGTGGCAAGCTTTTCACTTCGCCTTTGGCACACATTTCATCCCATCTAATCGACTCGTTACGACGATACTAGATCTCCGAAGACGAACAACGTGCGATCGTCGATGGACTCAATGACCCACCGCTACGTGAAATCCGGGTCGGGGGTCGCAAGTACAGATGCACGATGTCGAGTTTGGACGTGATATTGAGCAAGCTTAGTATCCCCGAGCCGTCAGACGGCAGAATGAGGGGCGGCGGCGGGTGTATCATTAAAAAGACCAATCAGGCGGTTATCGTGGCAGAGTATCCGTCGAAGTCGAGTGAGATAGACGTTCTGGCGGGTGTCGAACAGCTTGGGAATTATTTCATTACGCAAGGGTATTAGCGGTGTTCGCTAGATGTGTTTAGGATTTTTTCTACTTAGTTACTGACTGGTGTTTGTTCGACGGGTATGTATTGTACAAACAATGCCATAACAACCCTCCAAAGACCCTCTCCCCGAACCTAAATGTCAATCTCGCTGGCGGCAGCAGCAGCAGCAGTGGAAGCCATGAAACGGTCACAAGACAGCTACACTTTTACGGTCGGTAAACTCGGTACGTGTGCAGAGTTCAGTTCTCGTCATCGACAATGCCCGACTAATAACCTTCATTACCCTAAACTCAGATGCGGGCATGGCGGTACGAAACAAGATTCATTTCCTTCGGAAACACTCATATCGGAACTGTTCTACAGATACTTATAGGCGAACGGGCTCATCTAATCGAGTTTCCGTCTGTTCTGCTACCCCCAGGCTCGACGACCGGGTCCATCGTCAACATCGCCGTACACCAAAACCTCTCCGAAGAACGCAAACGTGACCAGCAATTCTGGCAACTACAACACGACATTTTCGAGACATTCGGGTGCTCCTCGCCAGAACCTCCCCACCTCGAGGTAAATATCTACTTCCCTCGTGCCTCACTGACCTACCTCATCGTGTTGCCCAGGTCCGCAATGTCACGCAGACGTCCGTTACGCTAGAGTGGCCCCCTGTCAAGCTTGCGACCGCTAAACTGCGGTCCTTGGATATATACAAAAACTCGCAACGCGTCGCTGCGATTCCGAGCCCGCTCACCAACACGTCGACAAAACTGTCCGGCCTGTCCCTCGACACGCCCTACACCTTCCAGCTCGTCCTGAGAACGTCGGCCGGAACGTTCCACTCCAATATCGTTAGCATACGTACGCATACCATCGCAGATACCAGTGGAATCTCCGTGTGTTTCGGTACGGTGGCAGACCCTATTCTCCTCGAAGACGCCAAGTCCGCGCTGCGCGAGATGAAGGCAAAGTGGAGCGACAAGATACAGATAGATACGACGCATTTCGTGTGTACTACTCCTGCCATGACCCCGTCTGGAGCCCAGGCAAGTGGGGGCAGTGTCGCTGGTGGACCTGGCGTCGAGTACCAGAAGGCCCTTCAGCTCAGTATACCCGTCGTGCAACCACAGTGGATCTTGGCATGTCTTACGGAGAAAAAGTATGTAACATGTCATTCACCTCTTCTACGCGTCTGACTGACTGACTAGAATGGTCCCTATCGTGGCATACTACCTTGGTGTTACCCCTCCCAACGCTGCGAGCTACTATTCGCAGCGGACACAGTCGATGTCTCAGGCGTCTCTGCCTTCGTCGGGGAGTGCCAGCAGTGCCCACAAGTCCGCTCCCAACCGGTCCTCGATGCCCGTCCCCTCGCGAGGCACGGACGGCACTCCTCCGCAAAGGAAGTCCATCGAGCCAACACCGGAAGATCCCGAGGCCGAGACGGAGGCGACTCAGCAGTCGAAGAGATCCGCGTCGATCACGGAGACGCGGCATAGAAGTAACGGAACGATGGACCGCAACTTCAAATTCCCACAGTCCCAGCAACAACCCCTGCAGCGCGTCGCCTCGCCACCATCGCAACCGTCGTCACCGCCGCCAGTACCAAAGCAGCAGCATCCTCACTCTCAAAAACCCATTCCCCTCCCATCGCCACGCGAAGGGGAGGCGGGTGAAGAAATGCCCCCCGTCAATATTATCACCCCGTCGAGCGTGGAGGTCCCCCCACCCCCGCCTGTCGAAAAGGAGACCAGGAGACAGGTGATAGTGGACGAGGAAGATGAAGACGTTGGTGAGACGGTGGAGATTGATTTGTGATGATGTGGTTAGCGTTGAGTTTTCGTTATGTATTTTTCAGAGTAATGCACCAGGTCCCCTTTTTCTTTATTCTCCTGGTTGGACTGTACAGGATCCTGGTTCACTGGCTATCCCCACTGAGTATTCCTCTCCTTTTCCGATCCCTGTGTAATACGAGGGCGTGGGTGTCCGCTTGATAGTGTGACCATCATGAAGATTATTGACATTTTGCTTTTGTCTTTGACGACACACTTGTGAACGTCTGTTGGGGTTTGGGTTCAGTCCATTGGCTAGGTGCGTGGCGTACGTGTCCGACAGCGGGTCATTGATTTGCCTTTTTGAATCGGTCAGAAGTTTTGAGGAGTTCTTTGTCTCTCATTAGGAAGTGCCTTCATCGACGCGCGTATGCACGACCTGTCGTTAGTAGGCACATATAATGGGCCCAGCGGACGAGGGCTCGGACTGCGAGTTCCAAAGACATCGATCGCAACGATATTCGTATCAAACAACAATGAAATGTTTTGCCACTACATAACTAATCCGCAACCCTTAGACATCCTGTGGTTTTTCTTCTGCGGCGTAGCGCTCGGCATGTGTGATGGGAGAGTCAGAGCGGTGGATAGTATCCGGCCACTGATCAACTTTCTTTCTTTCTTTGGTAGAAACCGTCCAAGATCATAGTCGGCCGGTTGTGGCGTTAGGCAGTGTTTCCTCTACCAACCCAGCACCATAACACTCCGTGGTAGTATTCTGATCGCAACCTTACAAACTCTCAAGTCTTGAGCACCGCCATATATCAAACGACTCTCCCTCCCTCATTATTAGCCTTTACGATGGACCTCCTCCCACATGTTGGGGCTAACGGGACAAATATCGGTACGAGGATCCCAAGCATCCACTATCTTGGAAGTGAGATCTGATCATTCTCGTCCAGCTCACGGACAGGACGCAGTCCCTAGGACGAACTCTCACTTGCGCAGAGTTAACAAAGAAATCATGGGTATCAGAGACATCCTCTCTAGTAGTGGCTTATCGGTGGAAACTGATCGTCCTCACTTAGGCTGCAAGAGTGATGAAACTGTCAATATTAAAGTCGAACTGGTCGATTCATCTCCCTTCCACCTCAAAGCTTGTTTCCCTGGGCCCGAAGGCACACCCTACGAGAACGGCATCTTTGAGGTTGTGCGTGAATAACTCGTGCGTGAACCAGTATGTTTGTTGATGCTCCCTACAGGATGTCGTATACCCAGAATTGTACCCCTCTCTTCCGATGCAGGTCAAGTTCATCACCAGGGTGTATCATCCTAACATATCACCGGTGTCGGGCGCTATTTGCGTTGATATTCTGCAAGACAATTGGTCTCCGACACTTACCATGAGAACAGTCTTGCTATCTGTACAGTCACTTCTGTCCTCCCCTGAACCAAGCGACTCCCTGGACACTGAAGCTTTGAAGCATTACATGGCAGACAAATGCAGCTTCGAGGAGACGGCGCGGTATTGGACACGGATATATGCAAGAAGTCCTGAGTGTGTGGAAGACAACGATCCCGAGGTAGATGATGCAACTCTAGCAGGAATCGAGGGGATCCACATAGATCGATTCGAGGCTTTTGGTTTTCAACGTTCGACAGTGGTATGTGGGTCGGTACACGTCTTTGCCTGTAAAACTGAAGAAGTTGAATGTGCAGATCGAGATCTTGTGCAAACTGAGTTACAGGGGACCTAACGTAGCAAACATACCAGACGAGGTAGTCATCGAAGAATTGTTGGAGTAACCCTGAGTGCCCGTTCCCTTATACCTGCAGTATGCTGTGTTGTCGTCTGATCCCTCATGTCCGAATATCTCCGAGTTCTGTACGATTTGATTTTGTTCAAATAGTGGCGTTCAACTTCTGTCCATATCATCAGCAGCTCGTGGTCAGTAAATGAGAACAGAAGTCGTGTGATTTCTGAAATGGCAGAGATACTACGACTTGCAACAAATCATCGTAGCACGTGTATGGCTTGCTTAGTAAGCAGGTGGCCGCAGCAAGATATCCAAGGACCGATACACGCCCCAATAGCAAATAGCACCTAAGTTACGGATTCGGTGCCAGACACGTAGCATCAAGTTACTCGGTCACCGGTCATCGATTCATCCCCGCTATTTGAAAGAGAGGTTCAGTAAGGAGCAAGGGATGTGAGTTGTTTGACACTGTTCCAAACCATGGGAAAACGTAGGCTTTCCCGGTGTCATCCCGGAGGAATATGTGCAGAGTCCTGGTAGATCCACGATAGCATATTGAGACATCTAACGTTTCGATGCATGGCTGTTCTATTGTCATTGTGGTGTGTGCTTCACTGCTCGCCTTCTGGTATGAGTCACACTAATTTCGACAGCAACCGCACGACGGGCATCGGTAGCAAAGAGAATGCTACATTGAAATACATATCACACTTTGAGGCCGCGGTGGCTTTCCCCCCAAAACGACGCAGTCTTGTTGCGATGTCGTTCAACTTTGAATGTGGAGAGCTCACATGTACGCTCTCATCCCTTGTAACCGTCTTGCTCGTATCTCTGAAATGAGCCCTGCCTTCCGTCCCTGTAAATTACGGGCCCCTTGGTTTCCCTTTGTGCGGAAATTTCGGAGACTGTTACACGTAACCCGTCTTCCTCGTTGCGTGATGGTATCTCTTGCCAACAGGAGCATCCCTATCGCGCACGGCGGCCACTTTTTGACCGCCCTTGTAGATGGTGTACTTCGACCTTATCTATGTCTCTGCGTATTTAAAGCCTCCTACTGTGATCTGCAGCTTTCGGCCCCTGGTTTCCATACTATCCAGGATTTCCGGCTGGTCAGCATGGTAACGGAGTCTACGACCATCAAATCTACTTCATCCTCCCCAGTCGACGACATTAGTGGCAAAGGTCCTGTCGTGTCCGTTCACGAAACTTCCTCAAATCTCGTTGACGAAGAGGAGCATCAGGTTAACTTTAGCGATATATTCTTTCGCAAGCGGAAGGATCTCTTTGACCCAGATGCTATCGCCACTAAACGATCTGTTTTCGACGACCCCGTGCTCGCACCACACTACTGGCCAAAGAAGGACTATGAAAACATTCACCGACTCGACCCTTCCGCCAGGTGGACCTACAGAGAGGAGCGAGTAGGTCCTGCTTGTTTGCATCACTTGGAGTTATATTTCTACCTTTTTCATCCAAGGCGCTCGTGCGGAAGATTGACTGGAAGATCATGGTTGTGGCTGCAGTAGTGTTTTCAGCACTGAACTTAGATCGTTTCAATCTCAGTCAGGCCAACTCGTCTAGTTTCCTGGCGGATTTGGGGCTGACCACGGACGGTATGAACAGTACAACCACATGCGAAACCGACATGTTTGACGAACTACTTCCAGATTTTAACCTGGGGAACAGCATCTTTCGTCTCGCTTTCCTCTGCGCAGAACTACCGTCGCAGCTGATTTCCAAACGTGTGCGCCGGGCTTCATGAATTCATTTTTCATGGTAGTTGACCCCGAGCACCCAGGTTGGACCGGACCGCTGGATACCCACCGAGATTTGCCTTTGGAGTGACGTCATAGTGATTTGTCGCTGTGACTTACCGTTGATTTCTTTCAACAGGCGTTGTCTCCCTTGCTCAGTTTTGGTTGACAGGAAGGACTTCATTCCTTGTGTGTCGTGCACTCTTGGGGTACGTGTCTCTGTATGTCATTTTGAGGAAATTTCTGAGGTTTTGTTGCCAGCGTTTTACAAGGAGGGTTAGTTTGCCAGTGGTCCCACGTTGATTATGCCTCATTCCGCCTCCTAGCTTCATTCCGGACCTTATTCTATACCTTTCCTGTTCGTTTTTGTGGTGGTGAATTCTTGGATGATGTATTCACCACAATCTCTATAGACTTTTATACGAAGACGGAGCTCCCTATTCGCCTTGCTTTGTTCTGGATGTCCTCGTACTTGTGCAGCATCACTGCCAGCTTCCTTGCCTATGGCATTCTCCATCTCGATGGGGTGGCTGGTAAAGCTGGATGGCGGTAAGTTTGCTAGTTATTGACGACCTGCTGAACTTACGACGTCGACAGTTGGCTGTTTCTGATAGAGTACGTGGGTCCTCCATCCTAAATCCACCCTGTCTTGACCTTGTTGTCAGGGGTGGGATAACACTTTTCATTGGTGTAGCGACTTTCTTCAATATGCCTCCCTCTCCCACTCAGACCAAGGCGTGGTTCCGACCAAAGGGATGGTTTACTGAGAGGGAGGAAGTCATTATGGTTAACAGAATCCTCAGAGACGATCCAACCAAAGTAATTAGCCTCTCCGTTACCTCCCGTATGGTTTGCTCAAATCTACAAGGGTGACATGCATAACAGGGAGGGACTATCGCTTAGACGTTTTTGGACGGCTATCTGTGACTACGACCTATGGCCGCTTTACATTTTGTGAGGTTGATAACTTTATTTGAGCGTACGAGCTGACTATCATGACATACAGGGGTCTAACGTCTGGAATCCCTGATGGACCGCCGTCGACGTACCTGACTCTTCTCCTGCGCGACATTGGGTGAGAATTAACAAAATATTCTTCTTCTGCTATTAAGAATTGCTAGGTTCAACACCTTTCAGACCAACCTTTTGACAATTCCGTACCAGGTTCTTGGGATCATCACAATGTTCTTGATTACCTTACTCTCTGAGCATGTTGGAGAGCGTACTTTCGTAGCTATACTAGAGAATTTGTGGACGCTCCCTTTCCTAGTGGCGTTATATGCTCTTCCATCAGAGCCCAATCAATGGGTATTCTTTGTCAGTGTATATCCTGGTCGTCTACCCATGCATCGCACTAACTGTCAGATAGGCTATTGTCACGGGCCTTTTATCATACCCGTACGTTGCATGCCTCTATAGACTTCAGGGGGTTTTATCTATTGCATTTCTTCAGCTTTGTCCTCCCGTTACAGGTATTCTTCCGTTTTCTTGAACCTGGTATCTGTAGTTGACAGCAGCAGACTGGCTGGTGCTCCCGCAATGCTGGCGGTGTGTCTGGTCGTATTGTCAATGCGTCATTGTACAACATGTGAGAATCGTATTTCTGTATGGTGCCCACGCGAACTGGACTCTCTGCAGGTTTACGCAGGCAAGCAGTGTCGTTGGTTCGCAAATATATGTAGCAAGTGACGCACCGAGATGTTCGTGGTTTCCTATCTGTGTCTCTGGTTTGCAGGCTAATATATAACATTGTAGACGAGCGCGGTAACCGAGTCCTCATTATTATCTGTTGTGTCAACCTCGGGATTTTATATCCCGCCACAAAAGCATATTATATCTGGCGTAACCGCCAGCGCGATAAGGTCTGGAATAGGATGACAGTCGAGGTAGATCCTGCTGGTTTACTATTGATACCTGTGCTGAATCTCCTCTCCGAATGCAGGAACGTGACCACTACTTAAGGACCACGAAGGATGTGGGGAACAGAAGGTTAGACTTTCGTTTTGCACACTAGGTTACGGCTGGCGACGACGAACTTGGTGAAGGATCAGGGAAAATGAAGACACATGGTTACTCACGGAGAATGTTGTCGACGTGAATGAACTATTTACAATCACAAAGTAGCTACTGAATGTGAAAATCACTTCATACCTTCCAAGTGCATTAAGCCAGGACGTGGTAGATTGTCATATATTCTTCGAGACTCCGTAGAATAGAGGGTATCCTGAAGTAATAAACAATCATGAAGCCTCATCTTGGTGCTGAGAGTAGGAATTGATTGTCACGCCCGCGCTACTGTGTATTTTCGTTCGGCGTATGTTTGATTTGAGGACCTATATGTGCACTTTCGCGTGTACACTAGTTAGTAGTCACACCGCGTGCCAACTCCAGATCGCAGCCAAGTTCGAGTTGTAGTCGCTTGCGGAGCCGCGAAACTGTCGTCGTGGTCGAAAAGAAGAGTGGCGAGTGGCGAGAGTAGAGTTCTTGTATCTTCTTCCGCTAACCCGCCGGTTTCCACACGAACCGCTGGGCTATTTTCACACGTCCAGCCTGTCGTACAATCGAAGTTCAGTTGCCCTTCCGTTTGAAACATACCAGACTTCGTTATCCTAACCATCCTCCCCTCCCCTCGCCATACGAAGGAGAAGTGGGTAAAGATATGCCTCCCGTCGAGCGTGCAGATATCCCTACCCCCGCCTGCCGAAAAGGAGACTCACGTGGACGAGAGCGATCAGGATGCTGGTGAGACGGTGGAGATTGGTTTGAGATGATGTAGTTAGCGTCAGGTTTTGTTATGTACTTTGCAGAATGATGCACTGGGTTTTCTTTTTCCTCCTCCGTGTGCCTGGACGGTGTGCGATCCTGAATTCATGGATGTTCGTCGACATCGACTGTCCCCAGTACTCCTCGACCCCTCTGTGGCACAAGGGGTGATGATTTCCGATTGATGTGCGGCCACGAGTATCGATGTCGCATTTTTGTCCTTGACGACTCGTATCTGTGAAATTAATTTGCCTTGCATGAGTCGTAGGGTCGTGGTGACGTCCGGTGTGATCGTGTCAGATTTCATAAATGGGTAGAGTTTCCGACGTCTTGACCATTGGTTCGAATACAAAATAGAACTCGACGTTCAGTCGGGTTCGAAGTTCTGGCGTCGATGACGGGGAGCACGCCAGTTATCTTATGTGTCACTGTTTGGTTGTCCGACGCCCTCTCGTCGTCTCAGCCCTCAAGCCTTTGCAAAGTTACACTTCTACGCATCTCAGCTTCTGCGCTACTCCCATGGCCTTAACCGCGTTCGCTCGGGAAACATCCATGCTGATGTGGTTTTCCACACGTTCTGGACATCATTTCTCATGTTCATGGAGGACGACGGAAAGAACTGTGGGAGCCTCGAGGCAGCTGGCTTGCCCGATTTCGTATACCACTTTGTCCACGAATATCTCTACGACGGACACTGGAACGGATGGCCTGCAGACAATGCTGTCAATTCCCTTGTCTTATGGCTTCTCTGGCTCACGACCACCGAAGGTACGTGTGACTCATCGTCAAACGAGCGGGTTCCTTGCTTACCCTCACGCACAGACCGTCTTCGAGCGGAGTCATCTCCTCGGCGGGTGCAGATGATCCGAGTGCACGATGGGACAACGTTTGGTACAGGTTGATCGACTGCACAGACATCTTTAGGCCCATCTCCCTCGGACGATCACACTAAACGCCTGGAACCATGTTCTGGCTTATGGCAAGGACGTATGCTCGTAGTAGACGACACTGCACTCCGGACCCCCCCTCCAGATACCCCATATGCCCACCAATTTCAATGAACGAAACCTCGAAGGCATAGCAGCCCCCGTCTTCATGCGTCTTCATGAGTATGTTTGTATGGATGTCGCCCTCGGCGAGCCTGTTCCTGCTGGTGAGATGGAGGATGGAAAACACAATGCGTGGCTTCTAGCGTCTACTCAGCGTTTCAGGCGAGCATGCAATAAGCTCGCTCTCCCTTTCCTCGTCCCACTGACTAATGTACATGCACGGAACGTCTCACCTCCCTCGCGACCATGAACTTGCCTTTCAGCTCGGTCTGACGATGGTTCACTCAAGAAGGCGTGTTTGAATAAGTCCCTTCCTCCAATGCGTCCCGATGGTAAACTAGGACGGTAGGACGTCTGTTACATTAGATAGTACATATTTAATTCAGACATCCGTACTTCTCTTTTTTGACTGCAAGCCCGGGCCCTCAGGCCGCGGCTTTAAGCCGAGCCGAACCCTTATATGGCTTTTGGCGGCTCAGGCCCGGTCCAAGTATTTCCAGGCCGTGAGCTCCCATAAGCCGGGCCGGGAAAACACTAGAACTTGTGGCGTCACGGAGCTGTAGCGGCCGCGTTACGACCATCTGAGAAGGTCAGCGCGCTCAGGAGCAGACACAAGCATCGTGAGTACATACTGGGTAGTACTTCGTACTACGCTGAATCATTTTGCATGAAGGGACTTGGATGGTGCATGACTTCGGGAAGTCCATCATGTGGACATGTGCAATGTTCCAGATCAGACAGCTTGAAAGAGTCCTTACATAAACTTCTGATGTTGAAATGCTGGCAAGAATCACGCATTCCAGCGCAGGAGAGTCTCACAGTGCTCGTCTGACATCTTCATGCAATGTGGCGGTTATGTTGTCATTCTGGTATGCAGTGAAGCAGGAGGTTCCGCCATGATGTCCACCTTCTGGTTGCGAGTCGTACTAAGTCTTGAACACCCCACATTACTGGCAAAGGTTAGCGCGCGTTTCATGTGCATTGATCCTTGAAATACTTTAATAGTACATATCAGCCTTCGAGTCCTTGCTCCACTTTCCCGGTGTGCTCAACAGCTTCCGTTTGGGCGTCCCGCAAAAAGACGCAATCGAGTCGTGATGTCACTCAATCAAGCAATGTGGACAACTCGTATGTACGATTCACATTATTGGTAGCTGCTTTGCTCACACCACTGAAATGATCACCGTCTTCCGTTCTTGTAAATATCTGGTGCCTAAGTTTCCTAATTTCCGGCATTTCCGGCTGCCGTTGTGCGTGATCTATCTGCCTATTGCGCAATGTCGGGTACTTCTTGCAGAAGCGTCCTTATCACGCGTGGCGCGCGCCCATGATCACACCCAGGGGTGGTGTATTCTGACCTTATCTACCCGTCTCTGCGTACTTAAAGCTTGCCTCGCTGTGATTTGCAGCGTTCAACTCTGGGTTCTCATACCGTCGAATGACTCGAACCTTTCCAGCGGTCAACATGGTAACGGAGCCTACGACCATTAAATCTGCTTCGCCCTCCCAGGTCGACGACAATAGTGTCAAGGATCTTGGCGTGTCCATTCATGAGGTTGCCTTGGATCTTGTTGACGAAGAGGAGAATCAGGTTAACTTCACTGACACACTCTTTCGCAAGCGCAAGCGCCCCACTGACCCAGATGCTATCGCCACCAAACGGTCTGTCTTCGACGACCCCATGCTCGCACCACATTACTGGCCCAAGAAGGACTATGAAAATATCCACCGGTTCGACCCTTCCGCCAGATGGACCTACAGAGAGGAGCGAGTAGGTCTTGTTTGTTTCCGTTGCTTGAAGTTGTATTCCTTACCTTCTCATCCAAGGCACTCGTGCGGAAGATCGACTGGAAGATCATGCTTATGGCTGCAATAGGGTTTTCAGCACTGAACTTAGACCGTTCTAACGTCAATCAGGCCAATTCAACTAGTTTCCTAACGGACCTGGGGATGACCACCGACGGTAAGAACTGTGCATCCACGTGCTAATTCAACACATTTGATGAACTACTTGCAGATTTCAACCTGGGGAATAGCGTCTTTCGTCTTGCTTTCCTCTGCGCCGAACTACCATCACAGTTGGTTTCCAAACGTGTGCGTCTGACTTCATGAATTCAGTTCATGGTAGTTGATCCTGGCCATACAGGTTGGGCCGGACCGTTGGATACCCACCCAGATTTGCCTTTGGAGTGAGGCCATAGTGGTGTACTGTTGTGACTCACTGTTGATCTCTTTCAATAGGTATTGTCTCCCTTTCCCAGTTTTGGTTGACAGGGAGAACGTCGTTCCTCGTATGCCGTGTACTCTTAGGGTACGTGTTTCTATATTTTCACTTCGGGACATTTTCTGAGATCTCGTTGTCAGTGCATTACAAGGAGGGTTAGTCTACCAATGGTTTCACGTTTACTATGCCTCATTCCACTTCCCAGCTTCATCCCAGACCTGGTTCTATATTTGTCCTGTTCGTTGCCGTGTTGGATTCCTGAATGGCATACTCACCACAACTTCCATAGACTTCTATACGAAGAGGGAACTTCCAATTCGTCTTGCTCTGTTCTGGATGTCCATGTACTTTTGTAGCATCGTTGCAAGCTTCCTTGCCTATGGCATTCTCCATCTCGATGGGGTGGCCGGTGAAGCTGGATGGCGGTAGGTTGGTTAGTTATCGACAACTTTCCAAACTGACGACGTTAATAGCTGGCTGTTTCTGATGGAGTACGTGTATCCTTCGTCGTGAACATACTCTGTTTGAGATCTTTTGCAGAGGCGGTATAACGCTTCTCGTCGGTGTAGCGACTTTTTTCAATATGCCTCCTTCTCCCACTCAGACCAAGGCGTGGTTCAGACCAAAGGGATGGTTTTCCGAGAGAGAGGAAATCATTATGGTCAACAGAATCCTCAGAGATGACCCGACCAAAGTAACTAGCCTCTCTGTTAGTGCCCGTGTCGTCTGTGCTCAATTCTGCTTAGGGTGACATGCATAACAGGGAGGGGCTATCCCTCAGGCGTCTTTGGACCGCTATTTGTGACTACGACCTGTGGCCGCTTTATATTTTGTGAGGCCCATGACTCCATCTGAGTGGACGAGCTGACTGTCGTGGTGTACAGAGGTCTCATGTTTGGAATCCCCAATGGCCCACCGGCGACCTACTTGACTCTTCTCCTCCGAGACATTGGGTGAGAATTAATCGCGAGTTGTTCTCTCGCTGTTATTAAAAATCACTAGGTTCAACACCTTCCAAACTAACCTTCTGACAATTCCGTATCAGGCCCTGGGAATTGTCACGATGTTCTTGGTTACTTTACTCTCTGAGCACGTTGGAGAGCGTACCCTTGTGGCTATGTTAGAGGATTTGTGGACCCTCCCTTTCCTGGTGACCTTATACGCTCTACCGGCAGGGCCTAATCCGTGGGTTTTCTTTGTCAGTGTGTATCCTCGTTGTCGACCGATGAAAAACGCTGATTATCAGTTAGGCTATTGTTACGGGCCTTTTATCTTACCCGTACGTTGCATGCCTTCTCATGGGCTACACAGAAGCTGATCTATTACGCATTCTTTCAGCTATACCCACCCGATACAGGTATTCTACACTCTTTTAAACCTGGGATTTGTAGTTAACAACAATAGGTGGGATGGTGCTCTCGTAATGCGGGCGCTGTGTCTAGTCGTACCGTCAACGCCTCGTTATACAACATGTGAGAACTAGAGTCCTGTGTGGTTGCACAGGGGAAACTAAAGTCCCTGTAGGTTTGTCCAGGCGAGCAGTATCATCTCTGCGCAAATGTATGTAGCAAGTGATGCACCGAGATGTTCGTGGTTTCCTCCTCGTGTGTCTTGGTTGGCATATTAATGTACTATATTGCAGACGAGCGCGGTAATCGAATTCTTATTATTATCTGTTGTGTCAACCTCGGGATTTTATACCCCGGCACAAAAGCTTATTATATCTGGCGTAACCGCCAGCGCGATAAAATATGGAATAGTATGACAGTCGAGGTAGATCTTACCATATCACTGCTGATCTCCATTGAACCGCCTTTCCGAATGCAGGAACGTGACCACTACTTAACGACCACGAAGGATGTGGGCAACCGAAGGCTAGACTTCCGTTTTGCCCACTAGTTTGCGGATGGCGACAACCGCCTTGGTAAAGGCATTGGAATGAATAAGGGTATATGGTTATAACTCGGCCTGTAAATAACGGAAACGCTGCCGACGCGGATGCACAATGTATATATATACAACTGGAAAGTAGCCATTGAGTGTGAGAATCATTTTCATATACCTCCGAGTGTATCAAGCCAGGAATGGTAGATCGCTATGCCTGTCTTCATCAGTAAACCGGCCAAACTCTATCCAAGCCTTTATGGCTCTATCCAGGATTTTCAGGATTTCCAGTACTTACGTGACTTTTCGTAGATACACATTACATATAGACACATCTGGTGAGATGTAACTTTTGATTGCATAATTAGGACAATAAAGGCAAAACAAGTAGAAAGTACAAATTGTTGCCATTAACTATGCTATACTTGTTGAAGTAAACAACCAGTGTGCTGTAGCATAGCCACCAGATTACATAAGTGCATAGTGCACACTTACATTTTTCGTAGTACTGTAGTTCCTACTTAGTGACTACTAAGTATCCTACAGATTCCTACAGATATTATTAGGTTATGAGCCCTGCCTAGCAGTGGAATCTGGAGATATGAAATGGCAAATTCAAGTGTGCCAACACTCACACTTGATGGAAGGAATTGGAAAGTTTTCTGGGTGAGCTTACTTAAAGCTGCAGCCATGAAGGGCTGGCTGAGTATTCTCTCAGGCCAGGAAACAAATGATGAAAGTTTATGATAGGAGGGCAAGGATGCTCAATTAAAAATGCTGTTTTACCAGACAGTACCAATCCCGCTCATACTCAAGATTTGAAAGCTCAGGACATCACACAAGATGTTCGACTACCTAGCAACAAAATTTTGAGACCCTACCCCAATATCCATACCTACTGAGAAGCCTATTGAGGCATTGAGTGACAACAAGATGCAAGAATCATGTGCAAAGCCTAATGAATTGTCAGTGGAGCTGCCAAGTGAGGAGAGGCTCAAGGATGGACTTACTGAGGTGAGAAGCAAAGGTGAAGCTGAGGCCACAGTAGGAGCAGCCCAGCAGACTTCATCATGAAGTGTCAAGGTTGAAGACCACTTACCTGAAGTGCCAAGCAAGCTGCACATGGCACAGAGTGAGCTGCACTGGGAGCAGCCAAGTTCAAGGGCAGGAGAGCCACTTGAAAGTGAGCACTCAGATGTGCAAAATGGGATGGTTGAGGTGCCATATGAGGTCAAGGATGTCAATGGGGCAGTGGAGCTAGCCAGCAAGGCAGCAGGATGTGCCAGAGGAGTTGACATGAGCAACAAGGTGGCCCACAAAGACCTACCAATGAAATTGTGTGATGGAAGTGCAATGAATCACTTGCCAGGTGCACAAGGATTGCTGCTCGAGGGGGAGCAGGCAGTGTACATGAGCAGCAGCCCCAGAAACCTGAACAGCATTGAGAACAAGCAGCTGAGGCTCATAAATGTCAACTTGACCTGTGTCAAGACTGGTTCTCAACAGTCTCTGAGAGGTCTGAGGGTGTAGGAGGGTTATAACAAAAGTCTGGGGTGTTGGAGTTTAGTGTACAATCTTTGTACACTAGTCTTGCTGAGTTCTGGAGTCAGAGCTATCCAGAGCTGTCTGGGATTGAGTGAGATCGATGAGTATCTTATTTGATATTCGAACTGAGGTGCTATGACATATGTACAATGGCTTTTATACTACAGAGAACGTGCAAAAGCAATGTCTGGGGTGTGTTGACTGCCAGAGCGCAGTATGGATGATTCAGAGTATTAGTGAAGTATTAGTAAGGTAAGCCAGTAGTCACTGGATAACTGGATGTATGAGGATTAGTCAGATATATGAGTATGGTGAGTCACTTAGAGGCATGAGAGACATATACTAAATATAGAAATGGAAACAGAACAAAACCAAAGTTAGAGATGGAATGGGGTTACACAATGGAGTCCTGTAGGGTGAAAACAATGCCAAAGGCAACTGGGTTGTAGTCTGGGCCTTGCACACATGTCATGGATGTGACAACCTGCTACAGACATACTATGGACATGGATACAAGTTTTCATAAAGCAGATGTCCCAAGTATGGGCAGTGGCACCATGAATGGCCAGAGCCACTACCCTGAAGAGCCACAACTTACTGTGTATGACCCAGGCAGCACCCTATGACAGCCAATGGCTCATAGCCTAGCCAGGAGGCTGAGATGGATGAGGAGGGCTCCTGAGTGCCACTCGAGGGGGAGCTGGCAGATTGTACAAGTGACCATGCTGGGAGTATGAGCAGCAATGAGAGAAACCTATGAGGGCATGCGAATACTTCAAGAGTGCTGGGTATGCATGCAGATGGTTCAAGTGGGCAAGAGGAGCCTGTAGACCCCCAAGTCAAGTCCACAGGCCATAATTGTTGGAATGAGAATCCACACTCTAGGCTAGTAAGGGATGGCTGGGTGGCCTAGTGGTAAGGCACCCCAGCACTAGTGGGAAGACCCAGGTTCGATCCCTGGTCTGGCCAGTATTTTCAGTCCAAAAGGTTATGAGCCCCAATGGTGCTGGAAACTGGTCCCTGCTGGAAGCACACAATAAGCCACTCATTTTGGGGTGGTCTGTGGGTGGGACAGCTGTGGAGAGCTGTAATGAACCCATTACCCAAGGATGGAGGGGGTGAGTGTGGCTTCAGAGGGAAGTGTTGGAATGTGAATCCACACTCTAGGCCAGTAAGGGATGGCCGGGTGGCCTAGTGGTAAGGCACCCCAGTGCTAGTGGGAAGACCCAGGTTCAATCCCTGGTCTGGCCAGTATTTTCAGTCCAAAAATAATGGCAAGGATGACATGATGAGCAGTGGCAACATCAACTCAGAGCGAGTTGAAGCAGCACTGCTGGCTAGAGAGAGTCAGGATGCATATCAAGGCCAGAACGAGCAAGGTGACTTACCTGTGTTGTCATGGCATCTCACAACCACCCGAATGCATTCCTACGAGGCTGTTAGACTGAGGCATTGAAGAGGACAAATTAAATTCAAAGCTAGAAAGGTTAGCAGAGTATGAAAGGGTGAGAATACCTTCCAGGGACATGGCAATGCAATTCTGCATCCTCGAAAGGGCATTGGAATGCCAAAGAACCTCACTGTCGAGTCCAAGACACTACAGGAGTGCCCTGAAGGCATCAGAAGCCAGTGTGGTGTTGATATGAATGTGTCAAGTTGAACTAGAGGGCCAGGAGGCCAAGATGAGGTCAATGAGACCTTTGAAGATGTTGAGGATGAGCTGAGATCCCAAAATGATGGCAAATGAGTTGAGACAGATAGGTGGAAGTGCTGGATGGATGGCGCAATGAGCAGCACACACTGCAGCTCAAAATGAGCCAAAACGAAGCTGCTTGCTGAGGATGAGGCTGGTCAGCACCAGTGGCAGCAGCACAAGCTGAGAGATGTACCTGGGCCACCCACAAGACTCTGGAAGTGATCCTATGAGACCATTAGGCTGAGGCATCGACACAGATGAATCAAAATTGAATCTAGGAAGGTCAGCAGGCTGCAGAAGGGCAAAGACACATACCAGAGATGTGATAATGTGATTGCACATCCACAAGAGGGGATAGGAACATTATGAAGCCTTACTGTTAAGTCCACATCAGCAAAACAGTCTTTTTGGCACAGAGGTCACAGTGCCACAGTGATGTCACAGCTTCCTACAGTGTCACAGTGCACAGTCAGGTACAGTGTGACAATTGTGTGACAATACCATGTCACACAGCCCACAGTTACCCACAGGCTCCCACAGAGTGACAGGCCTACAGACACACAGTGCTACAGAGATAGGGGCTTCCCACAGATGCCACTGTACAACCATGATGACATAATGAAAGTTGTGGGGCTGGATCACAGGATTGTGGGTATCTCATCAATATACCCAAAAATGGGTGAGAAAAATGAAAAATACTGAAAAAATTGGATGTCTCAAAACTTAAATTTCAAAGATGTCATAATAAAAGTTGTAGTGCCTGACTAGAGGACCCCAGAGGTATACTTATCTCATCCATCCATGCAAAAATGGTTGAGATATAGGCAAAATACAATTTGTGTAGTATATTTATTACCAAAAGTGTAGTGTTGTGGCACATTTTTGATTACCTAATGAGTGTAGTAGTAATTGTTTTGATTAGCAAAAGTGTAGTAAAGTCCACTGTTTTGACTACCAAATGAGTGTAGTGTTTTGTAGTGTTTGATTAGCAAAGTGTAGGGTAGATGAGTATTACCAAAAGTGTAGTAAAGTCCACTTTTTTGACTACCAAATAAGTGTAGTGTTTTGTAGTGTTTGATTGGCAAAGTGTAGTGTAGATGAGTATTACCAAAAGTGTAGTAAACTCCGCATTTTTGACTACCAATTAAGTGCAGTGTTTTGTAATGTTTGATTAAGAAAGTGTAGTGTGCATTTGTACTACCAAAAGTGTAGTGTTGTGCTGCTTTTTTGACTACCAAATATTTGTAGTGGGACTAGGCATTGTAGTGTAGTGCTGATTAGCAAAAAAGTGTAGTCATGATTAGCTTTGTTGTGTAGTTGGCACAGCCACTAATAGCTCGAAATTTTGCAAAGTTACAAAAATACCCCAAAATGTGATATAGTGGACACTAAAACTCACACCTTTCGCACAAGCGGCCAAAGCCGACCACACAAAGGCCAATTCCTACTATGGGGTAGTGTATGCCATTAGTCCACTACTACTATGCATTTGATTACCAAAAAGTGTAATGGTATTAGAAAAAAGTGTAGTAGTAGTAGTAGTAGTAGTAGTAGTAGTAGTAGTAGTAGTAGTAGTAGTAGTAGTAGTAGTAGTAGTAGTAGTAGTAGTAGTAGTAGTAGTAGCAAATTGCCTAGTAGTATTAGTAAAAAGTGTAGTAGTACCAAAAAGTGTAGTAGTATTAGCAAAAAGTGTAGTACAGTTAGTAAAAAGTGTAGTAGGTAGTGTTATTAGCAAAAAAGCATAGTTCTATTAGGCTATTATGTGGTAGTACTTGAATTTGAATATATTACTACTTTTGATTTGATTTCTGTGTGACAGAGTGATAATCCTATTAGCTTGAAAGTGTAGTGGGATTAGGAAAAATGTGTAGTAGTGGTATTAGTAAAAAATGGTAGTGGGATTAGCAAAAAACAGTAGTGGGATTAGGAAAAAAGCATAGTGGTGGTATTAGCAAAAAACAGTAGTGGGATTAGGAAAAAAGCATAGTGGTGGTATTAGCAAAAAACAGTAGTGGGATTAGGAAAAAAGCATAGTGGTGGTATTAGCAAAAAACAGTAGTGGGATTAGGAAAAGAGCATAGTAGTGGTATTAGCAAAACATGGTAGTGGGATTAAGAAAAAAGCATAGTAGTGGTATTAGTGAAAAACAGTAGTGGGATTAGGAAAAAAGCATAGTAGTAGTATTAGCAAAGAATGGTAGTGGCATTAGCAAAAAAGTGTAGTAGTTGTACAGGACTGTACAGTGCTGTGACAGTACTGTACAGGGGGGGACCTTTCTGTGGCACTGTGGGCACTGTAGTGGGCTGTCGCAAGCTGTACAGTGCCATACAGCAACTTATGGTTTTGCTGATGGCCACCCAGGGCACACTGGAAGTGCCGATGACATGTCAGAGATGATGCAGGTATTGCACAGAGGGATTGGAGCAAGGGGCAAAGGGCAGAGCACTTGCCTTTAGATTTCAGTTGAGACTTTGGTCTTTGGAATAGAGGAGAGTGGTAGTAGTTCTGAGTGAGAACGAAGAGAGATGTATATGCAAAGTTCACTACTGTCCTGGTACCATCCAAGGACCTTTATATACATGTGGGCTGCACACAGACCAGGTGTGCTGTCAGCGTAAGTAAAACTACCATATATGTAAGTAAGAGGACCTTCCTAATAGGTACTACTCTGTCTTTCTTCTAGGAACATGTTTCCAGTAATCCAGTATGAGAGAATACCATAGAATAGTATGGAATGTACTATTCTTGGAACAACAATCACATGTAAGTGATAGTAACTGGTAATAGTTTCAACACTCCCCCTCACTCTAGAAAGGTTGGAACACCAGACCTAATGATGAGCAATTTTCTTCAAACTTTTGCCAGGTTAAGGACTTAGTAAGTCCATCAGCTCTTTGTTGAGTTGTATTAACATACTCGATAACAAATAAGCCTTCTTTGATGCATTCATGAATGAAGTGCCATTGTATATCAATGTGTTTGGAATGACCATCAGATACAGGGTTTTCTGCAATGAAGCGAGCACCCATATTATCAGAATAAAGAATGGTCTTGTCCATTTTGAATGATAGTTCCTCGAAGAGCATATTAAGCCATTTTATTTGCCTGGCTGCATCGCACATTGCCATATATTCTGCTTCAGTAGAAGAGAGAGCGATTGTCTTTTGCTTTCAGGATCTCCACAAAATTAGGGAGCTGCCATAATACATGGCAAAGCCAGTTGTTGAGTGATGAGTGTCCTTATTTGAAGCCCAATCAGAATCAGCATAGCCATAAATTCGTCTTTCATTTCCATGATAATAAAGGCAAATGTTTGGTGTGGATGCCATGTAACAAACAATGTGCAATGCCTGTTTGAGGTGCAAATCGGTAGGATTTGACATGTACTGCGACATCTGGATAACCAAATAAGCAATGTCTGGTCTGGTCCCCAGAGCCATATAAAGTAAGGATCCTATAACTGATTGAAACCTGGAACAAAGTTGTGAATTTGATTGATAATTTTGAGGAGCTTTTTCTGGGATATAACCAGAAGGTAAAAACATGCGAACAGAGGTCGTTTGCTCCATGCTGAATCATTTGATGACCTTTTGGACATAGGGAAGTTGATCTAACCAGATTTCTTTGGTTTGGTGATTTTGTTTTATCTGGATTCCTAGGTATTCTTTTACTTTGCCTAGATCTCAAGATTCCCATTTCTTCATGAACTCATCTTTCTTCTTCTTGATTAAAACTTTGTGTGACCTGAGGAAAAGTCCATTGTCCACATAAACCAAGAAAACAACAGTGCCAGCTTTTGAGTGATAGAAATAGACACTGGCATCAACTTTTGATCGGAGGAAACCCATCCGAAGTAAAGACTGGTGTAACTCTTTGTTCCATGAGAGTGCTGCTTGCTTTAAACCATAAAGGGCTTGCAGCAACCGATAAACTTTGTGCTCATGACCTTTGACTCAAAAACCATCTGGTTGTTCCATGTATATCTCCTCATCTAGCTTGCCATAAAGGAAGGTGGTTTTAACATCTAGCACTTCCATTTCCCAATTGTGCTGCACAGCATGAGCTAGTAGGATATGCACTGTTTCAAAACATGCGACCAGAGAAAAGGTTTCTTTGAAGTCTATCCCATACTCTTGGGTAAAGCCCTTGGCTACAAGGCAAGCTTTGTGACGACCATCACTTTTAATAGCATAAACCCATCTTGATTTAACCAGTTTTCTTCCTGGAGGAGGATCCACTAGAGTCCAGACATTTCTTTCTTCAATCGATTTCAACTCATCCTTCATTGCATCAAATCAAATGGTTTGTTCAGTTTTCGGAAGTTTTAAAACATCCTTGAACTGTTTGGGTACATCTTTTATTCTTGCAGCTAGTATTGTCACAAGAGAAGCTTCTTTAGCTTCTTTGGATTCTGCACCATGAAAATGAAAGGGTTCAGCTCTAGGTTGTTTGGGATCTGGTAAAAAAGGTGAAGGCGGTCTCTGCTCTTCAAAGATCCTTTGATTATCTCATATATTTTGAACTTGTTCTTTGACCATTTTATGTACTGCATCTCGTTTATCTCTGATTTCCTTTTCCACCTTGACTGGATCTCTTCTTTCTCCATAGATATTTCCAGGTCATAGGGGAGGTCAGATAACACGAGCTGGTCTTCCTTCTCATTGTGGGATGACCATAGGTTGATTTGGCTGAGCTCAAACATTAAAGGGTTGATGAGGATGGTTCAGCCATTGTTGAGGTATCTCAGGCTGTTGATTGGTATGCGAGTTTGCCCCATTAGAGTTATCTCTTGATGGATAATGCGGAGGTCCAGCATCCTGGTCTCCATCATCTTGCAGTGGGTTTTGTTGTTGTGGACTTGGTGGTCAAGATTGGCTTCTCTTGTCCGCAGGGTGATCAGGCCCATTATCCATCCAGTCATCGATTGGTAACGTGACATTATCTGGTTGGTTCATCACAGGGATAAGGTCGGAGTCATCGGATTTGTTCTCCCTATTTCCATCTGTACTACAAGAAGGAAAAATGTTTTCGGCAAATTTTGCTGTTCTAGCAATTACTATTTTCTGGCCATGAAGGAAATGATATCCTTTTGTATTTGGTTCATACCTGAGGAAAACCATCTCAAGGGCATGTGGTTCCAATTTATCTTTGCATTGATCCTTCGGGCTCCAAACATATGCCAAACAACTGAATACTCAGAAGTAAGAAATGTCAGGTTTCTTTCCTAAAAAGAGTTCACAAGGAGTTTTCCAGAGGGATCACTGCAATGGAGTTCGGTTATAAACTTGTAAGGCAGCACCAAAGGCAAAGTTCCAAAAACATTTAGGAACACAAGCATGGTGGCATATAGATCCTGCTTTCTCAAGAATAGTTCTATTGAAGTGTTCTGCATGTCCATTTTGTTGTGGTTGATCTGCTATTGAAAGCTCATGAATTATGCCCTTGGAGTTGAGGAGTGTTTTAAACTTGGTTCCCATAAATTCTCCCCCTCAATCAGAATGGAAAGTCTTCAAAAGACAACCTGTTTGTCATTCAACAATGGATAACCAATCGTGAAAGCGTGGCAAGGTGTCAGACTTGAGTCGGAGATACAGGCAAAAGCCAAAGGAAGAATAATCATCAAGCAGTGTGAAAACATAACAACTGCAATAATAGGATTCCATAGGCAATTCAAGAAGATCAGCATGCACAAGTTCAAGAGGTTTCAGTGCACGTTTGGACGATGTATGGAAAGGATCAGAAGCCATTTTGCCAGATGCACAACCTCGACAAGTTGGCATGGGTTTTGCAATTAGCTCAGCAGGAAACCCAGAAACATGGCATAAGCAATTCTTAATAACAGACAAGCCTGGATGTCCAAGGTGATTGTGCCAAAGTATAAATTTATCCTTGGATAACACCCCTAGGTCTACAGTTTTAAAAGCACTGGAGGAATGGACAGGTGTTCCATAGAACCAGTGCAACTGCGAGGTAGACAAGGTATCAGCCTTGAGGACGACACGACCATTGGGAGTATGGATCACCTTGTGTTTCATTGTTGCATGGCTAGTGTAGCCTTGCTGTAACAAGCAATTTTGTGAGCATAGGTGTTTGGAGAAATCTCCATGTATTACGTTTTGTAATGTCAGGAATGACTGGTTTTCAAGTTGTAATACAACAGTTCCTTTGCCTAAAAGGTGGACAGGTTCTTTGCCAGCTGTATGTCCAAAAGCAGTGGCAGGAAACTTTCTATAAGTCATAAAGTCAGCATGACAAGGGGTTACATGATCAGTACACCCCAAGTCTAACATCCACATATAATTTTTAGACATGACATTGATCGTGTGATTGGTTTCCAAATCACAGGGATACAAGTCAAAGACATCATCATTAACACCATAAGAGAAACCAGAGGCTCTCTGTGTTAAGGTATCTACTTCATAATTGTTAGGTAGATGTACATATCATATTGGCTTTGGATATCTATGCTTGGATACTGAAGCATGGAAATCTTGTAAAGAGACTGTTATGCGGTTACATTTATGCCCAGATCTCTTAGTGCCTTTACGAACTGGTGGTACATTCTCCTCTCTCTCATTAACACTGCTGTGTGTTGTGGTATTTTGAATTCCACTTCTGGATCTATCAATATTTGGACTGGAGTTGGAAATGTCATCGAATCAGTTTCCTGATTCAACAGATGGACATCTCCTCCTTGCCAAAGTTTGAACTCCATGTTGTGTGGGAAGATCCAGAAGTACCCATAAACGTAGTTGTTCTACGGTTCATAAACACACATGGCAGTGACAGGGAATGTCAACAGTGGAATTGGGTGCAGCAGAATCAACATACTCAACTGTTTGTGGTATGGTTTCCAGTACTGGAACAGGAGTGATTTCCTCAGAAAATTCTTCGAAACAGGAGGTGTCATCAATGGATGTCTCATTGATGTTGACATTATAAGATTCATAGCCTTCTTCATACTCTTCCTGGTTGTAATCCTGAGTATCCTCTGGATTTTCTTCTTCATTATAGTCAACAGTGGAAAACCTGCCATGACCATGACCACGACCACGAGTAGCTCGTTTCTTTCCTTTACTATTGTTGCCACTTGACTGTGGCTGCTGCTGTTGCTGTTGCTGAGGATATGGGATTCCCGGACGAGGGAAACCACCTCTTCCTCTGAACGATCCTCTTCCATGAGTATTCCTGTTGACATGTTGTTCTGTTGGATGAGATCCTTGGCATTTATGGCATTGAGGAGGTTTGGAGAGACGATTAATCAGTGGTTGTGCTGATGTAGAAGATGAAGCTTGGTTTGCTTCTAATTTCGGCAGATGAGACTGCCCAGTGTGGTGTGATGATAACTCTTTTAGACATGGGACGACATCTACCATTTTTAGATCCTCTGTTTTAACCAATGATAATATATTTGTGGGACCTGTACCCCACTTGTTGGTGAACATGCCACAAAACATCATGCATTGGACTGGTTCAGATAAAGTAATTCCTTGAGCCACAAGTGAGCCCAGAATCATGTTTACTTCTGCTAACTTGGAACCCAAGTCATCAGAAGGATTAACCCAAATCTTGAGGAGTCTCAAGAAGTCTGTATATGCAGAGACAGCAGTTGGTGCACCATAAGACCTTTGAAGGGTGGTCCACATATTATTGGCAGTGTCCAAAGATTCTAAGGACACAGAAATAACTGGGTCACAATATAAAAGAATAGTGCCCATTCCTCAGTTATTTTTGGTTCTCCATGCTGCAACCACTGGAGCATTTGTGGGAACAGCAGGATCAGGGCAGGTAGAGTTGCCATTTACAACATCCCATACATCAAGTGTCATAAAATATCCTTTGATCATGGCTTTCCAAGTAGCATAATTGGAGCTGTTAAGACATGGAATGTTCTTTGATGCTGATGTTTCCTTTTGATTGGCCATGGTAAAACTAGAAAAACTCTAGAATTAGCATGTTGTCAAGAACCTGGTTGGAACCCAAGCCAATGGATGCCAAGGCTTTTCAGTAAAAGGTATGACGTTTCTTTTGAGAAGGCCTTTTGTATTGGCATTGTTTCTTTAACCCATTCCAGTTGGGATTAACTTTCTCTACAGGAGAGTCCCATCCTTTAGCAGTATAGTGTCGCTTTGGTAAATGTAGTCTTTCTAACTCGAGAAACTTGAGATTGGGAAAATAATGATATGCCATGAAGTGCAGAAATCCAATATCAAGTAATGAATAAGTTTGATGTTCATCCCTTAAAGCTATCCCTCCATGGAAACCAATGGAGTAAGGGAGAACAAGTTGTGAGTAATGGATGGATTTCAAACACATCAACTGGAATACATTTACAGGTTGATAAGAACTACATTGCACAAGGTCATAAAAAGGAGGTCACCCATATCCTGCATATACTTCAGGATAGTTTCCTGGTAAGGGAAACATGTTTGGCAACATGGTTACCATGTGCTTGTTGATAACGTTGGGCAAAGATTCCTCAGTGGGTTGGAGACAACGAAGCATCTCCACTACCTTTCTCACATTCTCTTTCCAGATCCTGGAGAATCGTCAATTTAGAGGGCCATAAGACCCACTTTGTACTTCCATCAGTAGCTCTCCACCAGAGATGCTCTGTATTTGTGTTGTATCTGCCATACCGGCCCATATTGATACAGTGTTTTCGATCCTGCAAGAATAATATGACATCGGGATGACGACAGTCTCCATCACTTCTTTTCTCTCGGAGATAGCCTGGACAGATCTGGAAGGAGGCAGAGTTGGAGTTCCAAACTCTTCTAAAGCCGCTTTCCAAATACTTGTTCCAAATCCAAAGAGAAGGGATGAGCCCATAGAATCTTGCAAAGTTGTAGAGAGGGTGGGCTCTTCCTTTGAAATAAAAGAAGATGTCATTTGTGATGGTAAAGGCAGGGATCATGTGGAGGGCTGGATCTTCATAGGTGAATGAAGGCACATCTACACCATTGAAGTTAGTGATGGCATTTAAGGTGGAGGTGGGTGTGAGTTTAGGAAGGCAATCAATGAAATAGGAATGGTAGGAAATGTGGAGTTTAGAGCTTCCCATAGGAGAAGTATAGTCGTTGGCAATAACCAATGGCAATAATGGGGACTACATGCTGCAGAGATGGTGATCTCAAGAAAGTAGAGCAGCATTCTCTATAGACCACTTCTTTCCAAGTATGGCAATTTTCTTTGTAACAATCCTCAATGAATCCAATCATGTGTTTGATATACCTGTCATGCAAATACTCTTCCATTGTACTCACCTTCTTGAGTGCAAAAGCGGTTTCCCACTCAGCAGCAATTGGGAAGGGTTGGGAAGGTAAAGCAGGAGGGAGGAAGATGGTGTTCTGGTTGACAACAACAGTGGACATCTGGATACCAGATGTGCGTCAGCATAAGAATGTACTCGAGAGGAGAAGATGAAAGGATGTGACTACAAGAGATCGAACTCAGCAAGCTGATTCGGATCCTCATCATCCTCATCTGGAGTCGATGGAGATAGCTTGATGACCTCAATAGATCTGCCTCGAGAGGAAAGGGGGTCAACTGGGTCATTAAAAGATGACTGCCAATCAATCCAATGATCATAGATTGTCACCATGGGAACATCCCTTCTTTGTAGTTCATCAATGGAAACAAACAAAGGTGGGAGATAAGGCAGTGGCGTGAGAGGATAAGGTGGGACTGGATCAAGATCAGGTTGGATATCTAAATCCTGGATCTGGTGAGCATCATAAGAAGGAGGAGATAATCAAGATGGCTTGAGATCTCGTGCTTCGATACTCATGGCTAACTGAATCCACAGTTGGTGATAACAGCCAAGCTGAATGTGATACTCTTGATATGACATGTATATCCCATGCCATACTGGAACTCCTAGAAAGGTTCCCCACATTACAGTTGAAAGAACAAGGGCCAAATTAAAAGGTCTGCTGACTGAATTTACCACAAAAACCACCTGACAAACACCTAGAACAAACGAAACAACTAAGGTGGCCAAAGCCCAACCTAGCGCTTCAGGTCCGTTCAATGGCATAGTCAATGACAAACGTCTTCCTCAATGATCTATTGTCCATTAGACAATAAAGCACCCTTATGTGGGGCTCATAACCTATTGCACAGAGGGATTGGAGCAAGGGGCAAAGGGCAGAGCACTTGCCTTTAGATTTCAGTTGAGACTTTGGTCTTTGGAATAGAGGAGAGTGGTAGTAGTTCTGAGTGAGAACGAAGAGAGATGTATATGCAAAGTTCACTACTGTCCTGGTACCATCCAAGGACCTTTATATACATGTGGGCTGCACACAGACCAGGTGTGCTGTCAGCGTAAGTAAAACTACCATATATGTAAGTAAGAGGACCTTCCTAATAGGTACTACTCTGTCTTTCTTCTAGGAACATGTTTCCAGTAATCCAGTATGAGAGAATACCATAGAATAGTATGGAATGTACTATTCTTGGAACAACAATCACATGTAAGTGATAGTAACTGGTAATAGTTTCAACAGCAGGGAGCACTCAGGCCTGGCAATCAACAAAGACATGACATACAAGCACAAGCATGATGTGACCTTCCAAATCAGGCAACTATGCTCATGTGCCATACCAAGTCTCACATTCCAAGGCTCAAAATCAAGCAGAATCACTCTCACACTGAATAGAATCCCAAGCGCATAAATCTGAGTCGACAGAAATGTTCTATATGACATATGGAAGCTATGTACAAAATTTCAGGGTGTGAAACAAGGAAACGAAGTCTCTACAGCTATTTGAAGGCCACTGAGCATGCAGACACAATGTGCATGCCACAGATGCGATGCAACTGTCCAAATTGGGCAACTACTCATGTGCACATGAAGTGCCACACCTCAAACTCAAGGCCAAGCCCAACTACAGACCACAAATTGTACCTAATGTTACCTCTGTGAAGTTGCTACTATACAGGTATTTTCTTTTATACCTATTTTTCATTATTTTGAGTACCTACACACACTACTGCTTGAGGGGGAGTGTTTATAGATGACAGTGGACATGGAGACAACATGTTTAGAGGGATGCTAACAACACTACAACAAGTGTTCCAACGTTTTCGGGAGCACAACCTGTCAATCTCACCTACAAAATGCAGGTTATTCATGACAGAGACTACATTCGCAGGTGCAACAGTAAGCAAGAAAGGAGTACAACCAGACTTAGCTAAGTTAACAGCTATCATAAACTGGAAAAGACCAGAGGATGCACTAAACCTATGCTCATTTTTAGGACTTACTGGCCACTTCAGAGACTTAATTAAAGGCTACGCAAAGATAGAGGGACCACTACACAATCTGGTCAAGCAAGCCGAAGTCCCACAACCTGTAACTAAATCAACGTACAGGAGGGCAATGACCAACTGCAAGTTAGTGGACAAATGGATGAGGGAACACACAAGAGTGTTCATGCAGCTCAAAATGGCATTAACTAGCGAGCCAACACTGCATGCACCAACATACAATGGCAGTCCCTTCATAGTCACAACAGACAGATGTCAAGAAGGACTAGGAGCAGTACTAATGCAACAAGTACAGGTTCAAACACCCAGCGGCAAAATGGTCAATAGGACAGTCCTGATTGCATTCACATCAAAACGAACCTCAGCATCAGAGTGCAAGTACAAGCCATTTCTACTGGAGTTTGCAGCACTCAAGTACAGACTCGACCACTTTGCAGACATCATATGGGGTTACCTGGTAGAAGTTGAAATGGACTGTCAAGCACTCAAGGACGTATTAACAAATGACAACTTGACGGCAGCTCATGCACAGTGGAGAGACAGTATACTGGCCCACAATATCATATCGGTAAGACACATACCAGGCAAACTAAATGTAGTTGCAGACAGACTCAGCCAACAATGGGACAACACGGCACGCACAGGCAATGATGGCAGCGAATGGTCGGTAAACCCTGAGCCAAAAGTGTTGACCGACATAGTCAACGACATGTTTACAATCGACTGAATAGACAAAGAACAACAAAAGCTACAGGAATGGTTTGTGAACGAGCCAATGTTCCTAGAAGTCATTGATGCAATACTAAATGTAGATACCATGGTAAACCCAAGAGATCATAGTAGGGCAAGGCACCATGTGTCACAATATGTCATCAAAAATGGACACCTCTGGTGGATATACAGGAAAACAAGCATATGACCCCAAAGCCAAATGGAGTGCATAACATGCGAAGAAGCTGAACACCATGCATACATGACACACTGCATGGGAGGACACTGGGGATGCAATGCACTGAAGGTAGCAATGACAGACAAGTATTTTTCACCCAAACTAGACATTTCAATCATGAATGCAATAGCGAAATGCGCTAAGTGTAAAAATTTTGGACCATCTCATATACACTCACTCCTCAAACCAGTCACACACAGACACCCATTTGAACTCCTAGTGGGCAACTACCTCAGCATGCCACAAGGGAAGGGCAGCTACCACACTTTAGGGCTCTTCCTAGACATGTTCTCACAACACCTATGGGTCATGAAGTTCAAAACAGCAGGTACTGCAAAAACGACCACCAACAGCCTGTCAATGATATTCAACATGTACATGGCACCAGAGATGTTCATGACAGATGGTGGAAAACACTTCAATAACCATGCAGTAAAAGAACTTTGCACTAAGTGGTCTTGCAAACATTACATAGTGGCAGTGTACTCGCCATGGGTCAATGGCCTAGTGGAAGGTACAAACAAGCTCCTCTTACATGTACTAAAAAGACTATGTGTGCCGGAAGTAGGAGAAGACAATGACGAACTGACATGCTGGGAAAATCTACCATGAATGTGGACAGATCACCTGGATGACACCATCCAAGCACTGAACAACCACATACTACCAGCCCTCAAGCACACCCCAAAAGAGCTGTTACTAGGCCTCGTAGTAGACACAAAACACACGAGACCAGAAGACTGCGTCACACCCATGGATGCCGTCCAAGCATCAGCACACATGGCATATGCAGAACAACAACATTTGGATGGGTACAACGAAATAGTAAGGCATGCAATCAAGCGCAAGAATGCATTTGACAAGGGGGTCCTGAAAAGATACCCTGGAGAAGTAATCTTCTATAAAGGACAACTCACACAAATCTATTGCAGTGATACTGACTACACATTCAAAACAGATCGAAAGCTGATACCAAAATGGTCAGTACCACACCATGTAGTGGAACAAATATGAAACACATACAAACTAGAGACCCTGCAAGGAGTGCCACTCCTGGGGGACTACAGCACAAGGAGACTATGCACATTCAAACCAAGACTGGGTACACGACTGCACGATGAACAAAAGGTGTACATGAAGGGTGTCCATGGAGAGAACATAGGACAGGACGAAACAGAAAGGGAAAGGGGGATGGGAGAACAGGATGAGGAGCCTAGATGGCCAGGCAGGGACAGTGACGAGGATGCTGCTGGGTCTTTTTTAGGGGGCCATATGTAGTAGGGGGAGAGGGGATGTATGAAGAGGAAAGAGAGCTTAGTCAGCAGGAACGTTCAGAGCGACAGGCACATGTATCGTAGTAGGTTGTGAACAGTCACGAGCAGGCTAGGAGCACAGTCCATCACAGCGAGTGCCCTCAGCCTACTCCAATGGAACTAACATACAGAGTACAGTAAAATTTCAAGGGGCAGAAATGTCAGAAAACTTCAGTCAGAGTACAAGTGCAGACAGCAGAGGTGAGGGATGGGATAAGGAGAAAGTATCTAAAAGGAATAGTATGGAACAGAGTAGCTTCAGAGTGCTCACCAACAGCCAATCAGGCAATAGGCCAAAAGCCTAAAGAAGAAGTGGCCCTGCTCCGTCCCACGTGGTGCAGCAGCTGTGCTGTGCCTGAACCAGACCATCAACCCAAAAGGAAGGTGACCCCTAAGTCAAGGGAGGATGTCACCTGACAGAGAGACATTAGTCATGTGGTAGTGCCAACAGAGTCCGACAGGGCCCAACAGAGAACAGGGTGGGAATGCACCGTACGAGTGCTAGGGTGAGCAGATGGGGGCAGAGCAGAGCAGAGAAGGGCTGGTAGCAACAGGGGAAGGCCCACAAGGATCAGATGGTCAGTGGTGGCATGGGTCAGGTTAGAACAGGAGCACAGTCATGACACCATCCGTGGTTTCCTGAATGCTTGAGGCTGTCCTTCAGTGGAACTGCCATTCCACTGAGTGAATACCATATTTGTCTCTGGGATGAACATGAATCTCCTGCTTTACAGGTATGTCAAGTTTCAGACCTGATGTCTATCATATAAGGCACCTGGAAGGTACCAAAGCTTGATATTTCCATTTCCATCCAGTACTACAGTCACTTCCATGATTTCATTGTATTGCAGAGATGAGGCAGTTTCCTGAGTCTGTCAGTGTTTTGTTGCATGGGCTACCACTTCTCTACAATGAGCTGATGTTACTGAAGAGATGTTTTGCAATCACCTGGGTGCTGATATGCTTGTACAATTACTTGAATCATGCAATCGGCCTGACATACCAGTGGCAGAGGAATGGATATGTCAGGCAGTGCACATTGTCCAGTCAGTGCCTCCTCCTGAAATCAGCTTTGCATATAGTCAGCAATTTTGTCTGTTAACTGCATGTGCCAACCACAGGGTGCTTGGGATGTTTGTTGCTGGTGAGACATTTTGAAAAACAAAAAAAAACAACAAAAAGAAAAAGAAAAACTGATTTGAGCTACTACTTCACAATATCCCAGGAGCTGGGACAATGAGCGAA
This sequence comes from Pisolithus sp. B1, assembly GCA_024663435.1. Lineage (NCBI taxonomy): Eukaryota > Fungi > Basidiomycota > Agaricomycetes > Boletales > Pisolithaceae > Pisolithus > Pisolithus sp. B1. Next base: position 200,834 of record JANFAA010000026.1, on the reverse strand, counting down.
AATTTGCCATTGTCCATTGTATTACATCACTATATTTTGTCATGGCTACAGACTACAAGCTAGAAGGCACTCACATGAATTAGGCTGTCCCATTCATGACTTGTACCAGCAAAATTCATATCATGGATGGGCCACCCCATGAGTTGTGCAGCCATACCCCACCTGTTACACTGGTCTGCCCTTCAGTTGCACGCTATATCTCCATATCACAGACTGGCCAGCCCATGAGTTTTGCCAGCCCATCCATGAGTTACACCCTCTCATTTCTTCTTATGGACAGGCCAGCCCATGAGTTGTGCCAGCCTACCTCATTCATTGCACTGGCCCATCCATGAGTTGTGCTGTTCTCACTCCATATCACAGATGGGCCTGCCCATAGGTTGTGCCAGCCAACTGCATCTGTTTGGCCGGTGTTACGCCTCAACCCGGCACCTTCTGTTTCCGGGCTAGAGCTGTGGCTACGCGCCTTCGGTCCCACAACCCTCGTCGTTTTCGGCTGCTCCGTCGTTGCATTCCTCATTGGGATGCGCGTTATACTCAAGAACCGGCCCTCGGGCCTCTATCTTTGGTAACCGATCCTTGATCGGTTACACGGCTCATCTCTCCGCATGGGCATAACCCCGTTACTGCTTTCAAGTTGTCGTGCGCCCTTCAATGGGCCTCTACCCAGTTTCTATGTCTAAGTCCTGTTTCTCTTCTATGACTCATCGTTGTCTTGTGCCCACTGTACCTTAGCTGCGCATTGTTGACTTCCCGCAGCGAGCCCACTTCGTGTGCTCGCTCCCATTGGTTCTCTAAATAACTATGATAGATGCCCACTCCTGGTGGGCTTCGGACATTGTCTCTTCTGGGTCCGAGACCCACTACGGTACAGGTATATAGAGGCTACTGTACCGATGTCGTTTCTTTAGCTTTTCGCTACCTTGCAACACGCCTCATTTATTTCCATTCTTTGGAAATACGAGTGACGATGTCCAAGGGTGCTCAAAGTCTCTATGCATCAAGGTACTCGGTTTCGTCACCACATCGCCTTATTACAAAAACACGATATCAACACCAAAACCTCATCTTTGCCGCTTTCTGTTCCTATACCTTTATTAGGTACTGCGAGGAACTCGCAGCATAACAAAAGCGAAAAGCTCAAACCCGCAGCTGTGACCATTCTTTGGACACGACGCCTGCTACCTCAAGAATTACATCTCCTTTAACGGTCCAGCTATTCTTTAGCCTGTAGAACCTCAAAGCCTTATCAAGACGTGTCAAGCCATCCCTCTACTTTTTCTACCGCGCCGTATCCTTTGCCCACGGTGTCGTCAAGACCACCACCACCACCTCCTCCCGAGTCAGGCATTTGGTCCTTAAGCAAGGGCAAACGGCGCGCTGCTCCACAACCCATACCTCGCAAGTACACTTCTCGTAAACCTACTGGGAGTGAATTTGAACGACGGTATCCTGATCAACCTCGATCCCTAACTCCACCGTCCTCCCTTCGCAACCCAGCCTTGTTGGGAGCTTACCGAGAAAATGAACTGGAGTCAGAGACCGATAACGAACCCTTAACTTTCGACGATAAATCTGACCTAGGATCCGTCGTCGGAGATACTCACATTCCAGACGTTGACGAAGAAAACCTTATCTACGTTATGTCTCATGCAACTGAAAGTCTAAACCTTGGATCTGGATCTGGGCAGGAAGCCGCAAAGCCCCCTTCCGGTCCGACCCCGCTTTTTAATCGAGAACCAACCGCTAAAGAGATCGAAGAAATTCGTGCCAGGTTCGCTGCCGCTACCTTGGTAAAGGACAATACCAAAAGACCTAATGGAGGTCAGGAGTTTAATCTCAACAAACCCCGTGTCTATAACGGCAACCATGACCTTTTCTTTACCTGGATCACGCAGGTTAAAGGTTATTTCCAAATTAACCAACACGTGTATTCTTCCGATCACCTCCGAATCGGGTTAACATTCTCCTTTATGACGGAAAGATCTGCCGCAGCCTTCGCTGAAGTGTATATTAATGAGCATGACCGTAGCGGACGCCTGTGTTACCGAGACGATTGGGAACAGTTCGAAGCCAAATTATGCGGAACGTTTGTTTCCGGAAATCCAGAACACAAGGCCCAGATCGAACTCGTAGCGCTGTCACAAGGAACCGACCCCTTCGAAACTTACGTTTCCCATTTCCTTTCCGTTTTTAACTGCACTGGTTATAACGATGACAACTTCAATGGTGCTATCTTCTTTGGACAAGGATTACGAAAGGAAATACGCGACTGGGTTCTTGACCATAAGGAACCTACTACTGTTTCCGAATGGATCGCCTTTGCAGGGCAAGCCGTTAGTAAGATCAAACAGAAACAAACCCTCGACAGAAGGAAAGCCAGTGAAACCCACTCACGTTATCATTTCCCATCCCGACCCTCAAGAGATCCCAACGCTATGGACGTTGATAAAAGACGTCCAGGAGATAGAAGAAGACAAAGTAATGTCCGGATGGTACGGTGTTATAACTGCACCGAAGAAGGACACTTCAGCAAGGATTGCCCGAAGCCTAAAAGGAAAAGCGTCAAGGAAATAGATGCGGAAGATGACAAGGAGGTCGAAGAAGGATCAAAGACCCCTAAGGAAAAGGGTTTTTAAAGGGGCGTTCTGAATTTTCCTCGTACAGTTCGCCCAAATCTAAAGACGTTTTGAGTGCCCGAGTCTCCTGTAATAGTATCACAAACGAATCCGAAATGTGTGCCCGATCTATTTACGGAACTCTGGAGCTTCTCAACTATGACAAAACGAGGATACCGGCCACAATAGATAGTGGTGCCGAAGTGAATCTCATAGGAGCCCGGCTAGTCGCCAAGTTGAAGCTGCGAACTTACCTGGTCAAAAGGACATGGGATATTATTGCCTTCGACAGACACGTGCGGTATACCGTCAAGAAGAAGGTCTTTTTAAAGTGCCGAAACATTGTTAAGCCGATCCACGAGTTTCAGGTACTCTGCTACATCAGCCCGATGGAAAAAGACCACCTAATCTTGGGAATGCCATGGCTCAGAAAGGAGATGCCAGTCGTAAACTGGCAAACACACAGGGTGGTTAGTTGGGGTGGTTCCCCGAACGAGCAACCGCCGAAGAAGAAAGACGATAAACATGAGGACAAGCTCGCCTCTGTAAATCGCACCACAATCTCGACTCAACTCGAGGTTAATGCTGGACCCCACGAAATCCCCGACCTCCCTCCGGAGTATGCTGATTTCGCTGAGGTCTTTTCCGAGATCGACATCCCGTTACCCCACTTTCGAAAAGGGTTGGACCACGAGATAAAAACAAAGGAAGATTTTCGGAAAGACAATAAGGCGCTCATGAAGAAGGCAACTCTATATCCGATGTCGCCGGATGAACGAAAAACCCTTGATGAGTTCATCGATGAAAACTTACAATGCGGAAAGATCATGCCTTCTGATTCACCCGTCTCAGCGCTGGTATTTTTTGTAGCAAAGAAGGACGGTACGAAATGACTGGTACAGGATTACCGGTATCTTAACTCCCATACCATCCACAACTCATACCCCTTGCCAAACATCCCGCAAATGGTAGACAAGTTATGCGAGTCCAAGTACTTCGCCAAGTTTGATGTACAATGGGGTTTCACCAACATAAGAGTAAAACCGGAGGACCAGTGGAAGGCCATGTTCCTGACACCCCGAGGCCTCTTCGAGCCGATGGTAATGTTCTTCGGCCAATGCAACTCACCGCCAACCTTCCAGCGGTTCATGGATACCACTTTCGCTGACCAACTCCATAAACGACAGCAATGTGGTTACATGGACGATGTCGTAATTCACGCCAAAACTATTCCAGAACTACGCAAATATATCTGGGAGTTCCTTGAAATATGTCAACAAGAACGACTGCGCCTTAAAATCTCCAAGTGTGTTTTTGAAAAGGAAGAGATCGAGTTCCTAGGGATGAAAATTTCTAAGGGGAATGTTCAAACTGTATCGGTTAAAACGGATGCTGTAGAAAGTTGGCCGACTCCCCACAACCTAAGGGACGTAAGGTCCTTTTTGGGTTTCTGTAATTTCTATCACAGGTTCATCCCGTCCTTTTCGCAACTGGCATGACCGCTCCATAACCTGTCCAAAAAGAACACCCATTGGCGTTGGAATGACGACGAAAACGCCGCTTTCACCTGGATCAAGAGCTTGTTGTGTTCAGCACCGGTGCTACAAATACCAGACCATCGCAAACCGTTCGCCCTCTTTACAGATGCCTCGAAGGTTGGGACTGGCGCGGTGCTGGCGCAAAAGGGACCCGACGATGAATGGCACCTGTGCCATTTCCTATCAGAGTCGCTAAAGGGAGCTGAACAGCGATACCAGGTCTTTGACCTCGAGATGCTCGCTGTCATACGCGCGTTAGACCCCTTCCGACACTACCTAATATCGCCAACGATGCCAACGGTGGTCTTCACGGATCACAAAAACTTGACATACTGGCAACATCCTCAGAAGCTTACCCCGCGGCAGGCCCGATGGCTTGACACCTTACAGGGGTATCCGGTTGTCTTCTCGCACACACCCGGAAAACTAATGGGCGCTCCTGACGCTCTTTCCTGTCGTCCCGACTATGGTGAGGAACCAGCTGTCACCGCTGCGGCTCTTCCCGAGGCCATGTGGCTTGACGGGGGGGAAAAATCCGACACCGTCCGCCCCGAACGAACTGCTGATGCCACCATGGTCTCAAACCAAAGCCGCGTGACGAGCGAGGAAGACGTTAATCACAGTCACAAGGGGGTTTACGTAATATCTCGAGAGGTATACGATCGCGCCACGAGCAAAACACCAAAGGACAATACGCTCTCGGAGGAAAACCCCGAAATACAAAAGGCACCACATGGGACGAAACAATACAAACAACGACTTTACGTACTGCCGAAAACTAGGAAGCAGTGTCTACACGACTACCATGACCATCCTGCTGCTGGACATCCGGGAGTAAAAGCAATGTCGAGGAAGATGAATAGGGAGGTTTGGTGGCCTGGAATGTGGAGGTCCATTCGCGACTACGTCAAGGGCTGTCCAATATGCCAAGCAAACAAGGTTATTACTCACCCGGTCACACCGCCCGTCACCCTGAACGACACGCCCAAAAACCCACTCCCGTTCCAACAGATATCAATGGATTTCATCACCGATCTACCTGAGTCAGAAGGATACAACTCAATCCTAACCGTCATGGACCAGGGGCTTACAAAGGCGGCTGTGTTCGTACCAACCAACAAAACCGTGGACTCCGTGGGCCTAGCCCGCCTGTTTCAACAGTACATCTATCAGAGGTATGGGCTTCCGGAGGCGGTGATTTCTGATCACGGTCCGCAGTTTGCATCGGCATTTACAAGAGAGCTGTACAAGTCACTGGGAATTCGAACCAAACTTTCCTCCACATACCATCCACAGACAAACAGAGAAAGTGAACGAGTTAACCAAGAACTCGAAACCTATCTACGTTGTTACTGCGCAGAGTTGCCCAACTCGTGGGCATGAAAGTTACCGGACGCCGAATTCGCTCATAACTCCTGGGTTCATTCTGTGCATGGACAAACTCCGTTCTCACTGCTTTACGGCTACGACCCCTCTCCGTATCCAATGGCGCGCCCCACTGCTGCGCCATCAGTGGATGACAGACTCCAGTCCCTAGCAATCAATCGCGACATCGCCCAGCTCAGCCATAAACAGGCACAAGATGTAATGCGATCTAGATCAAAAGGGGCGTACGTCGAACCGAAGGAAGGCGATCAAGTATGGTTGGACTCCGGCAACTTACATACTCAGGGCCAGTCCTCGAAAATAGAACCGAGACACCTCGGGCCCTTCCCCGTAATTGAGGTAATTTCGCCTGTGGCTGTTAAGCTGGGTCTGCCACCCACTTGGAAAGTACACCCGGTGTTCCACACATCTCGGATCCATCCGTTCACCGAAACCACTGAATATGGCAGTACGCCCCCACCTCCATTTCCAGATTTGGTTGACGACGAAGTGGAATGGGAAGTGGAGACGATACTCAACCACAGGAGCAAGGGGCACAGAAAGGGCCATGAGTACCTTGTTAAGTGGGTCGGTTTCCCCCACTCTTCTAACATGTGGGAACCCAAAGGAAATATAAAGGAGCACGCTGAGGAGGTGCTCGAACAGTATAAACTCGCTCGTCGCCTCAACTAAATGGCAAGCCCCCACTCCGTAAATACTGAAAACCCCGGCTCCGATTACTTCGATTATGACGACTCTATGCTCGCCTCCTGCCTCGCCGACGACTACATGGAGGTCTCAGCACCCTCTCCCGCGCACTCCCCCTCCAGTTCATTTCCCCTCCCCCGCGAGTTACTCGCTCACCCGTTCTCCGGAGCTCTGTCATCCACAGACAACGAGACTTCCACATCATGTGAACCCCTTTCTAACACCTCCGACTTCCGCCCTCTCGGAGGGCTCACGGTACGAAGGACGAAGCCCAACAAGGGCAAGGCCCGTTACCGACCCCCTACGCCAATGCCGACTATCCCCCTCATTGATCGACTCTCAGCCATGCCCTACGACAATGAGTCTCCCAGCGCCCAGGCCGACCCTTCCCGACCGTTACCCGCTTTACCCGTCACCGGAACCCTACCACACCAGCACTTATCGGAAGGTCCCGGATCTTCCATCACTCCCAAACAGCCAATGCCCCCGGTCATCGTCATGGAACCCATGACAGCACAGTTCTTCGACTATTGTTGGCTGCTTATGAAATACAACCCAGGGGACCCACTCGTCAGGGTCACACGAGAACAAGAGCAACGTTTACGGTTGCTGTGTCAGATCTTCCGAGGATCGGACGTAGTAGCGTCGTATGTTCCGAAGTTCCTCGATGTCACCCTTAAAACCCCCGACTCCACTGGTAACGCCACTTTCCTCGAAAATACCCTTCGCGCGGCAATCTCCACGATGGGAGAGGTCCAACATGACGTCGTTCAGATCTTACATCAAGATCTGGGACCGCTGGTCGCTAGTTCCTTTCGCCGCGCAACGGCTGATAGACCTGGAAGAACCGGTCTGGATGTCCTATGCCAGGTGGCTGCTGCTGCAGAGAGAGGAGGATCGGGGTTTCATAAGGTACACTCAACACCGCCCCCTGAATGGGGTTCTTTCCAGACATCGCCATGGACCGCCCCTGACGCCCCAAGAGACCGAATGACTGTCGGAATTGACCCTTCAAGGCTTTCTGTCCCTCCTGTTAAGGTCGAGACACCTCCTCCGGCCTCGGAATCAGAAGAACGAATGAAAACAAGGATCTTCCAACAGGCCGCTGCAATCTTAGCACGCCGTTCTACCACCGACGCCACCGTTTTCGATTGGGAAGCCTTCCTCAATAAGTCGTGTGAAAGTGCTTGGGGTATCGCTGATCAAAAACCTTATAACACGATTCACACACTGAGTTCCTTTCCCGCCGCTCCGTTTATTGTCTTGGAGCTGGAGGATAAATTGCGCTTTTACCTTGGTGGTCGTATCCAGGTTCCATCCACCCATCCTCTTCACATCTACACCTGCTATGACTGTGGCTACATAGGTCATTGGTCCTGTGGCCATGGGTCAGGTTCTCGCTGGATGGATCCTCAACATGCAGCCGCTGTCTACCCGTTCGCTCCTCCCGTCCCTCAGCCGTCCTCTCCCGACCCCTCGCCTCCCGTCACGACCGCCTCCGGTCGTCGTTCGACCTCGCCGCGCACCCTCCGAACTTGTCGACCAGGAGCTCGCCACCCTTGAAGGGGGGGTAATGTTACGCCTCGACCCGGCACCTTCTGTTTCCAGGCTAGAGCTGTGGCTACGCACCTTCAGTCCTGCAACCCTTGTCGTTTTCGGCTGCTCCATCGTTGCATTCCTCATTGGGATGCGCGTTATACTCAAGAACTGGCCCTTGGGCCTCTATCTTTGGTAACCGATCCTTGATCGGTTACATGGCTCATCTCTCCGCACGGGCGTAACCCCGTTACTGCTTTCAAGTTGTCGTGCGCCCTTCAACGGGCCTCTACCCAGTTTCTATGTCTAAGTCCTGTTTCTCTTCTATGACTCATTGTTGTCTTGTGCCCACTGTACCTTAGCTGCGCATTGTTGACTTCCCGCAGTGAGCCCACTTCGTGTGCTCGCTCCCATTGGTTCTCTAAATAACTACGATAGATGCCCACTCCTGGTGGGCTTCAGACGTTGTCTCTTCTGGGTCCAAGACCCACTACGGTACAGGTATATAGAGGCTACTGTACCGATGTCGTTTCTTTAGCTTTTCGCTACCTTGCAACACACCTCATTTATTTCCATTCTTTGGAAATACGAGTGACGACGTCCAAGGGTGCTCAAAGTCTCTACGCATCAAGGTACTCGGTTTCGTCACCACATCGCCTTATTACAAAAACGCGATATCAACACCGAAACCTCATCTTTGCCACTTTCTGTTCCTATACCTTTATTAGGTACTGCGAGGAACTCGCGGCATAACAGCCGGCCTGTCCATGAGTTATACTCTCTCATTTCTTATTATGGACAGGCCAGCCCATGAGTTGTGCCAGCCTACCTCATTCGTTGCACTGGCTCATCTATGAGTTGTGCTGTCTCACTCCATATTGCAGATGGGCCTGCCCATAAGGTGTGCTGGCCAACCTCATCTGTTTGGCTGGCCCATCCATGAGTTATACTCTCTCATTTCTTATTATGGATGGGCCATCCCATGAATTGTGCCAGCCTACCTCATTCATTGCACTGGCCTGTCCATGAGTTGTGCCATCTCACTCCATATCATGGACAGGCCAGCCCATAAGTTGTGCCAGCTGACCTCATCTCTTTGGCTGGCCTGTCCATGAGTTGTACACTCTCATTTCTTTTTATGGAAGGGCCAGCCCATGAGTTGTTACCTCATTTATTGCACTGGCCCATCCATGAATTGTGCAGTCTCACCCACATCACTGACAGGCCAGCCTATGAGTTGAGACACCCTATCTATTCATTGGATGGGCCCACACACTTGTTTATACATTATAGGAGGACACCGGGCCTGTTCATATGTTACACATATTCAGTTCACTCATTAACAATGGGCCTGCTCATATGCTAGTGTCACTCCTGGCACTCGGGCCTGCTTATGTGTCATGTCATTATTCATTGGGCGGGCCTGCAGCAGGCTGTCCATGAGTGTTGGCATTTTGGCACATGGGCTGCCCATGAGTTGCGACTAAGTGTGACTACTATATGTGGGTTGTGATAGTGTAAATAGTCAGGAAAGTACTAAGCATAGATAGACAAAGGACCTACTAAAAAAATTGTAAATACTTTTTGTACTTCTTTGACTATCCATAGCTAGATAAGTACGAAAAGTACGAAAATGACTTCGACCAATTTACTGATGGCCTGTTGAGTACAAGAACATTGTTTTGAAAGTTCGGGTGCCATGTACTTGGTGCAAGTTAGGTAAGAAATGATTAATCAACAGTCGCTCATGATGTGCATGATGGCACAGTGAGTGTCACAGAATTTTGATATGAGTAGGTGTTTGGCAGTACATGGGACCCTAACCTTGTATGCCATTGCCAGGTCTAGGCGGGTATGCGTCAATGTAGTAAGATTAATGGTGGAGTATACCAAAAATAGCTGAGCTCACGTGATATAACCAGTGTGCGATGGGAAGCGAGAGCGCTGCCAAGAGCTTAAACCGCGGCAAGAAGGTAAACTGAATGCGAGCACGAGTTCAAGCCGGCATTGTTGGCGGATCCCATCCTTGTTGGAGCACTAACAACTGAGACGTAAATATGGCACCACTACGGCCATTGGTGAGAAGTTGTCTGTGAGAAGATTCCGGCATCAGCAGTGTGGTGGAGCTTGTGCATGAGTCCCCATAACAGCGACCGTCATTGTCGATATACAACTAGAACGATGTAAGTCGGAGAAGAGACCTCAGGCTACCACATCGAAAGCGTGGATAGTCCGATCTTCAAAAGGCGCTGACATCTTTCTCGGTGAGACGGGGAAGCTGTCATCATGGTCAAGATTTGTAAAAGTATGTACAGGCCGAACGTGTCAGGCGCCTCGAGCATAGATACAGAATCGAATATTCATACATAAAACGGGAGGATAATGGCGAAGTTCGCAACTGCTATGATCCTTTTTAGTTTAGTGGTCACTCAAAGAACTGTGCGATCACCCACCAGGAATTACACACAAGATAAATACACCTATCGGTGAAAAAAAAAAGTCACAATACAAACTCATCTCGCGAAGAAGCACCATCAAATTGGGTATCGAATATACATACAAGGCAACCGACCGAATATGAGGAGAGATGTACATGACCTATGGCAGAGTGATTGTCTGCTTGCTTTTCTCCTCTTCACCTCCATCGCTCCGACATCCGTAATAGTTGTGTATTTGCCCATCAACTCCCTCCAGTCTGTCATCTTGACGCGAGACTTTTCTTTCTACCCCTCCCGGCGGTCTTCTCAATGGTTCTCATACGTCAACAGGCGACATCAGCAACCAACATACCTAGCATCAGATCTACAACACCGAAATACACCTTTCTTTCTTCCCTCTAGTGAAAATGTGCTCACAACGAGGTATGCCACGACCACGTAGCGCCATCTATGAGTGCCTACGTACGAATAACGAAAAGAGCTGTCGTAAATGGATGAGAGTTGCGTCAACTGACATGACTCCGTACAATGAAGCCACGTACTGCATACGATGGCCTGATTCATGGAGAGCAAAGCATATCCATGGTGGGTGTTCTGGGCGCACCTGAAACGACAAGCGCATGAATAAGAGAAAGAATTGTAGATATACAGCATCTTCCGACTCGGAAACATCAGCTCACACTTCTGAGAACGAATAAATTACTGGCCACTGGAAAAACTGCATATGATATACTCGACGATCCAGGTAGGGAAAAGAAGTCCATATTTCTGTTGATATAGTGGCACATGCCATCGTCATTTGTGTGACTGTCGAGAAACACCCTGGATATTGGCTGATGAAGGGTAAAATAACAGATGCGTTCGGGTGTGCCCATATATACGTGGCCTCTTCCGCCGAGGTAATGAGGTGATTGTAGAGAGGAAAGCTGTTTCGATGTACACGTTTGGTGACTGCCAGAGATATGGGATGTGGTGCGATGGCACTCTGAAGTGCATTCGGTGTTACGAAGCTGACGTAGTAATCCTGCGATTTTTTTTGCGCGTCGGTTGAGTATCATAGGACGTACGCTTGTTTCTCGAAGCCAATAGACATGACTCCATTAGTGGCAGACGACGTGCGGTCAAGTCTGCTCCGAACGCTTATGTAACCGGACTTGGACCCGGCTCTGTTTACTTTCATTTGGTGCGCATACTTGCTTCTCTCGCTGGCTGGGTCGGACGCTCCCGTCGCATTCGAAAAAGTAAATGGCGAGTGAGGAGAACAAAGTTTATGCATCTTCTCCTGCTACTGGTCCGCCGACTTCCACACAAGTCACTGGACTATTTTCATACGTGCAGCCTGCCGCCCAATCGAAGTTCAGTTGCTTTTCCCTCCAAAGCATACCAGACTCTGTCGTGCTAACCATAGATTTTAAAGGATACCCGCTCTCATAACATCAGTTCTGTGTAAGTTTCTTATGGTTTCTTTTCTCCAGGAACGAAGTCCTTCGGCCACAGCCTTATGCGATATCTTGCCACAGTCGCAACGTCGGCTCTCGTTCCCCCTGCGGTCCTAGGACAAAATGTGTATTTCCCTCCATACCTCCACCGTGTCGGTTTTTCGTTTGTTTTTGGTGGTGCTGCATATGTCTTTGCAGCTGGGGACCATAGAAATGGTAGTGGGATCGCTACAGGTATGTATAGTTCCACCTTATATATTTGCTGCATTGCTTCCTGAATTTATGATATAGCATGGTCGTTAACCTATCTTTTCCTTCACCTGAGGAAGTCACTCAAAGCTCCACGGCATCCACTCACGCTCGCTATGGCAGGTGGAACCGCAGGATGTGCCGCCCTCTACGGCACCGAATACTTCGTATACGAGAATTAATATAACCTGCCCTTCTCTGAGATACCAAATTTCTGGCCAACTTCGTACCTGTGCCATCATGAAAATGGATCTATGAGTATTCGCGTAAGAGTTCTCAGGCAGTGGAGCGTTCCCCTTCCCTCCCTCTATTGTCTTTCCTGGGGTGTATTTCATTCGAAAATGTGATGCGAATGAGTAACGTTTAAAAGATGCGGATAACCTGAAATATCCCGCTTCCCGATGATGCGAGATGTGTACGAGGCATCGGGAGCAATCATTGATTTATACGTCCACGGGCCCAGCAGATGAAGTGGTCATCGACCACATCTCTTCAGCCTTTCAAGACAGCATATATGAACGTCAAACTTTTCACTTGCAAATGACAATGAAATTAATCCTGCATCGTACGGATCCTTAGATGTTTCCTGTCGCTTCTTCTCATGACAGACCTTCAAACGCCCGTAGGTCGAGTTCGAAGTCGTCCGGTGTGATCATGTCGGTTGCAACAATGGCAAGATAAAGTTGGTGGAGATTCGCGTCTAGTACTTCTGTGATACCACAACCGAACCGTTATCCGAACTCGAATCACCTTCGAACGGTGGAGGCGGGAGAGCGATGGTCATCTACATACCAGCTTTCTTTCCTTTTTTATGCCATCGACAACCTAGTTGTGGCGTCACGGAGGTGCTAGACGTGCTACAGACTTGCAGTAGATTATCCGGACATCCACAGGACAACGACAGTATTGCCATTTGGTATAGATGTTTGCATGCCTCAGCACGCGGGGAGTACGGCTTCGTTCTGCATTGGACCATCGCATATCTTACTGTACGAACTCGTGGCTGGAAAGTCCGTGTGAAATGTGCGTAAGTTCCAGATTAGACAGTATGAAAGAGTCGTCAAACAGCCACTATGATACTCGCTGGCTGTCTCCGCAGAAGGCCATTGAAATTATCCGTTGTAAGTGTAATTTGAAGTCGTTCTGGGCGAGAAGCACATAAAGACAGCGGAACATGCAGCCCATAGGAAGACGTTGCTGTGCAAGGAGCCACGTTAATACTCCAGCAAGCTGCCACTTGCGGAGGACACATAAACGAGGGTCGGCTCCCCGACGATGGTCAAGTTCTAATCCCTTTGCGCACGAAACGTTCTACCCTCTTCCTTTAATTCACATTCCAACCTGTGAACGCACGTTAGCTATATAGCAACGGATCAAGCCAGAGCTCTGTGTCTCTTCCCTAGCCTCTACGGCCACCATGCCACCCCCTCCACCCCCTCCACCTCCGCCTCCGCCATGGCCTAACTTCTTCAGCCAACCGCCACCTACGTACATGATTGGACCTCGAAAACCATCCAACCCTCTAGTCACTGTTGAACAAGCACAGGATCATCTCCAACTTCTCAGCGCATTTCATCGTCTCAAAATGACCGTCGAGGAGTGCAAGGACAACCGCATCCCTAGGTTCGCAATGCGGATGGACAGCGACCGCAGGTGGCGATGGTTTGTTCACCTCGCTATTGACAGGTAATTGGCCTTTTTTTCAGTCTCTTGTCCACGGTCTGTCCCGTATACGATATTCCCCCACAAGGTTTGAAAAATGGGTCGCAGCATTACAGTACGCTGCTGCTGGGCGATTCCTTGCCAAGTATCACCCTCCCCTCGACGTCTGCATCGTGTGGCATGCATATATGCTCTGTCCCAGGTAACAGTTCCGCAAACACGTTTCGACTTTGGGGGGCTTAATTGGGCGTCATGTATAGTTGGTATGCGGAGGATTGCGAGCGTCTTACAATGCTGCAGTACCTTCGTCCCCTGAACATGTTCGCACTTGGCTCGGTAAGTCATCTTCATCGTTATCGCCCGAGGTAGTGCGACATCGGCTGGGCGCTTCTGCAGACGGACACCGAGACGTATGGAAGGAGCCGAGCCAACGTGTCCCGAGCGACTTCATGGTATCAGTAAACGAGAACCTTTTATGACCCTTTCGAAGACATGACGAGGAGGGCTCATAAACAGATCGAATGCCCTAGGTGTCGTACCAGAATCTTTGTTCGTGAGTGATCTAGCCATATTTGCGCTCCACTCGTGAAGAGTCAACTGCGAAGCTTTTGTAAACGACAATAGCACTGGCTACGCAGAAAATCTCTCCGCAATATGTCCAGTTTCTCGCTGTCGCATGAAGATTACGAACGAAACACTTGCCGTGGCAAAATTCGTTCGGGACCTCAACCAACACTCGAGCAGACATGACTGCATGGCGTATGTTTTCTCCACTTGGGTCGTGCTCTTTGTAGATGATCGATGATGGGCAGTGGCAGTCTTATCACTTCATCGGGAAGGCGAGATCCTCGTCGAGCGTCGGTAATCAAGGATCAGTTGATACGGACACTGCAGTATTCTGCCCATATGCCTCTGGCAGCGGATGGACGACTAGCTGGGCTTCGTGGAACGAGTGAGATCAAGGAGGCTATCGGCTATTCTCTGAAACGGCTACGGGACATAGTGGTGTCTGCACTGAGAAATTACCCGTCGTCGACGTTGAGTCATTCGGCTTCGTCCATCAGTACTATCGTGACAAACGATCTTCAGAGCATCGAGAATACTTGGCGCGTATAAAGATGGCAGTCCATTTTCGGTGGATCTTTTGGATGCCGTGAGCAGCACCTTCTCCTACGAGGTGATTACCGTGACCGACCGTGAACAGGTTCTACGCCAGTCTTTATTCACCGAAAAAATGACTGAACTTGGGTGGACCGAACCTGCAGCGTTTCGAGGGGAAAGGCTGCGGATTTTGGAAGATGCAATTCTGCGATATCACGCGTATGGATGGCTCTTCAGCTGTTATCCAGTAAAACTCAATTGACCCATAGCTTCCTCGATCTAATGGCCTCTCGACCGAATTTGATGGTCGTGCCAACTTTAGATATTGACCTGGTCTGGCACACCCACCAACTTTTGGCGAGTCGATATACGTCCGATTGCGAGCTCTACGTGGGTCGTTATGTCGATCAGTTAGTTTCCACTCCTGCATATCCGAATTTTCGTGTAACCCTCGAATCAGCGAACTCAGGATCCGTGAAAGCTACCTCTCCGCGGCATTCGACGAAAGTTGTCTGGCATGGCAGGTAATTATAAAACTACTCCTTTCTTGCAGTTTGTTGATACGGTTTCAGTTGCGCTATAAAGTTCCTTATATGCAATGTGGATGTGCCCTTCCGGACGAAACCTCCTGGCAAAAATGCAGGCGACTCGTTCGCCACCACTTACGTGGCCGAACGCACCTCCAAGGGTCGCTGCACCCGGACCACATCCCCGCCACTCATCCAAGCATTCACAATGCTATCCTGAGCTCTCGGAGAAGAGTAGACAATATGCCTGGTTGGATGATAAGCCACAGTGATGAGTGTCGAGCGTCGTCGGGTTATAACAGACGGCCGCCGCCGCCACCGCCACCGCCGATGAGGACGAGTGGAGTGCAACGAAGAACACCTTATCAGAGTGCGAGGTACGCCAGATAAAATAGCAGCGGGCGGAGTGGCCATCGTCGGACCAAAGAGTATATGTATTCTTATAGACCAATCATAATGCCGTTTCAAATGCACGACGGTTAGTGAAAAGCTTGACATAGAATCCACGGTAAATGTCTACCCTAACGGTTCTTGAAGTAATCCAAAAGGACGTGCAAACCCTCACTCTCAACGCCGTAGTCCCTAACGACGACACAAGAGCACCCCACGATCTTGCGCGGGTTACCCTCCTTGTCAATTTTGCACAAGCCAGCCCAGGTACCGAGCACCTTAGCGTCACCGACTTTGATCAAGTTAATCTTGTGCTCTGCGCAGAGAGCTTCGATGAGCTTGATATATTCGGCTTCGGTGCAGGTTTCAACGAGGACGCAGAGGTGGGCTTGACGTTTGTCCAAAGACTTGGCGCATTCGCGAAGCCCACGGGATAGGCCATCGTGTACGAGCGCGTTCTTCAGGACTTGCTGGAGAACCGTTCGTAAGTTAAATATCCGTTACCCGAAGTTTTGCATTGGGCTTACTTGAAGCGCTTCCTCAACGGACATTTTGCCGGTCCGCGGGGCATCGGTGGTCACCTCGACGGCCGGTGCCTCCTCAACTTGAATTTCATCTCCAGCGTCAGACATCCTGGCTTGGTTCAGTCAGTGCAGGTTCGAATTCTGTCCGCTCGTAAAGGCACGCACTTTTGTTATTTTTAACGTGAGGATGGGATATTGGATGTCGTCGTCCGCTGAGGAAAATTAGAGTTCAGCCATCAGAGGTAGTAAATAGACAGTTTGACCTCCGACTCGGGATCTTCCGGTATAGGCGTCGGCCCTGTTCCCCTGTCAGATAACTAACCACTCTTTGGCTAATACATACACATGGTTCGTATTTTCGCTTGCAAACGAACAATATCGCTGGACCTTTTATTCTTTTATTCTTCCCCTCAGAGTCTCGCATTCGTCAACGCACTCCAGTGTAAGGAACGTAAGTATCGTTCAATTCGTCACCGCACCCCTCACCCCCAGACGGTAAAATTCAAACCTCCTTTCCAGCCCATGCCGACGAAGTATGGAGCGTCGCGTGGACGTCCAGCGATACCGTGATATCCGGATCCGTAGACGGAACCGTCAAGCAATGGGACTCTACGTCCGGTCAGGTATCACTTGCGCGTCCGCCGCATAACCTCGCTATCGTGTCGCTATCGGTATCCCCCGACGCTCGATTCGTACTGTATAACAGTCTAGAGGGGACGACGTGTCTGTGGGATATCCAGTCGGATAAGATTGTAGGGAAGCACGAGAGTTATGACCGCTCGACGGTCGATGGTGCGGAGCCGTGTAAGTCCTTCTGTCCACTTGTTTTGGGAGACAAATAGGTACGTTCGAGTTAACGAGTTCTTCCCCCTCTCTTGTGTGCGTGTATGCATCAGCGTGGTCCGTATCCCTCAATCCAAAGGGTGGCACGTATGCTGCGAGCAGTGGGACAGGGAACGTGAACGTGTTCTCTGCGAACCCCGATTCATTTGGCGCCAAACAAGCCACCCTAGTCAGCGGTAAATCCAAGTACGGTATGGTATGCAAATACGTACGTGTTTCTCCCTTTTGTGTCTTTTTCTTCTCGTCCGGCTACGTAGATAGCATGCGCATTCACATGTCCATACTGTGTCAGTTCTTCTTTTGACAGTCCTGACCCCGCATATAGAGCCCCGACGGTCGCCGAATAGGACTTGCCCTCGAAAACGGCCAGCTGTTCATATTTGACGTCGAATCCCAATCTCTTACGACTACGTACTCGTCACACGCGATGACAGTACGTGACTTTGCATGGTCATACGATAGCAGTGTTCGTCATGTGTTTCTATACCTGGTTGCCGTTCACCATCTAACACCTCCTCCCCTCTGACCTTAACCCTTCTCTAACGTCGACTCCCTCCAACAACAAAAAAACCGCGACCCGCAATCGATGTGCTTAGTTACTGCTTACTGCCTCCGACGACAAGCGCCTTACACTCCATGACGTCCGATTATCGCCGTCTGGAAAACCAGGATCTGGGGCTGTAGCGACGCTGGTCGGACATTCGTCGTGGGTACTCTGTACGGACATATCTCCGGATAGTCGTCTCGCTGTTTCTGGGTATGATTTTTTCTTCTTCCTCGCTTCATTTGCTTGTTCCGCACCTCTCACATCTCACGGTATTCACACAGTTCTGCTGACAAGTCTATCAAAGTCTGGGACCTCTCTGCCCGGTGCGCGGTGTCGACGACTCACGAGTCAGGCGAGATTTGGAGCGTGTCGTGGCGCCCGAAACCCCCTGCGCCGGGATCGACAGGTGCGTTTGTGAGTGCCGGGCAGGACGGTTTTGTGAGGTGGTGGAGAAGTGCCGGAGTTTCGGGAATGTAAAGATATGTCGTCTAATGCGTGTGTAACACTTTTCTTGCTGGGGCGGTCGGTCAGTCCATTTTTCTGCTAGCCGTTGTGTCCGCCCGCGTGTCCCTCGTGACGTCCGGCATCACCGACTCATGTCCCCATCCGAAGTCCTACGTAGGGATACTTGGTTCGCCTGACATCAGGGAACCGGCAATTGGTCAGGACTGGTCACAACTGGTTTGTGACCGGTTCTGACTAAAATTCCATTCACTGATGAAGCTCCTTGTCAACGTGAGCCACGAGAAACGCCAAAGCATCCCATAAGAAGAGAGTGACCAAGATGGATAGTAGGTTTGAGCTCTTGGTGTCGTGAACAGGAGTTTATAGTGCGAACACTAGGCGCATCGCCAGAATTAGTAGCCACCAACGTGCAGGACGAAAATGCACTAACCGACGTTAGGGAGGCAAAACCTAGCAAGTCATGAGAGAGAGTATCTATATTTATATACTGCAACAAGTAGATGTTACAGTCAGGAAGTCAAGGTAAGTCTGGAAGGATGTGTTACGATGCGTCCGAAAATGATACGGACACCGCGACGGCGGCCATGTATACTTCGGCTCGTCATTACATTTCAAGATCCTCGGAGTTGTTAGATGGTAATATGACCATGCCAGGCATGGAAAAATGTGTTTGGAGCTTACCCGGCACCCCACACCATCTCATATAAAGAGGCATATTCTGGAGCGCGAGTACTAGCTGCGTATGTATGTACCAATAATATTGTGGAAAAGAATGATCGCCAATCTAATTAGATCCTATTCGGCTCACAATGCCAACTGCATACATAAGTCTTGGATCTGATTACATAATGATTTATCATGACGAATGATGACTTTCCATCAGTGGCTCAAGCGTGTCATGAACTAGCGAGGTTACGGTTTTGGTAAGTACGTATCTCTGGCTAATGAAGCAGACCTGCTGTGCATGTGGGTATCACATACTGAGGGGCACATGTTGTAGATTTGCAAGGCAAGATCAAGATCAAATTCCTCATCTTATCTAACCCGTCCGAGGTGCGAGTAATGTTTCCCTCCACTATGCCTATCCAGTGAACTATGTGTTCAAACTCAACTGCAACAGCAGATCACCGTGCGACGTGGACTCCGAACGCGGAGCAACTGGTACCCTAGTGTCGTCTCGTGCCTCCATATACGGCCATAGGTCTGGCCATCGAGCAACGGCACAGACCGTTCGTCGTAAGGAAATGTCTCACTGTTGACTACAGTAGACCTCAGCATCACGTTGTGGGGCTACAGCCTGAGCTACCTACCCTCTCCACTTTCTCATGCCGGTAACCACGTCCACGACTCCACGAGGAATCCAGGATGCGGTATTAAATTGACTGCCATAACACCCTGTGGATAGTAGGTTTTGAGCTCATGGTGGCGTGAGCTACTTCTTGATGATGAAAACTTTATAGTGCGTATGTCGGATATGCGAACGCCAGGCACATCGACAGGATTACCACCAACGTGCAGGACGAAAACGCACTAACTGATGTTAGGGAGGCTAGGAGCAATTCATGGGAGCACTGTAAATTTCGCAACAACGCCAGCGCACTATGCCATCTTTGTAGCCGTCGTCCTGCTACGTAGAGAAGGTCAGAAAGTACAGGTACGTAAGTCTGAGAGGATGGGCCACAGCGCGACCGAACATGTATTGGACCCCGTGACTCATATCAACCTGGGTTCGTCATCACAGTTCAAGATCCAGTGACTCGGAGCTGTTGGATAGGCGATATGACCATGCCTGCATGGAGAAACGTATCTGGGGCTTACCTGGCACTTCATACCGTCTCATGTGATGAGACATATACTGGAACGTGACTCTGAGCACTAGCTGCATATCCGCATGTGAAGAAGAATGATCACCAGCCTAATTACGGAACCTCATTCAATTCATGGTGCCAACTGCAAAAGTCTTGGGCCCGACTTCCTATGACGAATGATGGCATTCCATCGGCAGCTTGAGCCTGCTTAAGGACTAGCGAGGATACAGTTATGGTTAGAACTTATCCTGGCTAAGCAGGCTAGCTGCGCATGTGAGCCTTTCATACTAACGTGGATTACATGTAGGTTTGCACGGCAAGATCAAGTTTCTCATCTTATCTGACCCAGGAGTAATGTTTCCCTCCACTACTAGTGCCTATTCGGTGAGGTGCTCAAACTCAACTGCAGTAGCGGATCACCGTGGGCGCCGATCGCGGATCCAGCAGCTAGCCTAGTACCCCTACTCTTATCACGTACTTCCACATGCAGGCTTCCAAGGCCTGGCAGCCGAGCAACGACTGTCTGTCTGCCGTAAAGAAATGCCTCACCGTTTTGATTATGGTAGACCTCGACATCACGTTGTGGAGTTATGCCTACCTTACCCGCTTCATTTTCTCATGCTGGTAACAACGTCCACGATAACATCCTGATTTCCCCCCAAGGACTAATGTACATTTTTATAGGCTCCTTGTCCTGCATGCAGCGGCGTGATGGGCTGATCGTACCAGTACTCTGGTCCCGAGAGGGGCCCGGCACTTGCGCACTTCCAAGAATTGTGTTTGTCGACTATAACGGGACTGTCAGAAAGGTATAAGTACCTTGTTTCATCCTTCATCCTCAACGCATCACTCCAGTGACGCAGAAACTACAACATCTCATACATACACGAGCTAGATCCAATCATGGCTGAACGCTTTTACCCCGTAGTTGGTCGCAAGTCTACTGGGGCTGTCTATAATCGCATCTCCATCGAGGACATGCAGCAGAACCACCCTCATCAATTCACGCTTTTCATCCTCAGTTATGCCGCCATTCAGGGCAACCATAATCCCAATACTAGTGCAGCCCTCCAGGATATTATTCCTGCAGCCACCTACATGGAAATCGCAGGCATTCATGGTAAACCCTACCGAGAGTATGCTGGCGACCGCAAGACGACAGAGCAGAAGGTCGCGGACTATGATCCTGCGGATCCGAAGGACACTTTGCCTGTCCCTTCAAGGTTTGGTGGTAGGTGTTCCCGTATGACAGATTTTTTGCGCACACTGAGTCACCGCATTTCAGGCTACTGCAAGTATGTATCATGCACTTAAGTATACTTCTTATTGAACTATTTTTACAAGCCATGGGTCGGTGTCGTTTACCACCTGGCATCGTCCATATGTGATGCTAGTCGAGGTACGTCGATAGTGTGTGCGCATAGCTTGCATAAACTGATATATTGATGCAGCAAGCCGTAGGCGATGTTGCCGATTGCCTCGCGGAGGCTTTTGAGGTAAACAACCCCGGTGAAGCCGGTAAATGGGTCCAAGCGGCCAAGGAGCTGCGCTTCCCGTGCGTCGTATCAGATAATAGTTTGCTCACTCATGAGTTAATCGTGTCTTTGGGCAGGTACTGGGACTGGGCTGCGCCACAAGTTGCTGATGAAGGGCTCCCTCCTGTACTCATCGAGGATACAGTGGAGATCTTGCTTCCAGGCGGTATAACACAAGTCTGCCCCAATCCGCTGTCGTACTACGCTTACCAAGGTGGCATCCCTCCTGACTTTGAAAATGAGCAAACAAGGGTGGGTCTGCGACAGCAGCGCAAGTCCTGATTTATAAGGATACTCAATGCCACTTTTTTTCAGTCTGGGACGGCGTATTTTTCCACGTGGCCGCGGACCTTCCGTCATTCCCCCAGCAGCGAACATGGGAGCACTGATAAGGAAGCCCTGCAAACGTCTGTAGATTCCTTACATCGTACTGGAGGACGCCAACTGATCGGGAAGCTACAGAGCGGTCAAGAGCGTATCGACCGGCATACGTGAGAGGTTGGGGCTGTTATTCCTCTACCCGGACGAACATGAAGACCCCGCACGAGTGTACGAATGTTTCCTGTATACTGTTGAACCGGGATTCTTACGCATCATTGGTACAGTTACGATGAATTTTCGAATTCGGTAAACGAGTCTCGAGACGATCTTAACGCTGACAACAGGGGCTCGCTGGAAGGCATACATGGACTCATCCATGGTTCTATTGTATGTTTATTCTTCCTTGCGACATCCGGTGTCGCTAACTCGCACTGTAGGGCGGAAATGGACATATGGTCTGCGTTTTTGCTTTCTTACACTGGCACCTCACTCACATCTATCGATTTCGTTAGTCTAGCCCGGATTATGTAAGTGCGAAGGTTTTAGATGTTTCCTAGTGGCCAATTTCGCTATGTGCAGGCTGCTTTCGATCCATTCTTCTTTTGTACGTCTGGTGCTTGCTGGGAGTTAGTCATCTATCTGACCAAGAGTCAGTACATCACAGCAGCGTTGACAGGATCCGTGAGTGTTGAACACTCAAACACGTACAACCTATATTGATACCATTCGACCACAGTCGCACTGTGGGAATGGTGCTACAGTGACTATTGGATGGGCGACGGTTACGACGTCGGCGAAGGCGACAACAGGAGGACCGTCGCATGGACCCAGGTGAGTGCAGTGTTATAGAACATAACGGGAATCTCAGTTTTCTTAGGAACGCGGGACTTACGCTCAAGTATACAATGAGCAAATTAGTCCATCCGGAGCCCGTGGTTCCCTGTACCCGTTCCGGCTAGAGAATGGGGAGTACTGGAATTCTGAACAGACCCGTTTCTTGCACGAAAACGCATATCCAAAATGTATGTCTTCCCCTTCGCTCCGACGCATGTTGTGGGATTTCATCATTTGTTTGATGCAGACTATTCTTACGATGAATTCTTGGGCATCGAGGTTGGAAAGGAGGCTTCTTCTCCAGAGGAACGCCGTAGGGCTCGGAGAAAGATTTACAGGTATTACGGTTGTGATCCCAAAGAAGCAGCAGCGAAGACAGACAAGAGTTCGTGGAGCCGTATTCCCGTCCGGCCTGCAAAAGAAGCTGGACTTCCTGGGCTGTTCAGGGAGATCAGTAACTTCCGCATGTTTATCGTCGTCGTTCGACTCCCAGAGCATGCCTTCAACAGGTCATACAACTTCGAATTGCGTTACAACCAAGGCACCGAATCGAGGTTCATTGGTGCGGCCGCTGTGTTTGCCCGGCCCGACCACTCGCCTTGCAAGGCCTGCGCTAAGCGCCGCGCTAACGGTTCGATCATCCGCGGGGTCATCCCGCTCCCTTTCTCCCTTATCAACGATATCATCGCTAGCAGTGCGAATGGCGGGACTACTGCTACCCTGGAAACCACTATATCGGATATCACTAAGCGTCTTTCAGGCGCGTTGGTAGATACGGCAGGCAAGGTTCTCGCGACTGCGCAGGGCGGTAATGATGCTCCCATTGTTCCGAGTGGGCAATCAGCATCATCTGACGTCGTGCCTGCTGAGGTCGCACTGTATACATCAGCTGTTGCGGAGAAACCAGATGACACGGAGCACCCCGTGAATTTGTTCGACTGGCAAGCTCATAACGCATTGTTCCCGGTGAGTTTGCTGCTGTAAGTTGCCACTATGGCTCATGTGTGTTAAATTCCGTAGAACGGGTGGAAGGCCGTGGACCAGGAAGCCTTCTAAATTTCGCAATTCCACCAATGCAACATGCCTCCCCTTTAAATCATGATTGTACGAGAGTGTAGGATGCAGTGAAAACTTCAGAAAAAGCATTGGAAATTGATCTTTTGTGTAAATTCGTGTATTCCCCAGTCAGATGAAAGGAATAAGACTCTTGTGTACCCGTGTGTCCTGTAATATCTGATCATCTGATGACGGTGGTCACTGAGATATCATTGCTGTGTCTGGCAGCACTTTCCTTTCCCAGATTTGGACGAACAAACAGGATCTGCGCCTAGGGAATGTGGCGCTCGCCCTATGTAAATCGCGTGCGGTCAACATAAGCTAGAAGGCCTTGCCATCGGATGTGAGAGAGAGAGAGAGAGAGAATTTCTATATTTATATACCGCAACAAGTAGACCGCTACTAAGACGCGGTGCCCATGGGCCCGTAACGTAAGTTGTAAAGTATGTTCTACCAGAGGGTAATAGTGGAGTAAGACGTATAGTTTATAGTTAACATGTGGAGAGCTATATACGGGTACTGTTGATGGGTGAAGAATGTAACATATAGTATAATGCTGGTGTGAAAGGATATAAAAAGAGAGATGGCATTACTCTGAAGCTGAAGATGGCTGCAGATTGGTTTGGCTTCATCTGTAAAAAAAGTTTACACTATGTAGGACTATGTAGTCAATATAGCATCCATAGCAACTGTAGCCTTCTAACCCTTATGTAGTGCTACATAGCGACCCACACGGATGCTGCCATACTACATTGTACTACATAGTAACCCACAGAGACACTGTGACACTATGTTGTACTATGTAACCAGTCACAAAACAGGCCATCACTCACTCCAAGACACTATATAGCAAATGAAAAATTTCAGACTTCCATAGATCAAACTATATAGCAAGCAGTAGACAGTGACAAAATATCAAACTTCTATAGGTCAAACAGTTGTGAGTCTAGTATGAATCATTACCATTGCCAGCCATCTGATAATCACGGATGGCATTCAAGAATGCACGACTCGGAATAGCCTGCTTTTGGTCCTTGGTATTTTTGGTTGTGACACCAGCATGGACACTGGCATGAATAGAAACTGATTAGCATTATGAACTGTGAAGGGTGGGTACTCACCACCTGGTATCATAGACCTGCTCAAGAAGCTTTTTGAGGAGATCTACAGTGAGCAACAAAAACATTGCAATGTTTGCAACATTTTGATTGTTTGAGGTATAAGTTGGGATTGGATGTGGCTGTTGTTGGAGCATATAAATCTCCCCTGTATTGCAGGTCCTAGGTGTGATGTTTGGGTGCTTACATAATCACCTTAGACTGGACTTAGCAGTACATTTCATAGAGTTCCCTCAGTAGCTCACAGTCTACTGAGGGTAAGCACTTATATATTTCACAGTATATCACTTACTGACATCCTGTAGTAGCCTACAGGTACAGTACTCTACTTAGTAGCTCACAGTCTACTGAGGTAGCCTACAGATATATTTCAAGAGCTGTGCAGATGTGATAGGGGAAGGATTTGTAGCCCTTGCTCTTGGCTTTCCATTGGTGGTCTTTTCAATGTCAGGGGTGTAGTGGCTGTGATTATATGAGCCAATTACTGAGGCCTATGCATTGCAATGTTTTTGTTGCTGACACCATAGTGGATGAAATTGATGGTGTGAAGGATATATTTGGAGCAGAAATGCCAGCTGGTGCTTACATAATATATCACATGATTAATTAAATGGTTTGTCAGTGAACAAACAAAGCCAAGCATTGAATTTGAGTGATGTACCCTCTGTCCTGTACCACAACCCAAGAAATCTCTTTTCTTGCTATTCTCTCAGGAAATCTCAGCAACTTCTGGTGTTTGTGGCATTACCATGAGTAGGGTGGGTTCCCAGCACCACAAGTCCCTTAAAAGGTTGCTAAAATTCATCCCAGCACTGTTTCCCCTGCCAATGCCTGCAGGATCCTGGCACTCATCAGCATTGGGAAAGGTGAAAATGGCAAGTAATTCAGTCTGACACTTCAGGGCATGAAGAATGAACTAATCCCCTCCCAATATGTGCATTTTCACAAAAGAAAATTGGGTATCAAAGTTGAGGTGAGGCAATGCCCTCCTCTGCACACCAGGTGCCAAGGAGGATCAGCCAGACTATGCCCTGTGCTGAACTGTGGATCACTGGGAAAGCATTATTGGGTCATAGGTGACCAATGGGGACACCTAGGGAGAGGTGGAAGGGGAAAAAAATTCTACCCTGGCAGCCCAGTAGGTCATTCCACCCAGAGCCCTTGGAAAGTAAAGAAGGGTTTGACTTCCACCAACCTTGATACTCAATTTTCTTTTGTGAAAATGCACATATTGGGAGGGGATTAGTTCATTCTTCATGCCCTGAAGTGTCAGACTGAATTACTTGCCATTTTCACCTTTCCCAATGCTGATGAGTGCCAGGATCCTGCAGGCATTGGCAGGGGAAACAGTGCTGGGATGAATTTTAGCAACCTTTTAAGGGACTTGTGGTGCTGGGAACCCACCCTACTCATGGTAATGCCACAAACACCAGAAGTTGCTGAGATTTCCTGAGAGAATAGCAAGAAAAGAGATTTCTTGGGTTGTGGTACAGGACAGAGGGTACATCACTCAAATTCAATGCTTGGCTTTGTTTGTTCACTGACAAACCATTTAATTAATCATGTGATATATTATGTAAGCACCAGCTGGCATTTCTGCTCCAAATATATCCTTCACACCATCAATTTCATCCACTATGGTGTCAGCAACAAAAACGTTGCAATGCATAGGCCTCAGTAATTGGCTCATATAATCACAGCCACTACACCCCTGACATTGAAAAGACCACCAATGGAAAGCCAAGAGCAAGGGCTACAAATCCTTCCCCTATCACATCTGCACAGCCACATCCAATCCCAACTTATACCTCAAACAATCAAAATGTTGCAAACATTGCAACATTTTTGTTGCTCACTGTACCATCAAGCATGGACAATATGAAACAGCTCCCATCAAGGTCGACGCTGTACGAAACTGGAAAACCCCAGCCAACGTCCATGATGTCCACCAATTCCTAGGGTTCTGTAATTTCTATTGCCAGTTTATCCCCACATTCACTATGGTCTCCAAGCTGTTACACCAGTTAACAAAGAAAGACGAGCCATGGCATTGGAAAGATGACCAAGAGTATGCCTTTCAAAAGTTAAAAATGCTAATGAGCCAGGCTCCAGTTCTTTGTCTACCCGACTTCGACAAACCATTCGAAGTGTATACCGACACTTCAAAGCTTGGCACAGGAGCAGTCCTCTGCCAGAAATTCGAAGACAACAAACTCCATCCCATCGCATACCTCTCGCAGTCGCTCCAAGGAGCAGAACAAAATTATCAGGTATATGACCTTGAAATGATGGCCATTGTATGTGCTTTGAAGGCATGGAAACATTATCTGCTGTGTCCAGTCGAGGAAACAATCATTCACACCGACCACAAAAACCTCACGTACTACTGGGAACCACAAAACCTAACTGGTTGACAAGCCTGTTGGCTTGCTTATATTCAAGGGTTCCCACTTAAATTCAAACATAACCCTGGTTGAAGAATGATCATCCCTGACACACTCTCCAGAAACCCTCTGTTCATGGAAACGACTCCAGTCGAAACTATGGTACTCCCACTGTCGATTTGGCTCAAAGGGGGGGGGTGAAACCACTCCTAATGTCCCCACTCCCATCGAAACCATCACAAAGTCGACCTTCGATGAGCCAAAACCCAAGACATTGACTGTGAAAGTCCCAAAGTCCCCAAAGGTTCAATGGAACCACAAACAAGAATGAGGAATATTCAGAGTGTTGATGGATATGTATGAAGAAATTAGGCATTCGTTGCCCACAGATCAAAGTTATGTGGTCACCAAAGACAATGACGTCACAGAAGAACCAGTAACGAAGATCAAAACCAAGAACGGAAGGTTCTATATTCCCCTGAAAGCTTGAAAGCAAACCTTGCAAGAATATCATGACCACCCTTCTGCCAGCCACCCCAGCGTCAAAGCCATGACGTCCAAAATGAATCGCCACTGTTTTTGGCCAGGCATGTGGAAAGATATTTGGGAATACATGAGAGGTTGCCCCACCTGTCAAGTGTCGAAGGTCATCTGTCATGACCATCCCCCTCCGCTCCAACCCATCGAAAGCAACTCTCCATTCCCCTTTAAACAGGTCTCTATGGACTTTATAACCGACCTACCGAGCTCTGAAGGAAGTGACACCATCCTGACCATCATCGATCACAGGCTTAGCAAAGCCATGATATTCCTCCCCACCGTAAAAACCATCGACTCCGAAGGTCTGGCCAACCTTTGGCTCTGCCACGTCTACCCTCGATTTGGGGTTCCTGAATCCATGATATCTGACCACAGTCTGCAATTCATAAGCGCCTTCACACAAAATCTATATAAGGCACTTCGCATCAAGCTGCATTACTTGTCTGGATATCACCTGCAGACCAATGGAGAAGCAGAATGCATAAACCAGGAAGTGGAAACTTATCTGTGAATGTACTGTGCAGAGAAGCCAAACGAGTGGAGCTCCCACCTCGCTATGGCCGAGTTCTCACACAACTCATGCATCCATTCCACCCACGGTCAAATGCCTTACTACCTGCTGTATGGTTATGAACCAGACCCTTATCCCACTGTCCACTCCTCTAAGGCCCCTGGAGTGGAGGAATGACTTGAGGCACTCGCACATGCCAGGGATGCTGCCCTGATCGCACACAAGAAAGCCGCTGAACGTATGGCAAAAAGTGGCCCCGATCCACTGTCATATGTGCCACCATGACTAGGCAGCCTTGTTTGGCTAGACATGAGAGACCTAAAACGCGATGTCCAGTCAACAAAGCTGGCTCTGCAACGCATCGGACCCTTCTGGATCAAAAAGATCGTCAATGATGTCACTGTGGAACTCGATCTACCAATCACATGGTGAGTTCACCCCGTATTTCACACATCACAGATCTTCCCCTACACCAAAACACCAGAATACGGCTCCATGCCACTGCCTCCACTTCCCGAAATGATCAATGATGTCCCAGAATGGGAAATCAAAGCCATACTCAATCACAGGGAAGTGAAGACAGGACACGGTATGTGGATGCATTATTTGGTCAAATGGTCCAGATACAGACATGCCAGCAACACCTGGGAGCCAGAGGGAAACCTCATCAATGCGGAAGAAATACTGTCAGAGTATAAGAAGAAATGTCACAAGCTGCCAGAGTCTCAAAGTCCCACTTGTCACTCTAACTGCCATCGCTCATAGATGTCTTCCTATGACCATGATGATGGATATAACTCTGAGTCATGCGAGTACTTGCTCGACCCCACATCAGCCTTTGACTCTGACTATGACTTTACATCCCCCGCATCTCCCCCACTCTCCCAGTCTGGTTTATCAGCATCTGACCACTTCGCATCGGTCTACAAATCTACACTCAAATCTGTTCTTGACACCAATGCAAATGGGCCATGGAACCCCCACTCCCAGTTCAATGTACAATACCTTTCCAAGGGAAAGAGAAAAGACATACCAAAGACGCCCTGAACCCATCCATACCCCACTCCAGAGCCAGTATACTGTGCACAGTGCAACACACCTGCCCCTGAACCATCCACTTCCATGTCCCATGTCCTGACAGGTTGTAATGACACAACCTTGTCCTCATTCCCCAATGAAACCCAAGCCTCAGCCCCAGCCCCCTTTGGCCTCCTGTGCAACCCACAAGACTATGAAGGCTATGTGCAGATGCTTGAAGGGTTTGAACAATGGGACCAGGAAGGATGGAACTCAGGCGAACACCACGACTATCTACAGTTGTTGCATCAAATCTACGGAAGCATCAAAGATATCATTGGCTGCACTGCAAACGTCTTAAAGGTTGGCAACACGGTTCTCGATGAACAGTCCCCCAGTACTGCCTTTATGGAGCAGGAGGGTATGAAGAACATAGAACAAATGCAGAAGATGCTGGGATCCCTGGTCAACATCATACACATCCAGTTTGGCAAATCCCTCATGCAGTCCTTTTGAGACTTTTGCCCACTTCCACCTGTCTCTAAACAAGTTACTTTTGAGATTACCACCCCCTCCAACTACGAAACCCCTACAGCTGATCCAACAGTTGCGAGATGAGAGGCTGTTCATGAAAGCCATGTCTCGACGGCCGCTGAGAGTGGGAGGGATGGAAGTAACCCACCCGGGTGCCAATCTGAAAGTGGACCAAGTCAAGAACTGCCATGAAGCATACAGTCAAGCTGAATGGACATATCTTCAGCATCTAGCAGCCATGGGGAAGAGACAAGTGATACTAAGACTCCGAAAAGGGAGTCAACGAGTGAAGAAGAGTCTGTTCCAGGAGTCCATTGGGTCCGAAAGTGTTGACATTGTGAGGAGGAAGAGGTTGCCAGATGAAAGTTCCTTAACATCACAGCCCAAGTCCTCAGAGAAAGATGCGACGACCCATGGACACTGGAAGAAGAATGTGTCACCAAGTGGAGAGAGTTCCTACTGGCAGTTTTTGATGAATGAAAATTTTGGCTGTTCGATCTATTCAACTCGACCAAAACTACAGATGCCCTCTCATTGACAATGTTCTACCTGATCAAAGCAACAGACAGACTCTGACTCGAGCTCACAGGTTGTGTCACCCTTGACCCCTTCCATCCATTCTACAAACACACTTGCCTTGATTGCTGAAGACTCGGTCATTGGTCCTGTCGAAATGGAAAAGGCTCTAAGTGGACTGACCCTAATGGACGTCCTCTTAAGCAGCCCAAGTCTTCTGCCAGTAATCGACATGAACCTGGACCTTCCTTTTGATGACTTTGACTAACTGGCATGACAGGGTCATCACGCGTAAAAGAGGGGGGATGATGTCATGTGCCATTCTCGTCTTTTCCTTTTCAAAGCATACTTACATTATATGTTTCATACCAAGCACTTCTGTCGTCCCCTTTCCCATGCCTCTGTGTGTCTTGTATTACACTGCTGCCTGCCTTAGGGGCATGTGTATGGACTCTACACATACAATGCAATGCTCGCTTATGTACGCTTTCCCTTTTTGTCTTTACCTTTACACTTCCTGCTTCTCAGATCCCGATGGGATCTGGAAGCTTCCTTTTACTGACAGGATTGCTTTCCAGCACACGTGACTCTGTCACATCACACTGAGGAACCCCTGTTTGCCTCTGGCAAACAGTCCGTCATCTGTAGTCATATTGACTCAACATGTGGAGGGTTCTTGTTTGCAACCCCATCCTGTTTGTTACCTATGCGTTTATAGGCATCAGTATGGACATAATCCAGCTGCCTGTGGGGTATATAAACCCCTCAGATGCATCCCGGATTCCTTGTACTTTTGCTACCAAGCTACCTACCTAGCAAGTAGGGTATTTCCCTATAAATCTCTTGCTTCTCCCATACTCTCAAAGGGCTGCTCTGCCATTGTGGTGATACTGGGCTAGAACCCTATATCACTTAAATCTCAGTATGACTTATCCTTCCAGATACAAGGTGGTAGTCAAGATTGTCCCTGTCGACATATCTCCATATCACTGTCGATATACCTGCAAGAGGTCCGCTTCAAGCTGAAGCTTGCCTATTGCCTTTCTATTGGTTTACTCAGTCGGAAGGCTGATAGTGCACATCAGGTTGTTGCCTTGAACAAGCAACCGTGATCCACGCTGTGCAACACTGACTGAGCACCACTTGGAAGGTCTTGGGTTGTCGCATGCAGTGCACATGTGAATGGCCGACCAAGGATAATGTCGAAGGAGGCATTTCGAATGACCTGGACAGGTAAGCACACTGTCACTCTGGCGAAGGTTATGGGGCAGTTATTGATGACCCCTTCCATCATTTCCTTGACTCTGTTCGCTGTCTCCATCGTAATACAGCCATCCTTCTCGATGGGAAGCTGTAGAACCTCTGCTATATCCTTCCTCAAGGCAACCACCTGTGACCCGCTGTCTAAAATGCCTTCGATCATCCCTTGGCCTGCCAACTCCATGTCAACAAAGGAAAGTGGCATCGAAGAGCCTCGATAAACCTCGACTTCCATTGCCTTGGACTCCATATTTGGTACCTCTGTGTCTGTTACTTCCTCATTGACAGCTGCAAAGTCATGTTCGGGCTCGTTCTCATCATCCAATGGGGTCTCTTTGATTTGAGCTGTTGATGCCACTTGTACAGACACCGAGCCTGGTCCTCAAATGTTGACTGCAGGCTGGTAAGTACCTGGGGTGTCCTTGTCATGATACTCAACAAGGGCTGCATCACTGTGAGTACTGCTCTCTGAGTCGCTGTATCCTTCTATCCACAAGCCGACCTCTGCCCTCGCAGCATTCCCAGTAGGACAAATTGGTTCACTGTCCCTGAAGCAGCATGCTCTCTGCACTGCAACCTCCATTCGCACCTGTGGCCGCTCCTGAGCCAGTTGCTGCATTACTCTGGTCACCTCCATGCCTCTTGGGGGCTGCACTTCTTTCCTCCTAGCTGCCCTACACCTCACTGTCTCGAACTGGTCATTAATAAGGAACCTTAGCTCGTCCACCACATATTGTCTAGGCCAGGGATTGTCACACGAACATATGCTGTAGCAAAGCTTCAAATTTTCTTGTTTCAGCTTGGGGTCAAGACCTTTGAGGATGTAGGTGTCATAGTTGTCCAAGGTAATCTTGCCCTTTGAGTAGAGATATCGTGCAATCTCCTCATACCCACACAGGTACCTGCCAAGATCTTCCTCCATCTCGATGTCCTTCCTTGCCTGCAACCTGATGAAGTCATACAAATCCTCCTTGATGAGCCTCTTTTCTAGCCTCAAAGTGCCTGGGTACAGGCCTACCAGCCTCATGATGAAGTCATTCCACTGTGCTATCCTCTGTCCGAGGAGGTTACACCACAGGGATACGGTGTCTCCATCCAGGTACCAGTACGTCCATTTCACCCACTCCCTTTCGCTTTCACACCCTGCAGCCTGGCATAGGTGCTGGATCTCGTTAAGGTAAGCTACAAGGTCTCGTGCCTTGCCTGAGAATTTTGGTGCCTTAGGTGACCTCCGACTTGGCATCCTATCGAGTGGTTCTGGCATGCACAGCTTCATTGCTCCTCGACTTAGCATTCCAAGAGCTGCCTCTGGTTCTGACCTTTCATTTCCATGAGGCCTTTCAAGAGGCTGTTCTTTGGAGGGATGTGATCGATGCCTCGAAGTACCGAGTCCCTCATGTGTTCTAGTCACAGCCTCGTACAACTCTCGCTCCCTGTACTCTGTCTCCCTTCTTTCATCCCTCCTCTCCCTTGAATACAATCTTCAGTCTTGTTCGTCCTGGGTACATAGCATCCTTCCCTCCCTGCTCCTTGATCTGGCTGATTGAGGGTAGTCCTCACATGTCTCACCCTGGCCATACACAGATCTACCGTAAGCACGAGACCTCGCATGAGGGTGATAGTGTGAGTCGATGTGTTGGTGGGTGTAGATTTGAGATGGGGAATTTTTGGATGAACAAGGAGGGGAGTGTTCATGAAGCTGTTGTCTCATGTATGAATGCGAGCTTCCCTGTGTGTGTCTTCTAGAACGAGACCGAGAGCATGCAACAGGGTGGTTCCTAGGGTAGACATCTTCGTAATAGTGCAAGTGTCCATGTTCTCGTCCTCTCTCATAGTACTCCTCATGGTAAGTCGACCTTCTCTCCATGCTCATCAACAACCTTTCTTGTGCTGCGTGACTTCTCTTGTGTGCCAGGTTTATGAAGGACCCCCTCGCAGTGGGCTCCAGATGAAGAGAAGAAGAAACAAAAGCCCAGGGATGGGCTAAGGATGGTGATGATAGTGTGAGTCTTGATACGTCCCTAAAGGAGGTCCTCGAAACCTTGACAGCACAAGATACTCTTCTGATATCAAAAGCAGAGAACTGGCCTTAGTCTTAGGCACAGAAAATAGCCATAGAGATATATATATGTAGCCTGGAAGATGAACTGAGAAGCTCTAGCCCCAGACTTGGGCTCTGGCTCTCTAAACCCATATTGTAGTTGGATTTTTTTTTTGTGACTACTCCCGACACCAAACCCCCTCCATGCACTTAGTCAGCTCCTCGCCCACCACATCTGCAAGTCCAAACCACCTCCCCCTATCTGCTCCTCCAGTCCTCGAAGCTCCCTCCAACCTCCTACCTCGCCCTAACCTCTCCACTCTTCTCATTTCTCCTAGTAGGGGCATCTCCACGCCTACACCAGGTTTATCTGGATAGGCACTGTGGAAATCCAAGACCAGGTCAGGGGCATTGCTTAATTCAGTAGCTACCAGCCAAGATGTTTCCTTGTCTGTGCCTTCATAGCCAGCCCACCTGACCAGGTACTGCAATGGACACTGCCTATGGCGGTCCAGTTTGGAGTCTAATATTCTTTCTATTTCAAATTCCATTTCACTGTCGACTTTGACAGGTGGGGGTGGTGGTTGGACATGGTTGGGGATAGTATTCGGAGTTGCCGGTTCCAGTTGTGAGACATGGAAAATGGGGTGGATGGACTTCATAGTGTCGGGTAGTTGGATAGTGAAGGACAATGATCCAACACGTGCAATGATGGGGTACAGGCCTAGGTTCTTTTCGGAGAGTTTCTTTGAAGGTTGTGTAGACCTGAAGTACTTTGCTTTGACATATACTAAATCTCCAATCTGGAAGTCTGGAGGCAGAGATCTTTTAGTATCTGCCAGACCTTGGTATCTCTTTTGAGCTTCTTTCATTTCTTCTCATAGGAATGCATGCAGGGAGTCCCAGTCCACTGCATAGTCTCTTGCCTGAGAAGACGTCAAGTCCTTTTCTGGATGTACAGTAACATTTGGGTGGTAACCCTTGTTTGTGAAGAATGGTGAGACTCTGGTTGTAGCACTTGGAGCGTTGTTGTAAGCAAACTCTGTGAGTGGTAACAACTCAGACCAGTTGTCCTGTTGGTAGTTACAGTAGACCTGTAGGTACTGCTCCAACATCTGGTTCATTCGTTCAGTTTGACTGTCACCTTCAGGATGATATCTGGAAGTAAAGTGGAGCTTCATATCGAGTGCTTTGCCTAGCAACTGGAAGAAGTGGGAGACGAACTCCATTCCTCGATCAGAGGTTACATGTGAGGGAACTCTGTGCTTGGAAAAGACATGGAGTAGGAACAACTGAGCGAGTTGTGGAGAAGTAATGGTGTCATTGGTGGGGATGAAAACAGCTTGTTTTGAGAGGTGGTCTACGACGACTAGTATGGCGGTGTGGGTTCTGGAGTGAGGGAGTTGTTTGATGAAATCCATGGATATGGAGTTCCACAGTCTCTCTGGTACAGGTAGTTGCTTTAACATACCATACAGTTTATGTCTCAGGGTTTTAGCACACACACAGGCAGTGCAAGATTTGACATAGTCCTTGATGAAAGTCCGAATGCTTGGCCAAGTACAGTGAGTGAAAAAACGTGTGCAATGTTTGGCTGTTTTGTACTAAGTCCGGTGTAGCGCCATGAGGCGTGGGAATCCTGCTTAGCCTTGGTGAGGTGGGTGGTAGTACTCGCTCTTGGCTACAAAATGGTCCCAGGGTCATGTGATTTGGTGCAGTAGTCATTGAGATATGTCCATTATAAAACAGCTACACCATTGCACATGTTTATTCACTTTTGAAAAGTGAGGGGTATTTGGGGAATATCAGTACTTGGTATAGCCTCCTTTTGCTTTAATCACTGCCTCCACCCTCCTAGGCATGCTTTCAATCAACTTCTGACACTCTTCAGCTGGTATATTGTTCCACTCCACCTGAGTCCTCTCCCACAACTCCAGTATTCCCTTGGGAGGATGCTCATACTCTGCAAGCCTCCTCTTGAGGTAACCCCAGGCATGTTCTATGGGGTTGAGGTCAGGGGACTGTGCAGGCCATACCATAGTCCTAAAATCCTGCTCCTCTAGCCACTCCTTGACCTGTTTGCAGGTGTGCTTGGGGTCATTGTCCTGCTGGAAGATGATGTCAGGAGGATGGAGACCATAATACTCAAGGGAATCTTGTAGTTCATCCTTCAAAATTTGGAGGTAGAGGTCTCCATCCATCCTACCATCAATCTTGGTGCCATACCCAACACCCTCCCAGGTCATACAGCCCCACATCATGAGAGACCCTCCTCCAAACTTCAGTGTCCCCTCTACTAGCCTATCATTCAGCTTCTCCCCTGGCTTTTTCCATGCCCATTTGCGCCCATCTGACCCCAGGCGATTAATTTTAGTCTCATCAGACCATACCACCCTCTTCCAGTCCTCCAAAGTCCAATCTTTATGGGCATAGGCAAAGTCCAACCTTGCCTTGCGATGCTTGGCAGAGAGGATAGGTCGTTTTCGCTTTACCACAGCCTTCATACCAGTCTTCTTCAGGTGCTGGCGAACAGTATTTGGGTGGAGGGGCTGGTTGATGACATTGGTGAGAGTTTTGGTCACCTGCACAGCATTGTCTGCCTTCTGAGTTGAGATGAGGTGGATGGCATGGCGGACATTAGCAGGGGAAAGCTTGGATGGACGACCTCCAGTGGACTTCTGCAGGCTGGAATGCTCCTTGGAACAAAGTCTAGAGATGGTAGAGTGATGTAGGCCAGTACTGGAGGCAATAGAGGAAGGAGAATGACCAGAATCAAGCATAGTGAGGATAGTATTCCTTTGGGTGGAGGAGATGGATCTCATGGTGGTAAAGGTTGGAAATAAAGAAGCGTGTGAACTTGTTCAAACTCAGACACAACGTTTATATGTGTATCTTTGTTTGTAGGACCAAACAACCACAATTATCTCTTCATTTGACTCAGATTTTACTTCCAGCCCAAAAGTGAATAAACGTGTGCAATGGTGTAGCTGTTTTATAATGGACATATCTCAATGACTACTGCACCAAATCACGTGACCCTGGGACCATTTTGTAGCCAAGAGCGAGTACTACCACCCACCTCACCAAGGCTAAGCAGGATTCCCACGCCTCATGGCGCTACACCGGACTTAGTACAAAACAGCCAAACATTGCACACGTTTTTTCACTCACTGTATGTACAACAACTTTTATACTATGGAGAATGTTCAAAAGCAATGTCCGGGGTGTGATGACTACCAGAGCACAGTACGGATGATTCAGAACATTAGTAAGGTATTGGTAAGATAAGCTGGTAGTTGCCAGATAGCCAGATAGCTGGAGGTATGAAGATTAGTCATGGATACAGGTAAGGTGAGTCACTTAGAGGCAAGAGAAACATATACTAAATATAGAGACAGAAACAAAGACACACAACAGAGTCCCGTAGGAATAGGACGATGTCAGAGGATGGCCAGGTTGTGGTCCAGACCTTGCATGCATGTCACAGATGTGACACCATCGAGAACCAGTACCATTGCCACAGGACCAGTGACTGAGGAACTCATAGTCATAGCATGTGTATGGTCAAAGGGGATGACTATGTGGAATGGGAAGGCATCCACCAAGAAAGAAGTGCAGCTGATCATCGAGGGCAAGGGCGATGAAGGGTCAGGGGGGGGATGTCACTTTGGGTTTGCACGATGTTGTGGATGGCGCAAAAGTTGAGGTTGGAACAGGCCTTTTCTAGCAAGTCGACCCAGGTGTAAACCATTCCTCCATTCCATGCTGAGTCAGCAATAATGGTTGCGGTGTGATGGAAGACCCTTTTGCATGTGACCTCTGCCTCTTCTCAGATGGGTGGTGGTGACATCAGAGTCTCTCTTTTAGGATGGATAACTGGTCCAAGCTAACTCCATAAGGCGGTCCTCATCTTGTTTTGACATCTTGGGGAGACACCCCTGAACCACCTCCTTCGGCATGCATCTCCGTTCCAACCATCTCACAAAGTTGCAATCTTCCATCCTTGATTGCAGAAGCAACCTCACATAAGGCATCCAACCCAGATCTGATGGATTGATCAGTATTCTTGACCTGAAAGGAATGGGCGACCTTGGGTCTGAGATCCTTATGAACAAGGCTAATGACATCATGTTGCACATTGCCCATTGCACTGACCGTAGCCCTCAGGAGCTGTTCAATATATGTACACCCCTTTTTCCTCTGGATCACAAACCTGAGTAGTCTCTAAAAACTGGGGGACATAAGATGCTACTATGTCTGATCCTTGGAAGATTTGACACAACAGCCATAAATGTTCACATTGTTCTCCTGTTGTCCCATCAAGTGCGTACCCTTCATTGTACTTCATGAGAAGCCAACAGTAGTCAAAGAATTGTGATGTCATGGGGCCCATCTGAGCGAGCCCTGGGCAGGGGGTGGCAAAGCAGGCAGACCCAGTGCAGGGTGGTATGTGCTCACATGATATGGGCCGGGCGATGAGTAAAGCAGGAATTGGTGGTTGTTCATTTGGGTTTGGCCCTTCATTAGGGTCATAGTCATAGGGTGCAGCTGAGAGTCTATCCACAAGTGGGATGTGGGGGAAAGGAGTGGCAGGTCAGGCATGTTTCTTGCCCTTGTTGGCCCTCAGACTGACACATTTAAATGAGATCCCTCTGAGAGGAACAAAGGAAGTGGCATCAGAAAGGGGTTTGACAGAGGTGGTGGAGACCTCATCCATTCCCATCAACATTGAGCCAGTTGTGGCGAAGTCAGGTACCACAGGGAGGGGGCATGAGGCAGGTACTGCGAGTGGTGAGGTTGGGGAGATGTCCATTGAGACAAGGGTAGAACTGGCGAAGTCTGATTCATCGAAATTATCAAAGTAATTGGATCCAGGATTTTCAGTATTGACGGAGCATGGTGAAGACATTCTTTTCCTTTTATACGTTGAGATGACAAGCGAGTTTATACTTGTAGAGAGCCTCTTCCACATTTTCTTTTATATGGGCCTCTGGCTCCCAAGTGTTAGACAAATGCAGAAACCCTTTCCACTTCACCAAGTACTCGTGCTTCTTTCTGCACCCTTTAGTGCGATGGTTAAGAATAGCCTCGAGCTCCCATTCAACCTCATCATCAACCAGCTCTGGCATTGGCTGCACTGGGGCAGGCCCATACTCGTCCATTTCCATATATGGGTATATTTGTGACATATGAAATATGGGGTGTACCTTCCATGTTGTGGGAAGATCAAGTTGTACTGCCACAGGCAATATTAACTTGGTTATAACAAAGGGGCCAAGTCTTCTCAGTTTCAACTTGGTTGACTGGCCCTGTGTCTGGAGTTTAGCTGAATCCAGCCAAACCTGATCTCCAACTTTTGGTGGAATATAAGTTCCCTTACTTCGGTTCTTCATTACCTCTTGTGCCCTTTTATGGGACAACATTGCAAGATCTTGATTTCCCACCAAGGACTGGAGTTGCTCGTCGACTGAAGGTGCCAAGGTGATTCATGCTGCCAGGTACAGGGAAGGGTCAAAGCCATAGAGGAGTGAAAATGGGGATTGTCCATGAATGGAATGAACCTGGGAGTTATGAGTGAACTCAGCATCAGGCAGCTTCCAAGCCCACGAAGTTGGCAATTCTGTGCAATAACATTGTAAATAGGTTTTGAGTTCCTGGTTGACATGCTCACTTTCACCATTGGTTTGTGGGTGGTAAGCGGATGACAACTTGGTTTTGATTCCCACTGCCTTGTACAGCTCATGAGTGAAGGCTGAGGTGAACTGCAGTCCTTGATCAGATATGACACTTTTGGGGAGGCCATATCTTTGATATATGTTCCTTTGGAACAGCCTTGCGAGTTCCACTGAGTCAGCCATTTTGTTGGTCAGCACAAACACTGCCACCTTCATCAATCCTTGATCAACTATGGTTAGAACCGAGTCATATCCTTCAGACAGAGGTAGGTCAGTTATGAAATCCATGGAAACCTGTTGGAACAGAAGGGGATTGGACAGGGTGTCGTTTGGTGTAACTGGGGGGCTACTGGGTGGGTGACAACCTTGTTTGCTTGGCAGACCAGGCATCCTTGGACATAGTCTCATATTGACTTCCACATCCTGGGCCACCAGACCTCCTTCATCATTTTTTTTGTCATGGCCTTTATTCCCAGATGTCCAGCTGTTGAGCAGTCGTGGTACTCCTTCAGGCATTGCTTCCTAGTATTTGGCAGAATATACAACCGTTGCTTATATTGTTTCGTTCTGTCTGACACTTCTTGTACCTGTTCATTTTTGTTCAAGAAGGTGGAGTCCTTTGGTGTTTCACTCATGGCATGCTCATACACCTCTCTTGATATTACATAGACTCCCTTTCGGGGTCAGTCATCCTTTGACCCGTCATTCGTGATGCAATGTACCAATGCCATGGGAGCTGGGAAGTCATTTGTGCAGGTTTTCACCCCCCTGTCAAGCCACATGGCATCGGGGAGGGCAGTGGCTGTGGTAGCTGGCTCCTCACTGTGATTGGCACAATGAGACAATGTGTCGGGCGCCCCCATCAGCTTCCTGAACTGGTGGGAAAACAACAAGGGGTAACCCTGAAGGGTATCCAACCAGTGAGCCTGGTGAGGTGTAAGTTTTTGAGGATGTCGCCAGTACATCAAATTTTTGTGGTCCATAAAGATCATGGTCGGCTTGATGGGAGAGATTAGATAGTGTTGGAATGCATCAAGTGTGCAAATTATGGCCAGCATTTCAAGGTCAAACACTTGATACCATTGTTCTGCACCTTTCAGGGATTCTGACAAGAAGTGGCATGGATGCCATTCACCATCAGGTCCCTTTTGCGCAAGAACTGCTCCAGTACCGACTTTTGAAGTGTTGGTAAAAAGAGCAAACAGTTTTCGGTGGTCCAGTATTTGCAGGACAGGGGCCGAACACAACAGGCCTTTTATCTTCATGAAGGCCTCATTTTTGTCAGAGTTCCATCACCATTTGACATCCTTTTTTGACAGGTTGTGCAATGGACAGGCAACCTGTGAAAATGATGGGATGAACCTTCTGTAAAAGTTACAAAACCCCAAAAAGGATCAGACATCTCAAAGACACATTGGGGTTGGCCAAGTTTCCACCACATCAATTTTAACAGAGACCATTTGTACACTTCCTTGAGTGATCTTCATCCCCAAAAACTCGACTTCTTCTGTTTCAAAGATACACTTTGACATTTTGAGGTGAAGTCATTCCTTTTGACAGATCTCTAAAAACTCCATCACATACTTTCGTAATTCCTCATGAGTTTTCACATGTACCACAACATCATCCATATATCTGCATTGTTGTCTTCTATGGAGTTGCTGGGCAAACATAGTGTCCATGAACCTTTGAAAGGTTGGGGGTGAATTACACTGTCTGAAGAACATTACCATTGGCTCGAACAATATAGGTGTTAAAAATGCTGCCTTCCATTGATCTTCTGGTTTTACACAGACATTGGTGAACCCCCAATGGACATCAAACTTGGCAAAATACTTTGATTCACAAAGTTCATCCACCATTTGCAGGATATTGGGGAGTGGGTAGGAATCATGGATGGTATGAGAATTCAGATATCTGTAGTCTTGTACCAACCATTTCTTTCCGTCCTTCTTTGCTATGAAAAACACTGGCACTGAGATTGGTGACTCCGAGGGTACAATCTTTCTGCAAGCCAAGTTCTCATTGATAAACTCATTGAGTGACTTCATTTCATCTGGGGACATCAGATAGAGGGTGGCCTTCTTCATCATTGATTTGTTGTCCTTTCAAAATTCCTCCTTGGTTTGTATCTCGTGGTCTAACCCCTTTCAGAAGTGGGGTAGGGGAATATCAGTTTCAGAAAAGACATCAGCAAACTTAGAATATTTTTCTGGTAGGTCCAGAACCTCGGTTTGTTTGGCATCCATCTCTAGTTGCGTCGAGATAGTAGTGCAATTTACAGAGGTGGTTTTGACCTCATGTTTATCGACTTGTTTCTTCAGTGACTGTTGCAGGGAGTCACCCCATCCTTCAATTTTCTGAGTTTCCCAATTTATTATGGGTTTCTCTTTTCGAAGCCATGGCATTCCTAATATGACATGATCCTTCTTTTCCAGAGGTCCAATGAAACAGAGCACTTTGCACTGTCTTCCTTTTACCTCTACATAAAGGTAGCATTTCTGGGTTATTGGATGGCTAACAGTTCCATCAAATCCAACAACCTTCCAAGGTCTTTTTACCTTGTACATTTTGATGCAAAGCTCTTTTGCCACTGTTGGGCCAACCAGATTTATTTTGGCACTGCAGTCAATGAGCACACTGACTTCCACTTTGTAGTCAAGTAGCTTGATGTACCCAGTTGGTGATCAAGCAGTCATTTTGGATTCATCATTGATACTAGATACATTGTAAGCAGACAAGACTTTTACAGTGGACATGCTGGACAGAAGAAAACCAGGATGTCCCTTTAAAAATCCTTTCTCAGCGATTCATGGTACAGGTTCTCTGGACCACCCACCGAGATTACTTCTTTGACCTCATGGACCTTCATGGGTTTCTTGCATTCTCTTTTAATATGTCCTTCATCCCTGCAATTATAGCATTTGATGACATAGGCAAACCCGCTTGGGGTCATCTTCCTTGTTCATCCATGTTTGTTGACATCCATGGCATTGGGGTCATGGCTTGGGGTAGGGCGATGGAAATTAAAGAAGGAAGTAGGGGTGGTCTTCCCATCTAAGATTCACTTGTTCTCGATTTTGCTGATGGCTTCTCCCACAGCAGCTATCCATTCCGAAACAGTCTTTGGATCCCTATGATCGAGGACCCAATCTCTGATCTCCTTCTTTAATCCTTTGCTGAAGAAGATGGCACCATTAAATGAATTGTTGCAGAATTTAGCATAGTTGTAAAGTGCCATGAACTGAGCAACATAGTTCTTGAGAGGGGTGGAGCCTTGAGTGAGAGTAATGAGCTCCAGTTGGGCCTTACTGTGTTGGTCTCCACTAGCAAACATTGCTTGAATTGTTGCTTCGAAGTTTTCCCAAGTATCATTATAAGGAGTGAGGCCACTATCAGTGTGTTCATTGATATAATTTTCGGTGAAGGCCACCACAGACCCTTCGGTCATATATGAAAGTGCCAGATCGATCTGGAGGTGATCCATTACATAGATGTGTTGGTTAATTTGCAGGTAACCTTTAACCTGAGTGAGCCAAGCAGGGAGTCATTTGTGGTCACTGTTATAAACAGTAGGTTTGTTGAGATTAAACTCACATCCTCTGTTAAGCTTTTCTTCTGAAGAATGGAAGTGTCTGGGGTTGTGCATCCATTTTTGACCAAATGCCTTTGCTAAAAGCTCTTCAAGTTCCTTCTCTGTTGGTTCTCTGTTGGAGAGTGGGTTTCTGGACTTCTCAGCTTCCTGTCTGGATCCACCAGCTCCTAGAGACAAGCCTT
Source organism: Pisolithus sp. B1 (assembly GCA_024663435.1). Classification (NCBI taxonomy): domain Eukaryota; kingdom Fungi; phylum Basidiomycota; class Agaricomycetes; order Boletales; family Pisolithaceae; genus Pisolithus; species Pisolithus sp. B1. Next base: position 157,957 of record JANFAA010000026.1, on the reverse strand, counting down.
TGGTAATGTGAGACATTAAGTTGGCAAGAGACTCTTCTTCTTGATCAGGTATTGGTATATCACTGATAGTGGAACCGAAGTCAGATAACATGTCCTCTATTAAGGGTTTGGTGTTGGTTTCGGATTCGGGTTCCCTTTCTTAGTAAGAACCAAGAATAGCCAGATTTCGAAGAGTCAAGGGTGAAACAGGAGTGGTTGTAAGACTGTACTTATGAGCGAACCATCTACTGGAGTACTCGGTTGCAGTTTGAGGAGGGATAGGTGGTGCCTTGCTTTTACTGATTCAAGAGGGAGGTGGTTGTAGAGGATGCTTAGGTTCTCCTGAAGACACCTTGGGCAATCAGTAGGGTGAAGCAGAAAAGGTAGAAGGGTGTGTCGACAATGTGCCAAAAGAATGGTGATAAATGATAAGTGATTTGCAAGGTAGCAAAAAGATAAGGTACATGGCAAGTAGCTAGGGTTTATATAGTCTGTCCTACACAGCTACAAGCCTAGTACCCATTCATGAGTCAGGGAACCATTCAGTGAACACAAAGCCTGGTGGATCTAAGAAAGGCAACTATGCACAGCAAGGTGCAGCTGTAGTACAAGAATGAGTCGGTGAACAAAACAAAGGCTGACCAACCAAGGTGAGACTGATCGAAATACAGAAACACTGACTAGTCCAGGTTGAGCTGGTTCGTCAGGCAAACTGTTGGTTTGGGGTTAAGCCCAAGACTGGTAACTAGCAGAGTTACCAGAACATAAGTCCATCCGGAGACATGCTGGGTAAGACATGGAAGGCGGCAAGGGATGACACAATGACAGCAGTGACGATAATGACCACGAGAGAGGCATAGGTGCAAAGTAGAGGTGGGATGTGGTTGGTAGAGGAAGGAAAAGGGAAGTTTTGTACCATGCCATAGGTTGTGGTCAGGTAAGCCATTTCCCCCCCATGTTTACTACATGCAAACTCACTCTATTGTTTCACCACAGCCCATCCAAGGCTATGTAGGCCATTCCCCCCTGTGTAACTACATCTGAACTGACCACATTGTGTCTCCACTGCCCCCAACTTCAAGGTAAGCCATTGCTCCCCCCCTCCCCCATGTTTATACACATGAACTGACTCTATCATGTCACCACAGCTTATCCATGTCTATGTAGGCCACTCCCCCCATGTAACTACATGTGAACTGACCATCTTGCATTGCCACCCCACCCAACTCCCAGGTAAGCCATTGCCCCCTCCCCTGTATTTACTACACATGAACTGACTCTATTGTGTCACCACAGCCTAGCCATGTCTATGTAGGCTGTTCCCCCCATGTAACTACATGTGTACTGACTGTGTCATGTCTCCACTTCACCCTTGATTTCAAGGTAAGCCATTGCTTCCCCCCTCCCCACATTACTACATGTGAACCCACCCCATCATGTCATCCCCACCAGTCCATGCCTGCCAATGCAGGCTGGCCTGATAAATCAAATATTGCTATCTTTCTCTTAACTTAGTCTGTGCCAACTGGTGTTGGCCAGCAACTGTTGGTCTGGGGGGATTTGGTCCATGCCTACCAGTGTAGGCTGGCCTAATGAATCACATGATCCTTTTTCTTGATTTTCACTTGATTTTTTTCCTTGATGACCTGCTTCTTTTCTGGGGGAAGGGCCCCTCCTGGACAGTTGTCAGTGAGTTGGTTCCATTGGGAACTTCTTTTTTTGTTCTGTTTGTTTTGACTTGTAACTTGGTTCCCAACTTATCACCCTATTTCATCTTGAAAGGGTTTTGACTTGCCTTGTTTTTGTCTTCACTTTTTGTAATTTCTGGGGCCTAACCCTAACCCTAAGCATTATGTTCCATATAGAATAAGTAGGCACCAGGCACAGTTACCCTTTTGAATAATAATTTCATGGCTTAAAAATTTACATTCTCTGCTGCATCCCACTACATCATCATCACCCCTGAGCCCACAAGTGTGCAATGAATTCTTCCTCAACCTCCTCTGATGCCCTGTCTGCCATGGTGGATGGGATCCTGACAACTGTACTTCAGGGATGCAAACTCTCCACATCTGTGGTACTACAAAAATCAGACCTTAGGAAGCCAAGGTATTGAGAACTACTTCCTCCTTGGTGGCTACACCCTGCTTGATGTAATATCATAGACTGACAGTCATGTCCCAATTGACTAACCTCCAAAGGGTTATGGCTGCAGAAGACCTTCCTTCTGCATCTATTTCCTCCAATGAAACTGAGCTGTCTGCCCTTGTCATTGCCCATGCAATCCTGAACCCCTGTGAGTCTGCCTCCAGACAGTCAAAGTGCAATGTCTGAGTCCTGAAAAAGATGTAACCAAGTGGGACATTGATAGGTTTGCTGAACCCAGGCCCCATGCTGCAGACAAGACCAAGTATTTTCAATATCCCCAATGGGGGCACATCTCTGACCCTGCCACTGTTTTGGATGTCCATGGTAGAGTGATGCTTTGGTATCTACCAGGCATCATTCCTCCTGAAAGAGTGGTGAAGCAGTCTCTTCCCCCATGTATATCTTATATTTATATTAATGCACTGGTAGAAACATCTCAATAGGATTCACCTCCCCTTGAAAGGCAGCCTTGTGAAGCACTCCAAGAGGAAAAATGAATCTAGCATGAGGTTTGGCCATAGACACATGCCAGAGCTTGATGGCAGAGACATGGACCCATTGGCTGATGCCATCTTTGGCCATGGCAGGCTTATGAACTCTCCTGCAACTTTCCAGCAGGGTCATCTGGTACTCTTCTCCTCATGGTGTGGTGTAGATTGCAAGGCTAATGGTCTCAAAGAGGTTGCAGGACAAGGTCTATGAAAGTTCAAATCTCAAAATCCCTGCTGTGAAGGAATGGCTTCATGAAATCTCCTATGCAGAAGAGTTCTAGAACTCCATTTCAGGACTTGTACTGCCAGATCTGGCTAGAGTTGGCAAGGATGCCATTGCAGCCAAGGGAGACTGGGTGGTCACCCAACCCCCTTCTGGGACCCAGTGGCCTTCCATCTATGTTGGCATAGATGTCATAGTCAACCAAGAGACTCTTCCTCATTTGGACAAGGTTTCTGCACCCTCTCTCCTGGACTTGCTGGTGAGCCTGGGAACTCATGATGCCCAATTTCATGTTTTGGATCTTGGCTCCATTTTTGGTTACCAGCCAGGCACTATGATTTACCTTGCTGGTAAACTTCTCCACCACTCTGTCCCAAAATGGGAGAAAGGTGAAAGAATAGCCCTTGCTCACTACATGAAGGATGCTGTCCATAACAGATTTGGACTGGCCAGGCCATCTTTCACCCAACAAAAGGATCTCTTGGGAAAATTTTTACAGACTTAGTGTACCTAGTTGAGTCCCTTAGCTGATGTCAACCAGAGTTTCCAAGTGAAAATTGTACATCTAGAGTATTCCCTGTGTTTCAAATCTGTCCTGTTCAACATGCATCATTGAAGGTCCAAAGTCCTGCAAAAAACCTTGGGGAGAGGTTCTTTGTACATGTTCCAGCCCACCAAGACCAGAAGGGGAAAGCTCACCCACAAAGAAGTGGATGCTAGGCACCTCTACTCCCCATCTGGCAGTCAGCCTTCCACACCTGGGACTCCAAGAACCAAGGCATCCTCCCAACATCTCAACTTCTCTGACTTCCATGACTCTCTTGACATCCCTGACTCTGACTGGAATGATGTAGATGATGCCCCCCAGTCCAGAAGACACACAAAGATCTGTACTTTGATTTGGGGATGGTCCACCATTAAAAATTACCTGCAGAGTCAAAATGACTATATCAGAGAGTGGCTGCCTTGGAGAGCAGAGTATCTAAATATCATTTTGGAAGGGGAGCAGCTGGCTAGGGGGGGATTTGTGAGCAGTGCTCTGAAGCAGAAGGAAGTGTCCAGTGCATGTCTTGTGCTGGTGTCCATGCCTGGTGTGGTCCCTGTGCTGTCAAAGCTCACAGGAACCTCCCCTTTCACAAGGTCCAAAGGTGGAATGGTGCTCACTGCCAGCCTACCTCCTTGATGGACCTTGGCTTCTTGTGGCACATTGGCCATGGGGGGATCCCTGCCCCTGTAATTGTTCAGACCCTGATCCAGAGGAGTCAGGCTATGTAACTGGGGATGGTACCCCCAATCACAGGTCAGTGTCATTTTTATTGGGGAGGCCTTATGATGACCCTGTCATCAGGAAGTCTTCCCAGTTCCAGATGACCATTGTGCACACTGAGGGGATTTTTTCTCATGAGGTTTTGGTGTGCAAATGTCCTGGGTCTGATCCCAATGACTGGCACCTTGACTTGCTTCATCAAAGACTCTTCCCAGCCAGCATTTCCAAGCCCAAAACTGCCTTCACATTTGATGTGCTTGACCACTTTCTGATAGATGCTTTGGAGTGCAAGACTTCTGCTATGAGTTTTTATCAGAAGCTGAAAAGGTTCACCAACAATGCATTTCCAGAAAGGGTACCAGTGGAGTGTAGTGTTGCAATTAATTGGATAATGTTGATGTTGTTTTTCTCTGCTTGTTAGGACAGGTACAGGGAGCTGATGAGGGTTTCTCAGCTATGGAGGGATTTGAAACATAGGAAATGGTTTTGGTTTTGGGCATGATGCTGGGAAAGATCCAGGGGATGGAGGACTTGCCCTCTTCTGCCCTGCCTGCCCCCAGCCAGGTCTTAATTTACCTGCAGACTGGAAAGTTCAGTATGACAGGTAAGAGACTGTAATCCATTCCAATTGGGTTTCTAACTTCCTTCAGGGATACTGTCATGAGGCAATATGTCATAGATGGCAACTTCACTGCTCAGCATATGAAAATGAACAAGCCAGAGTTAGATGTGGCCTTGTCAGATGGAAAAGGGTATATGGTTTCTGAGGGGCCATATCAGAATCATCTACAACAGTCATTGGATACCAAGGAGGTGAGGGGTTTCAAGGTCTTGGAGTTTGCTTGCTGACCAATAATTTAGAGATCCACCTGCAGCAATCACAGGGCCATTAATGCTGCAAACATCAACAAGTCCAACCTCAGGTCCACAGGGATTGGTGCCACAGCTTATGCTTGACATGGCTGCTTTGTCCCCCACTCTGTGGTGGATTTTCAAAAAGGGGAGAGGTGTGTGAAATGCCTGGATTGATGTTAATTGGAGGCTCTAAGGGCAGAGGCTGATAGGGGGGAGGCCCTAGATATTTATTTGTTGAAAGGGGACAAAGGTAGGTCTTGTGGATGGGTGGATGACTCCTTCTGATAATTATATGTAGCTCCCACCTTTCATGAAGTGCAGATACAACTCATGAAAAACCCAATGACTCCATTTGGAAGTGGTGGTTCTGTGGCCTGGCTTGCTGAAGGAATCAGCATTGAGGACTCACAGTGAGGTCCCTCTTGAGCTGAAGGTGATTTTCTTGCTGACCAGGCCTGCAGGGACCAGCTGAGATCTGAACTCTGACAACTTCCCAATCCCATGTCCCCTAGCCAAGAAGTCAAAATCTCTGTGAAGAGGCAGAGACTTTCTGCCAGGATTGAAAAATTCCATAGTAATGGTCAAGCATTTTTCAAAGGTTTGGAGATTGATGGTGCTTTCACTCCCCAGGATGATCCAGAATTTTGTGGGAAAGAAGAAGAAGAGGAGGTGGAGGAGGATAGGGAGTTCTGGGGTGAAGATGATGGGTACTGGGAAGTTCCTGGAGAGGAAGTTGAGGAGCTGGCTTCTGAGCTCATGAGTACATGGATGCTCTCTTCCATTGGGAGTACCAAACTGACAGAGCTGGGCCTTGTTGACCTTCTCAAAGAGGAGAGGGAACTCATGATTGGACAAGCTAATGATTGTTTAGACCAACTGAGAACAGACCTTGGAAACAAAGCCATGTTATACTGACAGAACTTCCAGACTGCAAATTCTACCAGGGAAGGTACCAGGACCAAGAAGGAAATCCAAAAAGTGGTGGCCAGGATAAACAAGCATGTCAGAGGTTATCAGAGGGCCAGACAGGCCATTCTCAAGCTGGACCCCAATGTTGACATGGCAGAAAAGTATCCAGAAATCCTGCCCAATGATCTTGCAGTGAGTAAGGAGGTGACAGAGGAGAACAGGTTTGGCCAGGGGACCAGTAAACTGGCTTGGTTTTGGATGATGGATGGTGAACAGAGTCAGCTGAGTCTCCAGGGTGGGGGCTTGATGGAAGAATGTAAGTGTATGCTCTTACTATATGTCTTGCTAACAGTGGTGTGTAGTTTGCAGGATCAATTGGCTCAAAGCAAGGGCAAGAAGGGACAGATGGAAAGAAGAAGTGTCACTGGTGAGGCATGAGATGCTTTGGACTTGCCTGTGGTTTGAGTACCACAAGGACATGTGGGAGAAAAGGGCTCTGCAGTCAACTGAGCCAGGGAAAGAGGCTTATGCTAAAAAGCAGATGGGGTTGTGGAATGACTTTGCAAAGAAGGCAAGGTTGATGTTCCAAGGTAAACAAGTGGATTGTATTCAGAATGGGAGTGGAAACACACAGTATGGTGTGTGTTAGTGATGCCCTTGGCTTGGAGACTTGGTATTGGAATCTAAGTGAATGACAAACATGTGCAAATAAAACAAGTAATGCCTAAAAAAGGAAGGGCTGACATTTTTTCAACCACCTGCCTAAATCAGTAAGGGCCAAAAATTTTCACCTTCTATCTTCCACCTGCAACAACAAATTCTCTGCTGCTACATACCTCCCCCCATTGAACCATCCAATGTCTGACTGGAAGCAAGCCTACTCTGAAATCCTGTCCTCCTATGTAGGAATGTACAAAGAAGCAAGGGGGAACTTGGAGCTCAGGAATGAGATCCTGGCTGAGGTGAAGGGGAAGATTCTTGAGCATGAACCATTGCATTCTGTGGAACTGCCCCAAAATCTGAGAGTGGTGAGACCCTTGTTCATCATGCTGGACAGGTCTGATGTTTGTCTAGGCCATCCAGATGGAGTGGTTGTCACAACTGAATCCAGAAGACTGGGAAGATGAGATAGCCATCATCTGGTGAATCCTGACTCTTGCTTTCACTGGAAAGAACAAGGAAGATGTTGGTGAGGGTGAGAAGGCCAGGGAGGAGAAGGCCAGACCCACCAAGGCTGGGGACTACAAAAAGGCCTTTACAGCCTTCACTGCAGCACAACAGGTGTTCAAGGAGGAATGGACAGCTATGATAGGGAAAGGAGGGACACCAAGGACTGCAAGACCATAGGGCAGAGGACCAGGATTGTCCAACAGTAGTGGGAGTCCCTTTCTGATGACAGGAAAGCAGAAGCTGGGAGGGTGGCAGAAAAGTGGAACAAGTTAGGTGCACCCAAAGAGACCCATGATTCATAGGTACACTTCCAACTTTCAGACCTTGTACTGAGCTGGCAAATAAACAGATACCACAGAAAAAATCTCCCTGCCATGGCCAAAGATTTTATTGAAACTGTTCAGAGAACCATGGGGTCCCATGTGGTGATGTTTGTAGGGCATGAGTCAGGGGAAGGCCAGATCAAGCTGGCAGTGTGAGTTTCACTTACCTTGTTTGTTCCAATGCTGAAGAAGACCACCAGGTTTGAGACAGCACCAGGGGATGGGAAGAAGGTATTCACAGAGTCATCCCAGTCAAGCAAGGATTGGGTTTTGACTGCAGAGAGCATATTGACTGACTATCTGTTGACTGACCCTAGTGAGTGGAGTGTATTGTCTATCAACATATTTATGCCAATTCATCACTGCTTAGTGGAGGAAGATTCAGCTGAGAAGCAGGAGGTGGAGATATCCTTGGATGAGGATGGAAATCCAGAAGTGCCCACTTGGGGTGGGCAGAAGTTGAAGGTGCAACAGAACTTGGCAAGAGCAGTCTTCCAAGCTGCTTATGGTGTGTCTTGCTTGGCATGTGCATAGCTGCATTTCTGATGTAAGTTTGGGACATAGCCAAGTTCACCAAGAAGCCAAAGGCCAAGGTTCCCTGGGGCTTGCTGATCAAGTCCCCAATGGAGTATCTGGACTCTGAGTCTATCCCAGAGGGTTTTACCATGAAGGATCCTTCCAAATGGACAAAGGCTGATCTTGGGTTGCTTTGGGATCATTGGCAATCCCTAGAGGCAGAGGAGAAGGTGATTGTGTCATTCATTGATTGCAAAAAGGAGGATGCACCTTTGTCCAGGTAGTTTGACAGGAAAGTGGTGGGAAGCAGTAAGAAGAGAGTGTGGGTGACTGTGGATGATGACAGTGAAGCAGAAGTGGGTGGGGCAGGCATACCAGGGCCTTCAGCCACACAGCACTCAGTTGGAGGACCCTCTAAGCAGACTGTTGATGGTGGTGAGGTCCTGGGGGAGGCCACTACAGATGCAGGGCAGTCAAACCCAGAAGAGTCCAGTCCTGCTTGGCATGCCAGCAAGGAACAGACCTCTTATTTGAAGTCTCTTTCCATCATGCCCAGGTACCAAGTACTTGTTGACCTGGTGGATGCCCTACCAAAACAGGTAAGTCTGTGACTGTCAGGGAGCACTAGACTAACTAACAGATGTCATAGGGGCATGGAAAGGGGCCAGAGGTAGACTTCCCCTACTGGGCAACTTGGACCTGGAGTGCCAAGTACTTGCCAAAGGAAATTCACTTGGATTTGGGGACTTTCCAAAAGGCAATTGGAGAGTTGCAAAGTGCAAGGTTCAGTTCTTCTTCAAGGGGTCTGGAGGTGGTTCTGGGACTTGGGCTTCTGTTAAGGGAGTGTAGTCATGCCCAAGAAGTGGAGGAGGATGATCCTTTGGTCAGTAAGCTGAATTTTTTGTTGAACTCCAAGCTTGGTGTGCAGAGGGGGGATGATGTGATGGATGTAGTGGGGGTAGTAGTTTCAAGGTTGGAGCAATGTCCTGCAGGCACCAAGGGACCACAAGGGGGAGATGGGGGTGCTGGGATGGGTGAGAGTGATGGAGGGGATGAGGAGAAGGAGGAGGAGGAGGAAGCTCCTCTAAGGAAAAGGAAAAGGGCAGGGAGTGGGATTGTGACCAGAGGACAGAAGATGGCAAAGAAGGATGAGGGAAAGGGGAAGAAGGTGGGGGAAAATCAAAGGAAGGGAGTGAGAACTTGGAATCAGACCAAGAGAGCCATGTAAATGGAGATATATGGTGGCAAAAGGTAATAGATTATAGAATTATGAATGTCAAGGGTACATCCAACTGTGAATAAGAGCACCAGTGTCAGCAAGGGAGTGCATTGCAATTGTCAATAAGTTTAGAAAATGATCTGGGTTGAAAGAGTCACCTTTCATGATTGTGAGTAATTTGAGCATTGTCTGTGTGACTGAAGGTCTGCAAGGGGTGTGGATCAACCATCTGTGGCTTCCCTAGTATAGTCATCACCCAGCCCACATCTTCAAAAATTTGGAATTGATGGAACAAGCTCTAGCCTTGTTCAACCTGTGATCCACCATAGTGCATGGATTAATACTGTGAGGTTGATGAAACCTCTAATTGAGCACTTCCAACCCCCATTCCATGGGAACTGAAGGGAAGAAGTACATACATATATATATAATGAGGTGGGTGAGGTATTCCCAAGCCATGTCTGCCTTTCAGGGGGGTGGGATCCCACAGCTGGGTCAGCTGACCCCACTTTTAGGGGGGGTGGCTGCCCCCAGCCAGGTCAGCTACCCCACTTTCAGGGAGGGATGCCATCCCCCAGCCAGGTCAGCCAACCCCACTTTCAGGGGGGGTGGCATCCCCAGCCAGGCCAGCCAATCCCACTTTCAGGGGGGGATGCCACCCCCCAGCCAGGGCAGCCAACCCCACTTTCAGGGGGGGTGGCATCCCCAGCCAGGCTGGCCAATCCCACTTTCAGGGGGGATGCCATCCCCCAGCCAGGGCAGCCAACCCCACTTTCAGGGGGGGGTAGCATCCCCAGCCAGGCTGGCTGATCTCACTTTCAGGGGGGGATGCCATCCCCCAGCCAGGGCGGCTGACCCCACTTTCAGGGGGGGGTGGCATCCCCCAGCCAGGTCAGCCAACCCCACTTGCAGGGGGGGGTGGCATCCCCCAGCCAGGTCAGCTGACCCCACTTTCAGGGGGATGGGGCATTGCCCAGCCAGGTCAGCTGACCCCACTTTCAGGGGGGTGGGGCATTGCCCAGCCATGTCAGCTGACATTGGCTAGTCCTATGTTTAGGCCAAAATGTACATGGCAGGTGTCCCAGTTTCAGGACCACAGGTGACTGAAGGGTCTGAGGTAAATCACCTTGCTTGTTCTGGTCTCGATACACACCCTGACTATCTCCAGCCAGTAGCACTGCTTTGACTCACTTTGGGTCAATATCACTGCTGCTCATCATGTCATCCTCACCATCTGTTGGCTCACCACTACCTCCAGCCACCTCCCCTTTGACACCTCTTGCTACATGTCCCTTTTCTAGACTCGCAGGTCACCTAAAGGTGATATCTTCATTCATGGTACTTGGCACCTCGACTGGTGCATCTCATGAGGTAGGTATGTTGATGTCTCCAATGCCTACTCATCCCCAAGGCATGGTGGACTCAGTTGAGCTGGCTGTGGGCTCCTCTTGCCTGCTCAGACTGTGTGTGCACATGCCCAGTGCTCTTGAGGTGTTCATGTGCTCTCATAGGTTTCTCTTGTCGCTGCTTGTACACCCAGTATTCTCCCCCTCGAGCAGCACTCTGTGTGCATTAGGTACATGCTGCTTCGTGCAGCTGCTTGCTTTGTCTACATGCCTGGCTGGTGAACTTGGCCTTCCCTTGTTCTCAGCTGCCCAGTTATGGGCCATTGGCTGTTCTAGGGTGCTGCCTGGATCGTATACAGTAAGTCGCAGCTCTTCGGTGTAGCCACTCTGTTCATGGTGCCACTGGTAAGCTCAACATCGAAGCTTGGTTCCTCAGTGCCATTTGGGTTCCTGGTATTGGCACTTGTGCACAGTGCCTGCTCCCCCTCAAGTGACAATCCTCATGCACTAGGTAAGTCATTCATTGTGCTTCTATTGCATGGTTTCAATGGTAGGTCTTGGTGGGCTATCTCATCAACATTCTTGACCTCATCCAGCATCTTGACCATTCCACTTAGCACTTTAATGTGCTCGCTTTCGAGTGGCTGTCCTGCCCTTGAACTTGGCTGCTCCTGCAGCTTGTTCCATGCCACATGCATGTTGCTTGGCACTTCAGGTACAGTGAGTGAAAAAACCCTTGCAATGTTTCACTATTTTTCACTAACTGCAGTGTAGCACCAGAGGGCATGGGAATCTTGCTTGGCCATAGTGGGATGGATGGTAGTACTGACTCTTGGCTACTGAAGGGTCACTGTATCATGTGATTTCATCCAGTGGTTGTTGAGATATGTTGGTTTTAAAACAGGTACATCATTGCAAGGGTTTATTCACTTTTGGTAATGGAAGGGTATATGGGGGATATCAGTACTTGGTATAGCCTCCTTTTGCTTTAAGCACTGCCTCAACCCTCCTAGGCATGCTTTCAATCAACTTCTGACACTCTTCAGCTGGTATATCATTCCACTCCACCTGAGTCCTCTCCCACAACTCCAGTATTCCCTTGGGGGGGTGCTCATACTCTGCAAGCCTCCTCTTGAGGTAACCCCAGGCATGTTCTATGGGGTTGAGGTCAGGAGACTGTGCAGGCCATACCATAGTCCTAAAATCCTGCTCCTCCAGCCACTCCTTGACCTGCTTGCAGGTGTGCTTGGGGTCATTGTCCTGCTGGAAGATGATGTCAGGAGGATGAAGACCATAGTACTGAAGGGAATCTTGTAGTTCATCCTTCAAAATTTGGAGGTAAAGGTCTCCATCCATCCTACCATCAATCTTGGTGGCATATCCAACACCTTCCCAAGTCATACAGCCCCACATCATGAGAGAACCTCCTCCAAACTTCAGTGTCCCCTCCACTAGCCTATCATTCAGCTTCTCCCCTGGCTTTTTCCACACCCATTTGTGACCATCTGACCCCAGGCAGTTGATTTTAGTCTCATCAGACCATACCACCCTTTTCCAGTCCTCCAGAGTCCAATCCTTGTGAGCATAGGCAAAGTCAAGTCTTGCCTTGTGATGCTTGGCAGAGAGGATAGGTCGTTTACACTTGACCACAGCCTTCATACCAGTCTTCTTTAAGTGCTGCCAAACAGTATTTGGGTGGAGGGGCTGGTTGATGATATTGGAGAGAGTTTTGGTCACCTGGACAGCATTTTCTGCCTTCTGAGTGGAGATAAGATGGATGGCATGGTGGACATTGGCAGGGGAAAGCTTGGATGGACGACCTCCAGCAGACTTCTGCAGGGTGGAATGCTCCTTGGAACAATGTAGGGAGTGAGTACTCCCCACAATGATATTTCTTTTATTTTATAGCTTTTACTTTTACTTTTACTTTACTGTTTTTACTTTCTTTTCTTTGTTTTTGTTCTTTTACTTTAGACTTTACTTAGCTTCGAGAGTAGACACGTGATGTGGCTTAAGTAAGCCCACGTGCACTTACTCTCTACTGTAACTACTTACAAAAAAAAAAACAATGAAGTACCAAGTTACAAGTTCAAGTCGAGTTCAAGAAGGCTGCATGTGGCCTTTCCCTGTGTTCAGACAGACCTCAGACTGCATTAGACATCCCCCTCAGACTGCATTAGACATCCCCCTCAGACTGCATTAGACATCCCCCTCAGACTGCATTAGACATCCCCCTCAGACTGCATTAGACATCCCCCTCAGACTGCAATTTCCTTCCAGGCTATAGGAGCCCCTTTGGAAGATCTCCCCTCTCAGATCACCACCACTCTCCTCAGCTTTTCTTATTCTGACTTTTCATCTGGATCCCACCATGAGGGGCTTCTGTCTTAGCCTGGTACCATTTTTCTCATCTCATTCAGTCTCGTTCTCAAAGTTTTAGGTCTCATGTCCTCGGTGTTGCTTGTGTTCTCACAGTTTTCCCACCTTGGTCTCACTCCCGCACTCTCCATTCACATTCTAGCAGTCCTGAGACATGCTTTCCCTCGGTATTCCCATCTATATATTGTTTTATTCACTCAAATTCCCTCCTGACATCATGCACAGCTCGAATCCCCCACATTGTGGACCTTCTGAAGCTTCGAGCTTCCCTCAGCACCCCTTGGAAGAGCTTCGAAGCCTCCTCAAAGACATAACCCAAGTTGCAAATGCTGCTAAATCTCTCCTTCGAAGGTGTGGAGGCCTCGAAGAGGCTGGTAGTTCACACACACAGCCACCACCTGATCCCGTGAGTCACCCGCCCTGTCATTTATACTCTTTCTGCTTTTTCTGTGGCCAGACAGGTCATATTCGAGCAAGGTGTAGTTCGTGCCAGCAGTATTTGGCTGAGGGAAAGTGCCTACTCATAAAAGGTCGTGTTGTACTACCTACAGGGCAAGAGATACTGTGAGAAATACCTGGGCACACCTTGAAGGACCATTTGGATTGCTGGGATCAAGGAAGCTGGTCTAAGAACACTCAGATTCCTCCTTCGAGTTCAGGCCGACCACTACCGGAGGATGTGGGTAGCCTGACATCACAGACCCAAAAGGTTTCACCAGTCCCTGTTTGGGCACCTAGCATGTCCTCGAGCTTGGGACCCTCTCACAGTCAACCCTGCTCCTGCTCTCGCTCTCATGGCCACATGTGCTCGCCATCTCATATGTACTTTGAGAGTTTACCTAGGCATGGCCAACCTCAATCCCACTCTTGTTCTCGCGACCGTGACAGCACACACTCACAGTCTCACTTGTATTCAGATAGGACCCACAGCCGCCATCCCCATGATTCCTGTGATTCCTGCGATTCCCGCGACTACCAGCACTGCCACTCACCACCACCTGTGCCACGACTTGCATACTCACACTTACCGGAGCTCTCGAGGGATGAACCCACTCCGGTCCAGCCAGTGGACATGTTTTTGGCCTCCAGTATCTCCAGTATACGGTTGTCTCGTAATAGTCATGCGTCAACCCACTCGAGAAGGTTGCACAGCTGCAGTCGCACACCTCAGCCCTCTCATAGGAGGTACTGAGTCAGTATGGGGCCATTTTAGCCCGTTGGGATTTCTTTTATTGTCTATTATTCTTTTTTTATATGAATATATTGTTCTTGGAGTCTCCTGTCACCGAGAGTCAGGCAGCCGTGCGCCTCCACCATCCCCTGCCTCGTCGATTCAATATCTCGACCACTGCTGTTCTGTCCCTCTCGCAAATCGCGGGACTAGTAGACCTCGACGAGACCTTCAGAATGGTGGCCTTCCCATCGCGCCAGCATTGGTACTTCCAGAGATATCACGCTGTTTGTGTTGAAGGGCTCAGTCGGACCGTTTTGCAAATATCTCAGGATTGGGTGCGCCGTTCCCCTCATTTCTGCGATCTCCCAACTCTCCATGCATCCCTCTACCACCTCCCGAAGATTCACACAATTCCGTCGAGCGGTTCTTCACCACCGCGATACTGCCCTCCTACCCCCTGCTGTGTTTAGACCGTAACTCGCGCAATTCCGGCCCGAATCGCTCGCTTTTCTCAGACGCGCATCTACCAGACGAAACATACCAGATGATATACGAGACGTCGCGCGCGCTTTCGCGGCTCCGGAGTTATTCGAGTTTTTGTGTTTGAACAGGGTGGGGAGGTCAGGTTCGTGTATCTTGGTCATTTTCAAGTCGGGGCTCTCGCTTTCTTGGATGGTGGTACCACTAGTTCATGTCTATCTGGTGATGCCTTGTTCGTGGCAATGCGCTTAGCAGTTGTGGGAATACGGGTGTTCTTCCTGCATATAGTGGTGGAGACGGTTTGGCAAATATCTCAGGATTGGGCGCGCGGTTTTTCATATTCCTTCGTTCGCCCAACTCCCCTAGGTCTCTGCTACCGCCTTCTGAGGTTTCGTCGAATTCCATCGAGCGGTTCTTCACCACCGCGATTCCACTCTCCAGCTCCCTACCTCGCTTAGGCCGTAACTCATGCAATTCTGCGCCGAATCGTTCGCTTCTTTCAGACGTGGATCCCCTGGACGACATCTACCGGACGATATTCGAGACGTCACGCGTGCATTCGCCGTTGTGGAGTTATTTGGGTTTTTGTGTCTGAGCAGGGTGACGAGGTCAGGATTGCGCATCTCACTCGTTTTGGCATCGCGCCTCTCGCATTTTTGCATGGTGGAACTGCTTGTCCGTACCTACCTGGTGATGTCCTTTTCGTTCCAACGCGCTCGATGGTCGTGGAGATATGAGAGTTTCTGCGTATGGAGGGGGTTCGAAGCGACTTGGCAGATATCTCGGGACTGGGCAGGTCAATCGGTCTGGTTCCTTTTTCACCGTCTCCTCCTAGGTGTCCTCCACCACCTCCCGCGATTTCGTATCGATTGCCCCAGCAGTCGTTGCTCGGCGGTCTCCTCTTCCCACCCCTCATGCTGCCCCACAACTCGTGCACCCCGTATCTCCCTCAGTTCTCCGCCGAGCCTTTCGCTTTTCTGGGATATAGTAATACTCGACCAGCGCTTTTGAATGGTGTACTTTTTGTCCGGGTAGGTGCAGCCGTTGTCGCGAAATCCAGATTCTTGTGGGTCGAGGTGTCCCAGGCCGGTTTTGCCAATATCTCGGGGCCAGGTGCGCGGAGTCACTCAGTTGTTTTTTTCTCGTGTTCTCTCCATTCTCCTTTACCACCCTCCGCGGTTTCGTATCAATTGCGCTAGCGGTTATCATTCGGCGCTTCCCCTCTCCCCATCCCCCCTGCAGTGCTGGGCCATCACATACACTATATCTCCCCCATCTCGCGGCCGATCCTCTCGCTTTTCGGGGATGTGGTACTACTCGACGAAGGCTTTCAGGTGATGTAGGGTAGGTGGCGACTGTCACAACAGGTGCGGAGATATTCCAAGTTTCGAGGACGAGGGCGCATTCGGACCGTTTCACGAATATCTCGGGATCGGGTGCATGTATTCATTCGATTTCTTTTCCTACGCCCTCTCCACACTTCCCTTCGCCATCTCCTCGAGTCTCATGAAGTCCTGCGCGGCGATCGTCCTTCAGCGAGTTTGTCTGCTACCTCACCCTGCTGGTACCTTTGAGCTTGCACTGTCAGTTCGCAACCGAGGATGGTTGAGTTCTCAAGTGACCTGCAGATGTAGGGAGTGAGTACTCCCCACTATGATATTTCTTTTATTTTATAGCTTTTACTTTTACTTTTACTTTACTGTTTTTACTTTCTTTTCTTTGTTTTTGTTCTTTTACTTTAGACTTTACTTAGCTTCAAGAGTAGACACATGATGTGGCTTAAGTAAGCCTGTGTGCACTTACTCTCCACTGTAACTACTTACAAAAAAAAAAAACAACAAAGTACTGAGTTAAGAGTTTGAGTTTGAGTTTGAGAAGGCCTTGAGTTGCCTTCTTCTGTGTTCAGATTGCCCCAGACAGCCTCAGATGTTCCTCCTCAGACAGTTTTCCTTCCAGGCTATAGAAGCCCCTTTGGAAGATCTCTCCCCTTCAGATCACTCATCCCTCTCCTCAGTATCTCTTTTTCAGGTTCTTCAACAAAGCCTAGAGATGGTAGAGAGATGCAGGCCAGTACTAGAGGCAATAGAGGAAGCAGAGTGACCAGCATCAAGCATAGTCAGGATAGTATTCCTTTGGGTGGCAGAGATGGATCTCATCTCATGGTGGTAGAGGTTGGAAACAAAGAAGCATGTGAACTTTTTGGAACTCAGACACAATGTTGATATGTGTATCTTTGTTTGTATGACCAGTCAACCACAATTATCCCTTCATTTGAGTGAGATTCTACTACCCAGACCAAAAGTGAATAAACCCTTGCAATGATGTACCTGTTTTAAAACCAACATATCTCAATGACCACTGGACATAATCACATGATACAGTGACCCCTTGGTAGCCAAGAGTCAGTACTACCATCCATCCCACTATGGCCAAGCGAGATTCCCACGCCCTCCAGTGCTACACTGCAGTTAGTGAAAAATAGTGAAACATTGCAAGGGTTTTTTCACTCACTGTATGTATTCTTTGACCTTGATGCTTCATGATGGAGTCTGCTGGGCTGCTCCTACTGCAGCCTCAGCTTCACCTTCACTTCTTGCCTCTGTAAGTTTGTCCTCAAGCTTCTCCTCATTAGGCAGCTCCTTTGACAACTCACTAGGCTTCGCAAATAATTCTCATGTCTCATCATTGCTTGATGCCTCAACAGGGTTCTTGGTAGGTATGGAGATTGGGGTAGGGTCTCAAAATTTTGTCACTAGGTAGTTGAACATCTCATGTGACATCCTGAGATTTTGAGTCTTGAGTACAAGTGGGATTGGTACTGTCTGGTAAAACAGCATTTTTAATTGAGCATCCTTGCCCTCCCATTGTAAACTTTCATCATTTGTTTCCTGGCCTGAGAGAATACCCAGCCAGCCCTTTGTGGCTGCAGCTTCGAGTAAGCTTGCCTGGTAGACCCTCCAATTCCTTCCATCCAGTTCAAGTGTCGGCACAGTTGAACTGGCCATTTTGTATCTCTGGATTCCACTGCTAGGCAGGACTCATAACCTGATAAAATCTGTAGGAATCTGTAGGATACTTAGTAGTCACTTATGTATTAGTAGCAGAGCTACTGTACCTGTAGGATACTTAGTAGTCACTAAGTAGGAACTACAGTACTATGAAAAATGTAAGTGTGCACTACATGCTTATGTAATCTGGTGGCTATGCTACAGCACACCGGTTGTTTACTCCAACAGAGGTAAATCTGTGCAGCTGGGGCTTAGTGGGGTCACCCCACTGATTGCAGGTATCATGGTTAGAAAAAGAGTTGTCATCAGCATCATCATCAGAAAGTTTGCCAAGTAGCAAGTGTAACTTGTGGTCATGCAATGTGATGTGATAGCCAGGGGTCATGGCCTTTGATGACAGCACTTCAGACCCATAGATAGCATCATAACAATCCTTGTACTGTTTAGACTAAGATGGGGTGCAAATACATAGCAGAGGGAAAACATACAATCACTTCAGCATGCTTCATCACATTGTCAAGTAATTCTTCCCCCCAGTATGAACAGATGTGATTCAGCTTCTGTGCTGGGTCAAGTACTAGGGGAAAAAATCAGTGATGTAAGCATAAAGACATGAGAGAAATGACTTACACATTGTGATAATATGAGCATTGGACATAGCTGTTCATTGGTAGTACTCAGATATCTTGCTAAGTCCAGCATCTAGTGCATCAGTGAATTCAGTATATTTCACCATCTCTTTTCGCAGCAACCAAGCCTTGAAAAGAGCCTCCAGTGCTGGGTGGATGGCATGCATTGTTGGACCTTGTTCAGCCAAAAAAGCATGCTGTGCTTTCTCAGCTTGCTGTAGACAAGGAGGTGAGTATACAAGAGACAGCCTACATACTATGCTTACTGCCAAAAGAGAGAGCAGAAGCTGCACTCACTCCCATTCAGAATCCACTAACTTGAGCTCCATCAATTTTCAGCATTTATCTGCATCTCATTCTTTGAGGGCAAGAGACCAAACAAAGTAGTCTACTTCCTGTGGTTTCACAGCAGGTTGTAAATGTGCAACAAGGGTCAGACAGGCGATGACTCACCTCCTTCAAGTCTAATGCACAATGGAGCATCATAAACATAGGTGACCACCTAGTCTTCATGTCAAGCATGAGTTGTAGGACCTGAGTGTGGGGAACATGGCCATCATCCATGCAGGTCTGGATGTGTTGAAATAACTCTTTCTGCTTCACAGATGAGTGTTCCTGTGGCTATGAGACAACAAAAATTGGTCTATGTAGAGTACTTACCTTGACCACTATTGCTCACATGAGGCCAATCTCATCTCATATAGCTAACAGGTCAGTGGTATCTGGAGCAGCAGGGTCATAGTGTTTGGATTTGCTGTGGGCCAAAAGGAATGCTTGAGTTGCCAAGTTGATAATATGCACCATACACCTAATACACTTCAGACTTCATTTATGATACAATGGGGATATACTCACCATAGGCACTGCTTTTTTTGCATCAAACACTTCTTCAGAGTTGGCTGTGATATGTCTTGCAAATTCATCCATCATTGTATCATTATTCTTGGCATTGTCACAGGTAACATAGCCAATCTAATGAAAGGTGCCATGTTAGATACAGTACAACAGTATGAGCTATGCCACACACTGACCTTGTGTGTTGCACTGACATGCTTAATGACTTTGTAGAGTGCTTGACCCAAGCAAACTCCATTGTGAGTCTTGTTGAGATGCATGAACCTGATAAGCAATGTCTCGATACTCCACACACTGGGGTTTTTTTCTTTGATCCAAGATGCAGTGACTGCAAAGTACCCATCAATGTTTGAAGCTTGCCAGCCATCACATGTCAGATTGATTCATCCCTTCACAGCATCACTCTGTAGGAATGTATTGTGTGAGGTATCTGCATTCAAGAAAACTGCTTACACACTGAGAAGCATTTACAAAGGCTTAAAAGACTCATTTTGAAACTGTTGATGATGGCCTGTTGTGTTTGTCCATGACTCAGAATCTTGATACTGTTTTTAGCATGGGAGGCCATGTTGACCATCTTCTGGAATGCTGGATGTTGGAGAGTATGGATTGGCTGGTATATTTTTAGATTGATCAGAATGGTGGTGAGGCCACTAACCTGATCTGTCTTGATCAGCCACAAAATAGTGGCCTTGTGAAAGATAGAATCGGAATACTGAACAACTTGACCTTTTTCCACCAAGTACCCCTCCAGGCTTGGTTGCCTACCAAGGCTTGACATTGCTTCTGTACATTGCTGTTTCGCATCATTTGGCAGCATTGAGGTGAACCCATTAGCCACAGCCCACTCACAGTACTTAGCCTACCATATACCACTTGGATTAGCATGCATCACAAGCCTAAACATGTACATTACCTTATGGCTTGCTTGCATATGTCACCACAATGTCAATGTCTCATTTACAAGGGGAACTGGCTATTTGGATGATTTGCTGGGATTCCATAATTAAATGGCTGGCATGTGGCATTCAAAAGACTTATGAGCAAGTCATACAATTTCTATATTTTTTCCCTTCTTTTATGTATGTCTGTGAGAAGAAGGCCTCAATATCTCAGACACACACGATACATAACTTCTTGATGGGCTTGTCTGCATCAACAAGCTCAATGTCTGTCAGATCCAGTCTCAGTGGGCTCATATGAGATGTGTTGCAGATCATCAAGGTCATTCTGGGGTAGGGGTGACAATGGAGTTGAATCATCTGAGTGCACCTGGCTCACTGGTTGCTTCCCTGATTCAGCACAAAGTTTTTTTTTACCAGTGGAATTGCAATAAGTGAGAACAGATATACCTTTTGTTATGCCATGGCACATGAATGACCTAAGAAAGGTCAAGTCCTATAAGCCAGCAGTATAATGATGACTTCAAGCCATTAAGACTTTAAGGCTCCTTGGTCTGCATACACTCATATCTCCAAAGAATGGTGATAAACATAGGGATTTGCAAAGTATCAAAAGATGGGATATACAAGTAGGATCATAACTACTTATATACTGCTAAGTAACACTGCCTCTATACATAAGTGGCAGAAGTGGTAAGTAGTGGGAAAGGCAACAATGCACAGCTACAGTACAAAGCCAGACACCATGATGGGAAGGTAAGAGTCAAGTACAGCAGAACATGACAAGTGAATGGTTGTGTAACCAACCAACACTGGAGTCATGAGATATATTTGGGTTGAGCCAAATATATCTGCAAAATCTATATAAGTGTAAAAGGAAAACAGACAAGACACAAAAGTAAACATAGAACCAAGAGAACAGTAGTAGGGACTACCAAAGCATAAGTCCATCAGGTGAAGTGCTGGGTAGCACTTGAGCAGTGGCAAGATAGGCAATGATGATAATGAGAATGATGATGACTGTGAGGGCACCATAGGCATGCAAGAGAGGCAGTATATGCAGAAAGGAAGGTTTGGGGTCAAAGTGTAACACCTTTCACAAGTTGTTTCTTTTTTGTGGGGGCCTCCATGTCAGTACTGTCCCCACCAACATCTGTTGATGTAGAGCCTGCCTTGTGTTTTACTCATGGTGCAGTGCTGGTGCACTGCACAGTTCGCACAGCCAATTGAATTTGTCTGTGGGAAGTTAATTCTAGCTTGGCCACATTATTGGCACATGTAATCCATGCTGAGGGGGCAGCAACACATCACATGTGTGGCTGTTCAGTGTCAGCACCAATAACATCAGGCATTTCAGAAGGGCTGATTATAATAAGCTACCCTGGTGATTGCCAGGTAGTTAGATACAGCCACCCAAGCCATGGCCCAGGGCCTGACATAAACTCAGGCTGGCACAAGGGCTTGGCTCACATCAGCAAATCCTGAGTTTACTTAACCATGCTTAGCTTACTTAGCAGTACCTGTCAAGCACATAAGTAACATAAGCAACATAAGCATGTCAAGCATATGCATCGCCAAGCATGCAAGACAGTCAAGAGTGGCTAAGTATATTCCAAGTAGCTAAGCATGTCAAGTAGGACAAGCAGATAAGGAACTTTGGAGTCAAGTACTTCATTAGTAGTATGAATCTGACAGAAGAGAGAAGGCATGATGATCACTGAATTTATTTACATAGAAGGTGGTAAAGGCATCATAAGAGTGATGTGGCTTCAAGTTTTGGGGGACCAGATGGGTAGCATACAAAGGGATGAGGTGTGCTGCATGATATATGGTGTCCACATGTATGACAGCAACAGATGGGTGGTGCTGTGCAGTGAATGCTGGCCATACAATCCACATGCCTGTGTCAGTATCTGGTTCATCTCTGACACAGTCAAACCACTGCACCACTGCACATGGGTAGTGCTTGCTTTGAGAAACAAAAGAAAAAAAAGCAAGGATGCACACAATATCCAAGCTGTGCATCCCCTTGAGCCCTGAATCAGTGTTCACAAATGCACTGTCATACTGGGGAGCCCCATTCTGCCACAAATGACATGAACAGATATACTCACACCACATGCCACCAATACCACTGACATCACTTGGTGCATAGAATAACACAGCTGCAGCATTAACAACAGTAATTTTGTTGCCATAGGTGGGTGACTTGGATAGTGGAGTATGGTTGAGATCACGGTTGTCATCAGGGTTTAGTTGTTGAAGCAAGAATTCTTCAATGATAGTAGGAAGATGTTGTAAACCAAGTTCTACTGAAAGCTCTGTCACAGTTCTGGCTCACTTTGTTTCTGAACATGAGATCAATTACATGAAGGACAACCACTCAAGTTAATAAGGTATATATGGGGGGTGCATGCAAGTTCAACATGTGCCTCTATGGATGTTGTGCAGTCCACAGCTTTGTCAGTGTTTTCATTATGGTGATCCAGACCTGGGGCTTCTGACATATTGCTATTCCCTCTGCCATCTGTTTATTCATGTCAATACAATGAAGATCAATGGATAATTAATGACTAACCTTGAGTTGAAAGGAACTGTGTAGTTGCTGAGGCAAGGCAACTTCCCTCTAGCATCCCTCACCTTTTGAAGTCCCTTTGAGAGGCTGCCAATTTATCTAAGCACTGATTGATGACGAGCATCTGGCCAAGTTGCTTGTTATGATTGGTCTGCTGGTATGGGTCTTTCACTGCATCAATATGCTTTGATTCAGTGATTGATGTGCAAAGCCCATTGGGCACCCCAAATAAGCAAATAAGATTGGGGTAATGTTTCATGGCATGCTGGCAAGGTAGGGAAAATGTTTGAACAGTGCTTGTGGAAGCAGCTGATAGCATCTTGGATCACAACCAAAATTTCTTCAGTGATGACATTGCAATGGACTAAGTATGTGAACTCCAGCAAAGTGTGGAATGTCCGCACAACCTCAACTGGTACATGCCCCTCGATGGCAGGTAGATACACCTACAGTATCCAATGTCACCACTGACCTGTACAAATATTATGGTCTAGTAAGCCAACCTTCATTAGTGCCTTTGAGTCATTGCTGGTCCACTGTTTGAAATGACATCCTTCAGGAAAGTGATGGAGGCCTGTGAAAGGTGCAATGGCTGCTATTCTAAAATATCTAGTGAGGGCTTGAGAGAGGCATATATAAAAGCAGATGCACCTCTGGTCAATGTCATCGAGGATTGTGTTTGCCTTTGCTGTGCTGTGCATGGCCTTCAGATAGCTCTTGACCCAGTCAACTAAATGATCCTTGAATGTGCCTTTGATGATCTGGTGTAGTATGTCTGGGGTGATGAGTTCATATATATCAGCACAGGGAAAGCCACTTGTGAATGACTGGTATCAACTTTCAGGATACATGTTTGGTGGAAGCAACAATATACTTACAATTATGTTGCCCACAATACCATATTCATGTCATAAATTCTTGAGGTCAAACTCTTCAATCAATGCCTCTGCATGTTCATGACTCCAATAGAGTGCATTGGCATCAAGTGCTTGCCTCACAGCAAGACATCTGAGATGCTAGTTAGCTCACAGTGATGATTGGGTAGTATGAAAACTTACTTTACACACCAACCTCACACAATACATGCCAGGAGGACTTGTTCCTCATAATCAGCAATGTAAGGACCAAGACCAAAAATTACATGTCAGTAATGTCCATCGCCACAATGCATAACAGTTGGCTTGGCCATCACAGGTGTAAGATCATGGAGGATATATGTGAGTGATGCATGAAAAAGCTCGCAGCAGAATTGTTGAAAAAGGCTGTAGGCAGCCTCAGTAGTGACTCAACTACTGATATATTAGATATACCTGTAGGCAGCTACAGAGGATCAGTAAGTAGGAAACTACTAATTAATAAGTAGACTCACCCTCAGTAGTGACTCAACTACTGAGGGAACAGTACTAAAAGTGTACTTTAAATGTGCGCTCTAAGCGCTTATGTAATCATCTAAACCTCGCACCTAAGTCAATATCAACAGGGGAGATTCTATCTCCAACAAGAATTGCCAGAATGCATCAGTGGATGCATGCTCTTTGTCTGCTGCAAGTACACAGTCACCCCACCAGTGTTGTCACTTCATACATATCAGAATCACTTACTATGTGGAATTGCAAGGAAAGCAATGAGAACAATGCCATTGCAATGTGCACAATGAACTTTATTTCTAATGTTACCTATTGAAAGATAGAGTGGATAATAATCATTCTGACCAGTTGCAACTGAGACTGTCATCTTGTCACTACCTAGAATGATTGGTACAAAGGTAGACCCACGTGTTGCTGGATCATGAGAAATTATATCCTGTTGTATGTGACTGTCAGGGTAAGACTCAGAGACATGAACGATAAATGATGAACTGCTTGTTTCATGCCCAATCACCAGACATGAAATCTTCCCACTGTCGACTGTCTGTTGCACTCTCGTACTCCTGAAATGGTCGGTAATTGATGTCATCCAAAAAATTGGGCCAGGAAAGCATGTTGTGAACAACCTCCTTAGGATCCCAGAACCAAATATCATACATATCATTCATCCATGGCAGCACATTTTCAGTTGGCTGTTCACCAGTATAGGAGGTGGAGATTTTCTCCCACTGCACATCACCAAGTGGCATGCTATCAATCATCTTGTACATTTCACTGCTATCCCTGAAGATGGGCTGGCTGCAAGTACTGAGTAGTGACATGTTCCAAAGAGTTAACAATTCATTGATATTGGCTGCTGACATTTGACTGCAGGTGAAAAGAAATTTGGCCAGCTTGAACTCCAAATGACTGGAGTATGGCAACCAGTCATCAGGTCACTTGTTGGCAAGAGGTTCAGCAGGGTGACCAGCTGGGAGGAAGTTCCCTGATGAATTGCAAGGGTGACCTGTTCAATAATACATCATCAAATATTTAATTCCTAAGCCTGCACTACATACTGTTAGGTTTGGGTGGTAATTCCAATAATACTTGTCACCTGGTCTAATGAATTCTGCCAGAAGGGTCAAATTTGAAGGGTCAGCAGGAGGATTACCACTGTCACAATCGTTGTCTGGTAGGAACTGGGATTGTTCTTCACCAGGGAGAGACTCTTGACACTGTTCAGCTGGAATGGAGGTGTTAATCAATGGAAGGGCTGGATGGTACACATTCACATGTTGAGTCAGACCTGACTTGTTTCTGAACCATTGACAACAACCTGTCTTAGTACAGGGAATCATGTCTGGAGAATGACATTGAACAAAATAGTATCAGCAGTTATTGAAAGTGAAAAACTTGCTGAGTAAACCTACATAAATTCAAACTAAACTGAAAGTGACAGGAGAGTTTGGGTGTGCCTTTTTTTTTCTCTCTTTGTTTTCCACCCTCACAAACAGCTGATGACACTTGACAGCATGAGGTATGGACAACCCACCACAGGAAACACTTGCAAGTGGTCACCCAAAATGCCAGGCAGCAAACATGCACCCTGGTAGGATAGTCCTGGACAGTCAGCCGAAAAGACAAACCAGTGCACAGAAGGAGACTGACAGCAAATGCACTCAGGAAGCCCTCACCATGAAGGTTGCTGCAATGAAGAAAGGTTACCAGCATGTCAGTGAAACTGAAGACAAAATGGAATTTGAACAAAGCAGCACCATTTCTGGTGATAGGCCTGTCAAGCCATGCCCTCATCTTCATACTGCTAATGTGGCCAGAAATGTGTCACAAACAGGTGACCATGGTAAGTATCATACTTAACCAAGAAAATATTAGGCTCATGCTCTGTAGGGATGAGTGAACCGCTTACCCCCCTTGTTGATGTGGAAGACAATGCCAACAAAGCTGTTGCAACCAAGGGAAGAAAGGAGAAGACAGCAAAACCACAAGCATTGTGTGAGGCAATTATCTCCACATGCAGGAAGGCTGGCTCACCATCAACATGTGACAATAATAGTGACACTGCCAATTTGATGTGCATCTACATTTTAACATGTTTCTCCTTACTGAGGCAACACTTTTCTTCACAAATGTGCTAACAACTGCTAGTTCAGATGATAAAACAACCCTATGCAAGCATGTTAAAACCTGGGTGAACATTGTTGATGCAAGTTCTATGAGGTCCTCCAGTGTCAGCACAAGTCTTCACACCTCAACTCCTCCACCTCTGTCCTCCAGCACTGTCACTACAAGTAATAGTGGCATTGAGGCTAGCATTCCCCATTTTGACCCTCAATTACTGGCTGATGCATATGATCCCAATGATCCTTACTGGCAGTTCAAGTCTCAACTACCAGAGGATTGGAAGTGGCCTGCACATCAGCCAAGAATTCCAGAAAATGAAGGTAGTCAAACTGACAAGCCAGTGGGGCCCATAGTTGTGGATTTATGCACTCTGGAAAATGTTCTTGTTGAGTATTTTTTGTACCAGTGTTTTTTTACTCATGTGATAATAGTCTCAGTGTGCCACCATGATGTCCAAGGATTGCAAGGCAGATAACACTGTTACTGGACTTGCCAATGCCAAGAGGAAGGCAGCCAAGTTGGAGTATATCTCATCCTCTGAAGTTGAGTTGGACAATGGAACATATGATGACTGCAACTACATAGACAATGCTACCCATGTTCCAGAGCACAAAGGGGTGGTCAAGGTATGTACCAGGCACGTTCCCCCATACTTCTCTTTTTTTCCCTCTCTTTTTAGTCATCCATCACAGTTATGAAGACCATGCCCAAGAAGGTCAAGATCGAAGCCTATGACTCTCTATTGACCTTATCAGCCACATCTGCCAGCAAGGGGTCCCATGTAGCAAATGATTCATCAAGTCAGATGGAGGCCATATCTGTGCAAACCTGTTTCAACAACACAGATCTCCCCTCAGGTCTGCATAAAGATCAGAAGTGGAGGAGGGAGGTTGTTCCAACATTAATCCTATGGGCTGGAAACCAAGATGATGCATTCAACATCACCAAGCAAGATGTCTGCTATGCTTTGCAGGACATATGTCAGTTGTATACCCCACACTTAAGAACACTTCCAGTACCATTCTTCCAAACTCACCCATGGTCACTGTGGCAAGTACATCTCACTCCAGCCCATTCTGTAGCTGACCAAGTTCATTATAGGTGTCTCAGCACTTGTGCAATTGGAGGCATGGCTTTGCCTCTGCAGCTGTTGCACAACTTGCCACTTTCTTTCTCAACCCCTATGACCCATCGCCTGGAGCCACCATGCAATTACTGCTCAATCACTTCATGTTTTTATATGAGGACCTCGATGCAACCTCTCCCAAGAAGGCTTTCCATTCAGTTTTTGTGCAACAGCTGCTTCTAGGCAGCCATTTGAGTGCCACAAAAGGATATGTTCAAGTCCCCACCCTTGACACCTCCTCTCTAGCAAAGCATGGTGTTATTGGTGCCCTTGGCCTTTGTGGTGCAGCAGTAATTTCTAACCATCATCATCATTGTTACAGAATTGATTGGTTTGTTTCAGCTCATGCATGGCTTATGTAAATCTCATTAAATCTGGCAACATCGAGCTCAAGACCCCAGTCAATGCCAAAGACAGTATTGTGAAATTGGCAACAAGAGACATGTGGACCCCTGTCAGATTCAACATGTCATTGGGCAAGGATAGCAAGACCACATGTGCATTTTCAGATCAGAATTGGGGAACCCCAATGAGGAAGTTTATGAGCACTGCCCAGAGATCTATCACTCAGCTTCAAGGCATTGTAGAGCTCACTCTTGCTTCACTTGCAATGGGGCAGGAACCTGACCCCAACATGTTGAGCAATGTGGGATCTGATAACAAGTTTGCACTTATCTGTATGCTCTTCCTTTCCACTGATGTATACACTTGGCATCAGCAAAACTGTCTTCTTTGGTCAGTGTCACAGTCACTACAGTGTCACAGTGACATTTTCTGATGACTATTCAAAGTTAAATACATCATTTTTTTCACTTGTAATGCATGAGATCATATATTAAGGATAGGTAGATTGTTACAAAAATGTATTTATGGCCTAAAATCTAGTATTTAGTGAGTTGTGAGCCACTGTGCAGCACTGTACAGAGGGGGACCTTCCTGTCACACTGTTGTTGGAATATAAACTGCCCCCTAGGTAGTACATTCCTTAGGTGCGAAGGTTAGTCACTTACATAAGCAGAAAAGCAGACTACAGTAGAGTAAATTTTCCTCTAGTCTCCTCAGTTACTGAGGAGTAAGTCACTCTTTTATATTTAGCTTTACATTTACTGATGACCTGTAGAGTAACTATCTGACAGGTATATACCAATATAGTAGCTTGGTGTTACTGAGGAAGTAACTATCTGACAACTGTGGCACTCTGTGGCAGCTGTACAGCACTATACAGCAACAAACTATTTTGCTGATGCAGCTGAGCCTCAGCTGAGTCCACCACAGGATTTCAAATGTGTTCTCCCAAACTGCTACCACTGCAAGGCTGTTTACATTTCCATTCCCTCCATTTTTACTGCCTGTGCAATCTACTTACCCACTACTTATCATGTACTTAGCAGGATTTAATACTACTTGTCATCTGCTTAATGGACAATGAACTGAGCATCCAAGTAAGAAATAAGTAAACCAAGTATGTGCTAAGCAAAAAACAAGTACAGTAGACTTTCTCATATTGTATGACAGTTGCATAGCCATTTTTCCCATACATTATGACAATGATACAATAGTGAACTTGTGACATGTGACTATGTTACACGTGATGTGTTATCTGTGACGTGTTACTTCCGTTGTAGGAAGGCATCCAGCATTGTTCGTGCGGTCTCTTTGCCATCTCCCAATGCAATGAACCATGCAATTACCAACTGCAATGAGGATTATGCAGCACTGAACAGAAGTCTCAACAGATGCCACCTCAAGCATTTCATACATGTCAATGAGTGGTTTGGTAATGTCTTGGGTGAGTCCCACAGTGCAGAAGACTGTGGGTTCTTGATCCCCCCTGTCTGATTCATTGTCTTCAAATTCACCATGCTCAATGGTAAGTTCCTGGCAAACAGCTACTTAGGACTATCCCCACCTCCCTGCCCTTAAAATCATACTCTGACTCTCCAACCTTCCCCTCTTCTTTTGGCCCCAGATACTTGTCTATACTTGGTGGTGGCCCAATGATCTGATTGTGAGGTTTCAACTTTCTAACGGACCCAGCCAAACAGTGACTTAGCTAAGGTATACTCACTTTTGTTCATAGTAAGTTTCTTGTCTGAAATTCCACCTTATCACCTATTCCATCCCTGCCAAACTGTCATGTCATATTGTATAAATACTCCATGGGAGTCATACATTATTCAATATGACAAATTCCCTGCATACCACTGTGGTCATAGCCAATTTTTCATACAGTATCAGATTTATACAATAGAACACCATGCATTATGAGAAAGTCTACTGTAGCATCAAGTAAATGTTAAGTGAAAGGATCTACTTAGCTTGCTTGGCAACTTGGACGGATAAGTAGGTGTTAAGTAACTGTTAAGTAAAGTCAGGATTTGCTGATGCTGAGATCTCTCACAAGTGCTTTGTTCATCATAGGAAGATCTAGTGCAATGATGTGGTGAAACATCAACAGGGGTTAGTCAGGTGGAGAAAGGAAGAATAAGTTCCAGGCACAATTCCTAAAACATGGATCCAAAGGCAGGGTCTGCCCATTTGAGGTGAGGACCTCTCAGACTGCTTAATGGACAGGTAGCTTTCACTCTACCTTCTTTTGCTCCAAATTTTTTTCATGCCCAAATTGATCTGATGGGAGAAGTTGATATATGCATCAGCAAAACAGCCCTTACCCTAGCCAGAACTGGACAGAACTGGCCAGCTTTTGACAGCAAGGTACCTAACTGGCTAGGTCTGCCCAGAGAAATAGGGGCAAGGAATCTCAACAATTGACATCTAAATGTAGCTTGAAATTTTGATGGTGCAATCTTTATGATAATGTCAGCTTCCACATCAATTTTTGTGAGGACAGAAGCAAATGTGGTTGTGCAGTGCACAAAGACATTTTGTAAGGGTGAGGGTTAGTTTGCTGATGTGGGTCCTTGGACATGTCTATAGTGCACTGTCCACCTTCAACTCTGTCCCAGAAATCCTTCCCAAAGAAAAAGGCAAAGTAGTCACCACAGAAATCATGTGACAGTCGATGAACTCAGATGTCCACCCTTTCCTGTTCGTAGTGGATATAGCTAATCCACCAGGACGGAGGCAACGAACATATGGGTCCTCGGTGAGGAGCCACAACAGGCGACTTGCCAACTCCCTCAACTGGCCAATGTCAATCATCTCAGTGAGGATTTTCATTTCACCTCAAGCACATGCAGAAACGTGTCCAGGTTACTCTCTTCGTGCGAGGAGACTAACCTGGACAGGTTTCAGGAGGAACATGTACTCCAAACCCGAAAGCTTATGCATGTCGTGGGCATAAAGAGCAAAGTTTTCGTTGACCTTTTTGAAGAGCGCTGTGCCACATGGGTGGCATCGTCAAGGGTGTTGAGGACGGAGGAAAGCGACATGGTAGTCCGAGCATTGAAACATTGATGACCAGCAGATAGGGTGGGGGGGCTTGTATCTCTCAGAGAATGAGACTGTGCCACTGATTACTGGAACGGAACTCTAGCCTACCTGCCAAAATGCCTGATTATCACTGCTTTATGGACCCCTAGCGAGGCCCTTGGCGCACTCATCGATTTTGGGGGCAAGTCACGCTGATTCTCTGAGTTTAGCTTCTTCCTCGGTGTGGGGATGGATTCGTCTTTCCCCTTCGTAGATTTCTTAACTCAACTGTCGTCATCCATGGTACATGTCCGACGCAAATTCAAAGTATGAAGTAGATAGTATTGCTGTAGGCGCTCTTGAGGCTCCGTCTCCCATTCCATGTAACAAATGAAACAACGAAAACAGCGGGGATTGAGCAAAAGGAATAAAGAGCGAACGGCAGACCAACTTCGAAGACCAGTACTAGGCCGCAATGCTCACACACCCGTCACAGGATTTCCAGGACCTTTGCCCGAATGTCCTTGGGTTCGATATCGGTTCCAAGTCCTGGGACAAAAATATCGTTCTCTGCAGCAACCCGCTTGTATTCTCCACTCGGTTGCTGTACGAGGAGCAACGCATGGAACGGCTGTCCGAGGCGAGCGATCATCTCTAGCGCTCGAGCATAGCGGCCAACCAGAGGTGCGGCAGCAGCGTGTGATGACGCATCCTCATCGAATCCAGTGCTGCCATCCAAGCCCGAGTCGATGTCTGTGTCCGACCCCGAGTCATTTTCCTCAGTGACACCATTACTCAGTCCTTGGACATGACGAATCCATGGATGTGCCAAGATAAATCTCTTTTGTTTATCCAGCGTGAGATCGTCCGTGGTTTTGACCACCACATCCCCAAGCCCGGACACTCTGGCATGATACAGCCTCTCATCACCTCCATGATTGCCCTGTATACTGAAGCCTCTAACAGGGAAAACGACACATGGAAGATATAGGCGCCGAGCTGAAAAACGGGCTGGTCGAAGGGATTTGATCTGGTTATAGATACTCAAGGCTTCCCATTTGAACATCTTGCCGCGTAATTCCGTGATGCACTTTTTCAGCTCTTCCCCTTCGAGTGGTGGAGGTTCATAAGGAATTTGGTTGTAAACGGAAATGGAAGCCGGGAGACAACTGTGGTAGGACGACGGCTTCCCTGACCACGCGAGCACGGTGACCTCGCCAAAACGAGTCACAATCTCTTCCAAGAGATGTCCAAGAGCATTGGCTCCTTCACCGTAGTGAGGCCTGATGTCAGACTTGAATATCCCAATAAGAGAGTATGCCGCGTCCTCCTCGATTGTCGCGTTACGTGTGGAAGCGAGACGGAGCTTCTCACGCACTCCAAGATCGTCCGGACAGAACGAGACGATGGTTCCACGGGGAATCTTGATGGCGTCTGCTAGCTCTTGCATGATCTCCGGGGATTCCTTGTGGTTAGTAACAGCATTGCCGAGGTATGGTTTCCACTCCGAGTCGTAGAAAAGGATAACTTTTGGTGCGAGAAGTTCTTGCAAAGTCCATGCTCGTGTCATCCATAAACTATGCGTAAGGTCCCCCAGCTTGGACGGATGCGTAACGCCGGCGACGAATACGAGCGTGGCTGCTGAATCCGCGTACCATTTATACATAGATGTAAGAGACTGATTAAGGATGGGGCCTGTGGTCTTATCAATACAGCACGTATCTGACCACGCCCACCTATGACCAAGTCTGCGTGTCTCTTTGCAGAAATTCTGCAACTTTTCGCTCAAGTTCGTATTGGGAAGGTTCCACACCGATCCGACTAAGTTGACGTCCTGGAATGACGGCTCGTTCCCTTGCCACGCGTGGGAGAACATGACGTATCCAAAGAAACTTGTAACCACACGTTGGATCCGTTCCTGATCCGCTCCTCTCGTCATAGAGGAAACAAGCTCCATAAACGACGGATCAGCCTTGAAGATACTCATCCGCTCAAGACCGTCGCAAAGGCGGCCGGTGATAACATCGATTACGGTAAGGGGACAACTTTTGAGCATTCCGTGAATAACAGAATCGATAGCCGCAGTCGTCTCAGACGGAGACGTGTAGTCCTTACGCAGGTCTGTGAAACCGTCATTTGTGTATGTATATTGGATTCGTATACGAGGTGCGTACCCTTAATTGCAGGGTCAGTGGACCGTTCGATGGTACGCAGCATAGAGTTGAAAGCAGCGATTGCTTCCTCGTACCGTCTCGCTCCATGGAGGGCCACCTGCTGCGCCTCATAACCCCGAGGGTTAAAGGGGTCCGCTTTCACTGCCTATACAGCAATTGCAGGGAAACAGACTCATACTAGAAAGATACTACACATACCTCGATGGCATCTTGCAGCGCATCCTCCCACGACTCATTTGCTGCTCGAGCTCTGCTGCGCTTAGAAAAGAGACCCGCAGGGCTTGGAGGGCTGAGGAGCAAGGCAGTAGAGTACTGCGTTATCGCATCGTCATGTTTTTCGGATCCCAAGGCTTCATCTCCAGCACGCTCAAGTCTCGTAGCACACTTCTGGGTGAAATCCGATGGACATTAGGGTGCACGGCAACTAGACCAGCAACTGCAAGAAGTACCTGCTATCCAATCCGCAGTCGCCTTGCTCCCCTGGACCTCCTCGTCTAATGTCCTGGTAATGTTGAGGAGAATCTCCGCAGTTTTGCTTGTACGTCCATCAGCATAGAGAATTTCACATAGACGCTGCTGAGCGACGATGTCTGGTCCATTGAAATTCCACCCAAATATCTGTTGGGAGAGTTAGATTGATAGTTGGTAACGGCAGAAGACCTACGAGGGAGATCGTCGTTAGGGGAGGACACTGTTTGTCCTTTGGGACTAGGTTCTTCGCGTGCTCAATCAATGGTATCGCTCG
This sequence comes from Pisolithus sp. B1, assembly GCA_024663435.1. Taxonomy (NCBI): domain Eukaryota; kingdom Fungi; phylum Basidiomycota; class Agaricomycetes; order Boletales; family Pisolithaceae; genus Pisolithus; species Pisolithus sp. B1. The sequence goes on along the minus strand of JANFAA010000026.1, from coordinate 124,601 downwards.
TTCATAATTTCCTTTCTTCATGTACATCACCGCAAGGACCTGCAGGATGCATCAGCAGTGATAGTTACAAGTCTGCGCCACGCGAAGCACATGCCTTGGTGTAAAGGTAGGCGGTGTTGTCATCGTTGTCATCGTTTGCTCTCGTAGCAAGACGTTCTACGCGTGTTATCGCGTCTTCTTGATTCCCGGATTCAAACACAAGGACCGACTGAGGGAAATGAAGGTTAATTACGAAAATGATCTGGACCACCTCGCACACCTTCAATAGCAAGAGGAGTCTGATGTCGTGAGACTCGCAGTCATGAAAGGCTAGGTCGAATTCGCGTAATGCACCCTCTCGATCACCTTGGCCAAGTAGGGCAACTGCCATTGCGATATAGCCGATAGGTGATGGCTGAACCCGGAGGGACTTGAGGTGCATGCAAGTGAACATGCACATGGACTAGTGAGAAAGCATACTCACGTCCTTCACGTCCTCTATCGCGGGCACCCCATATTTCAAACGCACCCGTATAAGAGCGCGACTTGCTAGCAGGTGGTAGCAAGGGCTTGAAGTGCTCGTGATCTCCTCTGATAGTAGCATTTCGGTGTTCGCCGGATTGTCCTGTGTCCATGACTTGAGGATCTCGCTACTCAATTGTATGAACGGAAGCTAAGCAACATGGAGTTCGGTTACGTAGTATAATGAGGATGCTCACTTACACCGCCGACGATGTACCTGAAAGGAAGGAGATCTCTAAGATTGCGAATGGTGATATTCTTGTTAACTCCGCATGCGAGATAGCCCCCGCTTGGGGAGAGAGCAATGCAGTTGATGCGTGCGGTGTGCGTAATGATAGTACCGACCTGCTTGTGGGACACACAATCCCATAACGAAACTGACGAGCCTATGGAACATGCAATGAATCTGCCGTTGGATGCTATAGATACGCGAGATTGAGTTTCATGGGTCGACCACTCTGAAGTCGAAGAGCTGGAGACGCTGAAACAGGAAATTTTGCCTTTGCTCGCTACGAACAATTGCTGGCCATCGGATGACCAGGTCAACGGAGTGACCAAATCTGAGACGTCACTTGAACCCCGAGTACCCGAATCAAACAAGATATCGCCATTGTTGGTGCTGTAAACGCGGAAACCGCAATCATTCGAGACGGTAGCAAAGCGACTGCCGTCTGGGGAGAACTTGACACCACGAATGCGACTGTGTGAGAGGGGCGGAAGCAATTCGGTACCAGAAGGGAGGCCGAATAGCCGGGCGGTGCCAGCTTCGCCGTAACACCCAGTGGCGACTTTGGTACAGTCGCTCGAGACGTCAAGCGCCGTTACAGAACCCTCGTATCCTGTGAACTCGTGCACTTTTTCTTGAGTGGCCACATTCCAGACGGTCGCCTTCTTTCCGGTGTCCCCGGACACGATCCATTGCCCGTCTTGCGAAATGGCAAGGGAACGGAAATCGTTACCCGGTTGTATGGTTTGGCCCTGTTGCTGTCCGTCTTCAATCTTCCACCGACGAATACCGCCGTCAGCACATCCCCCTACAACATGACTTTCGTCCGCAAAGGCGACTGCCCATAGATTGCTCTGAGATACAATCTTCCATTTCCCGACTTAACCACCACAGCGAACTGTCAATAGGGTCGCCTCGGCCTCTCTGAGTCTTGGTACGCACCCATCATCGCCGCTGGCAAGTCCACTAACACACCTTGCCCAGGAGCTTAGAGAGGAAAGGGACGACACTTTGTAGGCTTATTCGTGATCCCTATTATGTATATGATTCTGCATGTTCCTCGAGCTATCGATATGGATCCGTTCACACGACCTCAGTCACATGGTAACTAGCCTTACCAAGATATCAAACCGCAAATGATCTCCGTGCCTGTTTATACGCCTACACAGGTTGCCGCGTATTCGTCTGCACAAGGTCGTGCATAGGGCGAGTGTTGGCAGTGGAAGGAAGATACGATGATGTATACATTATATATGTAACTAATTCTGACCAGAGATATAATCAGTCCTCTCAAACTTGGGACTTCCCCGTATCCTCACACTCGCCATACCCTCAGTCTCCCACTTCTTCTCCGAAGCTTACCCACAAGACCAAGTCCTCACACAATGATAAAACACATCTAATTCAACATTTTCTGCAACATCTCGTGCACCACTATTTTCAACATTACGGGTTCCCAGTGGAAATTTCGTGGATAGATGCTAGATCGAGGGATGATATTCATGTCATGCGCTGCAGTGGTTGTTACGTACAGGACCGGTGAGGTCGAGGAAGGGAGAGTACCTTCAGAGCTTCACTTTGGACACCAGACGGCGTCGTCAGTTACTTTCCGTTATCATATTGCTCTTCCCTGGGCATCAAACGATCAACCGCAATCTGACGAACACATGCAAGAGACGTGCATATGCACCACGCTGGGATGTCGCCCATTCGCTGCCAGATACCCAGATACAGGGACGAATCCGTACTTGAACCAGTGCGTGTTTGGTGTAACACGCAACGTCCGGGGCTTCTCCTAGGCATTCTACATATCTCTGGCGTCGCCCCCCCTCAACCTACAGCTCTCTTCCTCATCGGAGGCGCTGCGGCCTCACCGTGCATAGTTGGCGGCGGCGGCGCGGTACCACGCGTAACAGGATGTTTGAGTGTCAACATTCGCCTAGTACGTCCCGCCGGACCAGCAGTGCCACTATCACCCCTGTGGCTCCCGCCATGGTCGTCCACATCCTTCTCTTTAGCGCAGACCGGTCTTTTCAGCAGCATGCCCTATCGCGGTGTGTGGGTCATTGTCATCGCTACGCAGTAGCCTCTGTGCGTGGACCTGTCCGACCCGACCCCGACCATGAACCAGAACCGGACGACCGCGTGTATTATCGGTCCGACTGTTCGCGTGGCCGCTTCCTCCGAACGCAGCCCCTCGTTCTCCTAGCAGAAGCAGCAGTTGTAGGTACGCCCAACAACGAACTCTCGCTTGCCTTCGTTGTTCCAAAACGAGATTTAGGTCTAGATATGACCGCCTCGTTCCGCATTGTTCTTAGCTCTGAAACGACTTCAGGGATCGCACGACTTGGAGATCTCTTCAGCACCGTTTGCAATCGTGAAAGTGGAAGTCAGTGTCAGGCGGTTAAGTGTCAACGCGACGCCGCGATGCACAGTATGAGGAACAAATGATGGTATGTGCATTTACAACTTCCCGGTGGCGTACAGCCCTGGCTTTCCCCTCTCTCCCTAACGTGACTGTGTCGTCGTCGATGGGGAAGGCTGCGACTGACGTGGATATATTTCACCAAATGCAGTGTGCCAAACTGCTTGCTTATCACTGCTTGGGGTCATTACCTGGTTACCACCGTCCCCACCCTAACGAGGCCCTTGACCCATTCTGGACTTTGCTTGCAAGTCGCACTGCTTCTCCGAGTTTTGTTTCTTCCCCGGTGTGGGGATGAAGTCGTCTTTCCCCTTCGTGAATTTCTTAGATCATCTGTCGTCATCCATGGTACGTGTCCGACGTAGATTATAAGTATTAAGGAGGTGGTATTGCTATGAGCGCTCTTGAGGCTGCGTCTCCCAATCCTTACAACAAACGAAACAACGAAAACAGCGGGAACAAAAGCAAAAGGAATAAAGGATGAACGGCAGACCAACTTCGAAGACCAGTAACTGAGCCTCAATACCCGCCCCCCCATCACAGGATTTCCAAGACCTTTGCCCGAATGTCCTTGGGGTCGATATCAGTTCCAAGTCCTGGGACAAAAATATCGTTCTCTGCGGCGACCCGCCTGTATTCCCCACTCGGTTGCTGTACGAGGAGCAACGCATGGAATGGCTGTCCGAGGCGAGCGATCATCTCTAGTGCTCGCGCATAGCGGCCAACCAGAGGTGCGGCGACGGCTCGTGATGACGCATCTTCATCGAATCCGGTGCTGCCATCCAAGCCAGAGTCAGTGTCGGTGTCCGACCCCGAGTCATTGTCCTCAGTGATCCCATTACTCGGTCCTTGGACATGATGAATCCACGGATGCGCTAAGACAAATCTCTTCTGCTTGTCCAGCGTGAGATCGTCCGTGGTTTTGACCACCACATCCCCAAGCCCAGAGACTTTGGCATGATATAACTTCTCATCACCTCCGTGATTGCCCTGTATACTGAAGCCTCTGACAGGGAAAACGATACATGGAAGATACAGGCGCCGAGCTGAAAAACGGGCTGGTCGAAGGGATTTGATCTGGTTATAGATACTCAAGGCTTCCCATTTGAACATCTTGCCGCGTAATTCCGTGATGCACTTTTTCAGCTCTTCCCCTTCGAGTGGTGGAGGTTCATAAGGAATTTGGTTGTAAACGGAAATGGAAGCCGGGAGACAACTGTGGTAGGACGACGGCTTCCCTGACCACGCGAGCACGGTGACCTCGCCGAAACGAGTCACAATCTCTTCCAAGAGATGTCCGAGAGCATTAGCTCCTTCACCGTAGTGAGGTCTGATGTCAGACTTGAATATCCCAATAAGAGAGTATGCCGCGTCCTCCTCAATCGTCGCGTTACGCGTGGAAGCGAGACGGAGCTTCTCGCGCACTCCAAGATTGTCTGGAGAGAACGTGATGATGGTTCCACGAGGAATTTTGATGGCGTCTGCTAGCTCTTGCATGATCTCCGGGGACTCCTTGTGGTTAGTACCGGTATTGCCGACATATGGTTTCCACTCCGAGTCGTAGAAAAGGATAACTTTTGGTGCGAGAAGTTCTTGCAAAGTCCATGCTCGTGTCATCCATAAACTATGCGTAAGGTCCCCCGGTTTGGACGGATGCGTAACGCCAGCAATGAATACGAATGTGGCTGCTGAATCCGCGTACCATTTATACATAGATGTCAGAGATTGGTTAAGGATCTTGTCTGTGGTCTTATCAATACAACACGTATCCGACCACGCCCACCTATGGCCAAGTCTGCGCGTCTCTTTGCAGAAATTCTGCAACTTTTCGCTTAAGGCCGTATTGGGAAGGTTCCACACCGATTCGACCAAGTTGACGTCCTGGAATGACGGCTCTTTCCCTTGCCACGCGTGCGAGAACATGACATATCCAAAGAAACTTGTAACCACACGTTGGATCCGCCCCTGATCCACTCCTCTCGTCATAGAGGAAACAAGCTCCATAAACGACGGATCAGCCTTGAAGATCCTCATCCGCTCCGGACCGTCGCAAAGGCGGCCAGTGATAACATCAATTACGACGAGAGGACAACTTTTGAGGATTCCGTGAACAACGGGATCGATAGCCGCAGTCGTCTCGGATGGAGAATTGTAGTTCTTACGCAGTTCTGTGAAACCGTCATTTGTGTATGTATATTGGATTCATATACGAGGTACATACCCTTGATTGCAGGGTCATCGGACTGTTCGATGGTTTGCAGCATAGAGTTAAAAGCAGCGATTGCTTCGTCGTATCGTTTCAATCCATGAAAAGCCGCACCCCTGGCCTCATAGCCCCAAGGGTTAGAGGGATCTGCTTTCACTGCCTATACAGGAATTGCAGGGAAACAGACTCATACTAGAAAGATATTACGCATACCTCAATCGCATCCTGCAGCGCATCCTCCCACAACTCTTTGGCTGCCTGAGCTCTGCTCCGCTTAGTAAAGAGAGCCGCAGGGCTTGGAGGGCTGAGGGACAAGGCAGTAGTGTACTGCGCTATTGCATCGTCATGTTTTTCGGATCCCAAGGCTTCATCTCCAGCACGCTCAAGTCTCGTAGCACACTTCTGGGTAAAATCTGACGGAAGTTAGCAAGCGCGGCAACCAGACCAGCAACTGCAAGACGTACCTGCTATCCAATCCGCGGTCGCCTTGCTCCGCTGGACATCCTCGCCTAGTGTCCTGATGATGTTGAGGAGAATCTCCGTGGTTTTGGTTGTACGTCCATCAGCATAGAGAATTTCACATAGACGTTGCTGAGCGACGATATCTGGTCCATTGAAACTCCACCCAAATATCTGTTGGGAGAGTTAGATTAATAATTAGCAGCGGCAGAAGACCTACGAGTGAGATCGCAGTTAGGGAAGGACATTGTTTGTCCTTTGGGGATAGGTTCTTCGCGCGCTCAATCAATGGTACCGCTCGCTCGTAATTTCCTTTCTTCATATACATCACCGCAAGGACCTGTAGAATGCATCAGCAGTGATAGTTACAGGTCTGCCCCACGGGAAGTACATGCCTGGGTGTAAAGGTAGGCGGTGTCGTCATCGTTTGCTCTGGTAGCAAGACGCTCTGCACGTGTTATCGCGTCTTCTTGACTCCCAGATTCAAACACGAGGATAGACTGAGAGGGGTGAAGATTAATTGCGAAAACGATCTAGATCACTTCACACACCTTCAATAGCAAGAGGAGTCTGTTGTCGTCCGATTCGCAGTCATGAAAGGCCAAGTCGAATTCGCGTAATGCACCCTCCCGATCACCTTGGCCAAGTAGGGCAACTGCCATTGCGATATAGCCGATAGGTGATGGCCGAACCCGGAGGGACTTAAGGTGCATGTAAGTGAACATGCTCATGGACTAGTGAGAAAGCAGACTCACGTCCTTCACGTCCTCTATCGCGGGCACCCCATAATTCAAACGTACTCGTATGAGAGCACGATTTGCCAGCAGGTAGTGGCTGGGACTTGAAGTGCTCGTGATCTCCTCTGATAGTAGCATTTCGGTGTTCGCCGGATTGTCCTGTGTCCATGACTCGAGGATCTTGCTACTCACTTGTATGAACGGAAGCTAAGCAACATGGAGTTTCGTTACGTAGTGTAATGAGGATGCTCACTTACACCGCCGACAAAGTACTTGAAAGGAAGGATATCTCTAAGATTGTGAATAGTGATATTCTTGTCAACTCCGCATGCAAGATACCCCCCGCTTGGTGAGAGAGCAAGGCAGTAGATGTCTGCATTATGTGTGATGATGCTACCGACCTGCTTGTGAGACACGCAATCCCATAGCGAAACTGATTTGCCTGCGGAACATGCAATGAATCTGCCGTTGGATGCTATAGATGCGGAAGATTGAGTTTCATGGATCGACCATTCTGAAGCCGAAGAGTTGGAAACGTTGAAACAGGTGATTTTGCCTTTGCTTGCTACAAACAGTTGCTGGCCATCGGATGACCAGGCCAACGGATTGACCAACACTGAGGCATTACTCGAACCCTGAGTACCTGAATCGAACAAGACTTTTCCATCGTGGGTGCTGTAGATGCGGAAACCGTAATTATTCGAGACGGTAGCAAAGCGACTGCCATCTGGGGAGAACTTGCCACCGCGAATGTAACCGTGTGAGGGGGCAAGAAGCAATTCGGTGCCGGAAGTGATGTCGAATAGCCGAACAGTGCCGCCGTTGGCGTAACACCCAGCGACGACTTTGGCACAGTCACTCGAGATGTCGACCGCTGTTACAGAACCCTCGTATCCTGTAGACTCCCCCACTTTTTCGTGAGTGGCCGCATTCCAGACAGTCGCCTTCTTTCCGTGGTCCCCGGACACGATCCACCGGCCATCCTGTGAAACCGCAAGAGAACGGAAGTCGTCACCCAGCCGTATGGTTTGACCCTGTTGCTGTCCGTCTTCAATCTTCCACCGACGAATACCACGATCTTGATATCCTCCTGCGACCTGACTTTCGTCCACAAAGGCGACCGCCGATACGTCACTCTGAGATACAATCTTGATCGGTTTGCCAACTTAACCACCACAACGAACTGTCAACAGGATTGCCTCGCGGCCTCTCTGAGTCCTGGTACGCACCCATCATCGTCACTAGCAAGCCCACCAATGCACCCTGCCCTGGAGTTTAGAGAGGAAAGGGACGACACTTCGTAGGCTTATTCATGGCCTCTATTATATGATTCTGCACGGATCCGTTCACAGGACCTCAGCCACATGGCGTCTATCGAGATACCGATGAAGATTCGGCAGTGCAGCATTCTCATGAGTCATTCCGGCAATGACCTCCCCGCCTGATTAAACGCCTACACAGGTTCCCGCGTTCTCGTCTGCACAGGGTCGCGCATAGGGCGAGTGTATGGAAGGACATGGTGATTGGCATACATTGACCAATTCCAGAAACATAATCAGCGCATGTGTCAATGCGTTCCGCCTTGTACTCACTGAGTCCTGCCGAACTTTAGACTTCCCCATATCCTCACGTTTGCCGATACCCTCGGTTCCCCCACTTCCTCTCCGAAGCTCGCCCACAAAACCAAAGTCATCGCGCAATGATAAAACACATCCGGCTTACACCCCCCAGGTACATTGGCAGGCTCATCAACATGTGCACCACTCCTGCGAGATGGGAGGAGTAGGATGTGATATGACAGACGGCGATATCGTACCCGATTAGCATCTCATCCATCGAAGCGTGCGTCGATTTGAGAGTTTCGACGCCTCGCAGTCTCTAGGGCGGAACGTTTGATGACAGGACCAGTGAGGTCGAGGAAGGGGAGAGTACCTTTAACGCCTCACTTTGGAAACCAGACGTCGACGTCAGTTTACTTTCCGTTATTATTCCCTATGATGGTCTCCCCTGGACACGCGAATGACGTATGCGTATGCACCTTAACCAGGTGCGTGTTTCTTGCGATACACAACAGCTAGGGGTTTTCCTGGTTGTCTACATACCTTCTGACGTCGCCATCCAACCCGCAGCTCTCTTCTTTGTCACGGACGCTCCAGCCTTACTCCGTATCTCGTCGCCAGTGGCAGTAGTGAAATCCTGCTTATAGCAGGGAGCCAGATCGTCGACGGTGTCGGTGCTCACGCAGTACATGCCGGGGGTACAGCAACATCACCTTCGGCTTTACCTCGCGGTTGTTATCATGGCCATCCGCGCTCTTGTCATCAAAGTAGGCCCGTCCTCTTTAGTAGGATGCCCTGTCATATTGAGCTGGCCATCGTCGCCCGCGCCAACAGGTTGAGCAGTAGTCTCACTGCACGTGGACCGTCCAACCCCGATCCCAAACCAGAATCGGAACGGTCACATGTGTCATCACTTGTCGTGTCACCACTACTTCCGAACGTCGCTCCTTATCCCCGGGGTACACCAACCGCGGACTCTGGACTGCATTCATTGTTCCAAAATGACATTCAGGCCCGGCGACGAGTTGCTTTTGGCTCTGAGGCAACTTCAGGAATCGGTGTTGCCTTGGTACTACTTGGAGGTCTCCTCGGCACTGTTGGCATCTATGTCAGCGTCAGGTGTCAATGCGACGACGGGATTCACAATACGAGGGAGAAACGATGGTATGTGGACTTACGACTTCCGGGTGGCTTACAGCCCTGCCTTTCCTGTCTCCCTCGACTTGGGGTTCCGAGGATGTAAACGCCTGCGACGGATTCAGATAAGCATCAGAAAGGGTGAAGCATTCTGGCGTGAATGTGTCATCGTCGATTCGGAAAAGCTGAGAGTGGCGTGGATGTGTTTCATCTGATTGACAGTGTGCCAAACTGGCCAATATCACCCGAGCCCATTGCCAACGCCAGAGACTGATAAACATCAAAACGCCACCAACCATATTGCCACCGAGAAACCAGTGGATGGCACGATATGTACTGCATGTCAAGACTGCATCTCTTGCACCCTCCTAGCCGCTCCGGCAACCTTTACCATCCGGTTGAAGTATTATAGATGAGTACTTCATTTCACTTGTGTTTCCCGCTGCGCCCGGATCAATACTTCTGCACCGGACCAGCTGCACTAGAGTTGTTGCTGAGATATACTTACAGTACAGTATTGTGGCAGCTTTGATGTATTAGGAGCAATATTCTAAGTTCTGCCGCAGCCAGTACAATAGGACATGGCAGTATGAAGTATTGACAAACAAGAGGTTCTCCTGAATTTGAAGAGTCGACAAAATACTGAATGTACATCGATACTTGATATATCCTTCAGATCTATATCCTGCGCGATCACCGTGCAGTGATTCCCTACTGATCGCCCAGCTTTGACGCGTTCACCGCCCAGAGCCCGAGCAGACTTGAAGTGATCTCTTCTGACAGCAACGTTTCGGTGTTCGCCGGATCGCTCTGTATTCTTATATTAAGAGTCCCGGCACTCACTTGTACGAGCGGAAGCTGAGAAGCGCGGAGCTGCCGACGAATTAAAGTGTTACATAGCATAATGAAGATGGACGGTATTGCCATCGTAGGCGCTGTATACGCGGAAAACCCTATTATATGAGGGGGTAGCAAAGCGACTGCCGTCTGGGGAGAACTTGACACCACGGAGGTGACTGTGTGAGAGCGGAGGAACTCGCAATTGAGTACCGGAAGTCGTGCCGAACATCCGGGCAGTGCCAGCGTCGCCGTAACACGGTAACACCCAGCGACAACTTTGACACAGTCGCTGGAGATGCTCGAGCGCTGTTGCGGAATCCTCATATCCTGTGGACTTGTGCACTTGCTCATGAGTGGCCGCATTCCGAATGATCGCTTTCCTTCCACCGTCCATCCTTGGAAACGGCAATACAACGGATAGCCGTGACCTGCTCGCATAGGTTGGACCTGTCGTTGTCCGTCTTCAGTCTTCCATCGACGAATACCACCGTCAGTGACATGTCCTCCTACGACTTAACTTTCGTCCGCAAAAGCGACCGCCTTTACTGCACCCTGAGATGTGCTCTTGATCTGTTGTGGAACTCAACCACCGCAAGCGAGCTATCAATAGTGCCACCTCGGCCTCTGTGACTGCTGGTACACACCCATCATCATTGCTAGCAGACCCCACCCACCCACCTCACCCTGGAGCTCAGAGGGGAAAGGAACAACGCTTTGTAGACTTATTCAGGGCCCCCATTAAATGACTCTACACGTTCCTTAAGGTATTGATATGGATCTCTTCATGCGATCAAAGCCACATGGTGTCTTCATTATCAAGATATTGATGAAGATTTGGCAGTGCACTGGCAGTGTAGCATCCCATTCTAGCAATGATCTTTTGGCTGATCATGTGCCCCCGCAAATTCCGGCATATTCGTCTGCGCGAGGCTTAGCAGAAACATGTCGAAGGTAGGCGCGGTGATGTATTGGCCCATCCCAGAAAACATATTCAACGCATGTATCAACACGTTCTGCCCTGCACTCGGTCTCGCCAAACTTTGGGCTTGTATTCTCCCACTCGCCGATACCTTCAAACCCTCACTTCCTCTCAGAATCTTACCCACAAAACCAAAGTCCTCACGCAATGATAAAACACACCTGGATCGCAACTTTGAAGTTCATCGGCGGGTTCGTCGACGTGTGTACCACCCCAGGAAGATTGGAGGGGTTGGATGTAATACGACAGACAGGGATATCGTACACGACCAATATCTCTTCCATCGAATTGTGCATCAGTTTGAGTGCTTCGACACCTCGCTGTTTGATATGGGAGGGGGGTTCCTTGTCGTCGCATGTACTGACCCGTGAAGGGGATTTTGGTTTCTCACGTTGTCCAGGTTCGGGTTTTATGTCCTTTCCGCTCGGTCTCCACTTGACACATCAAGGGTGGGCTCTTCGACGTTCTTCAATTCCCAATTATGTACACGACACCGTGCTCAAATACGTCGATGTCGATACCCCCAACAACGAGATCCTGATCAACGATGAGAGTGGGGCTGTGGATATGGAAATGCCTGATGAAAGTGTGCAAAGTGGGAGAGGATGGTGCGCTCTGCAATGGACCTCGGAAGTCTTGCGGAGGGAGTGTTGGTAGGTTTATTACTTTGCGGGATTATCATGATGTAATGCCACCACAGAAATAAGACAGCTTGCCTTCCTCACTTCCACTGATGAGCGCTCTCGAGGCTCCGTCTCCCAATCCATGTATCAAGCAAAACCACGAAAACAACGGGAACAGGGACAAACGCAATGGAGGACGAACGACACACCAACTTTAATGACTAGCAACTGAGTCTCAATTTCCACACACTCTCATAGGATTTCCAAGACTCTTGCCCAGGTATTCCTGGGGGTAATATCGGCTCCGAGTCCCGAGACGACAATCTCGTTCTCTGTAGCAATCCTCTTGTACTCTCCATTCGGCTGCTGCACGAGAAGAAACGCGTTAAACGGCTGACCGAGGGGAACGATTGTCTGCAGCGCTCGGGCATAGCCGCCAACCTGAGGCATGGCGACAGCGTGTGATGACGCGTCTTCATCCAATCCGACGCTACCATCCGAATCCGAGTCAGTGTCCGCGTCCGACTCTGCCTCATTTTCCCCAGTGATCTCACTAGTACTCGGTCCTCGGATATGACGGATACACGGATACACGAAGATGAATTTCTTCCGCTTGTCCAACGTAAGATTGTCTGCGGTTGTGAACTCCACATTTCCAAGCCCGGATACCTTGGCATGATGTAGCTTCTCGTCACCTCTACGATCCCCCTGTATGCCGAGTACTCTGACAGGGAAGATGATACATGGAAGATATAGACGTCAGGCTGCAAAATGGGCGGGTGGAAGGAATTTGATCTGTTTATAGATACTCAGGGCTTTCTGCTTGGACAACTTGTCACGCAGTTCCATGATGCACATTTTTATTTCTTCCCCATGAAGAGATTTTTGATTTTCCACGTTATCCAGATTCGGTGTGTGTGCCCTTTCCGGCTCAGTCTCCATTTCACAAGTCAAAGACCCCTCTTTCCATCCCAATTATAAAGCGCCGTGTTCCGCGTTAGCAGGCCCTGCATTTAAAAATGCGTAATGAGAGAGAAACAAGTGAGAAGTGGTGCGCTTTGCAGAGAAGGACCCCGAAGGTTGTGATGGCTCGCAGAGGGAGTGACGGAGGCTTGATTATTTTACATGAGTATCACGATGCGGCACACCAAAGAAATAAGACAACCTACCTCCCTCGCTTCCAGTCGCTAAATTTCCCGTATTCTCCTTTCCTCAGGATTCATCCGTGGCATCGTGCTTGATGCAGCTAACTGCAACATCTCGTGCGCGCTATTCCCAATGATACGGGTTTCCACCGGAAACTTTGGATAGATGTTAAGTCAAGAGATGGTACATATTCAAGTCATGCACCGCAATGGTTGTCGCGTGACAGGACCGGTGAGACCGAGGAAGGGGAAGGTACTTTTAAAGCCTCACTTTGGGTACCGTCGGACGCTGACGTCAGTTACTAACTTTCTGTTATCATATTGACCATGATGGTCTCCCCCGGGCATCAAACGATCAACCACAGCCTGACAGTCACGCACCGCAGTGGGATGTCGCCCATTTACCGCCAGATACCCACATACAAAGGCGAATCCGTAATTGAACCAGTGCGTGTTTGTTGTAATACGCAATAGCCGGGGTCTCTACCTGGTTTTCTACATATCGTTGGCATCGCCCCTCAACCTGCAGCTCTCTTCCTTGCTGGAGACGCTCCAGCCTTACCGTGCATAGTCATCGTCGGTAGCGCAGTAGCACCTGTAACAGGGGGTTTAATTGTTGACAGATGCCTAGTACTAACGTGCCGGCAGACCAGCAACGTCACCTTCGCCTTCAGTAGCATTCCCTATCGTATCGCGTGGGTCGTTGTCATCTTAGTCAACAGGTTGAGCAGTAGTCTCTGGGCGTGGACCTGCCCGACCTCGATCATGAACCTGAACCGGAACCAGGCGACCACATGCATTATCAGTCCCACCACTCGTCGTGCCGCCGCCGCCCTCCGAACACAGCCATTCGTTCTCCTTGCAGCAGCAGTTGCAAGTACACCCGACGACGAACTCTTGCCTTCGTTGTTCCAAAACGAGATTCGGGCCTGGGAATGACCGCCTCGTCATGCGTCGCTTTTAGCTCTGAAATGACTTCAGGGATCACACGACTTAGAGATCTCTTCAGTATCGTTGGCAACTGTGAAAGTGGGAGTCAGTGTCAGGCAGATAGGTGTCAACGCGACGACGCGATGCACAATATGAGGAAGAAATGATGGTATGTGGACTTACAACTCCCCAATGACTTACAACTCTGGCTTTCCCGTCTCCAAATCCCACGTCTGTGGGTTCTGAGGATGTAAATGTTCGCGATGGATCCAAATAACATGCGGAAGGGTGAAAGCATTCTAATGTGACTGTATCGTCGTCGATGGGGAAAGGCTGCGACTGCCAAACTGCCCCATTATCACTGCTTGGGCTCATTACCGGGTCATCACCGAGCCGTGCATAGCACAAAACATGAAGATGTCCCCACCCGAGCGAGGCCCTTGGCACTTTCACGGACTTCGCTAGCAAGTCGCGTTGATTCTCCGAGTTTTGCTTCTTCCTCAATTCATCTTTTCCCTTCGTAGATTTCTTAGATCATCTGTCGTCGTCCATGGTCATGTCCGACATAAATTCAAAGTATTAAGTACGTAGCATTGCTATGAGCGCTCTCGAGGCTCCGTCACCCAATCCACGTAACAAATAAACTAATGAAAACAGCGGGAACAAAAACAAAAGGAATAAAGGACGAACGGCAGACCTTCGAAGACCAGTAACTGAGCCCTAATGCCCAACCGCCCGTCATAGGATTTCCAAGACTCTTGCCCGAATATTCTTGGGGGTAATGTCGGTTCCGAGTCCCGGGACGACGATCTCGTTCTCTGCAGCGACCCGCTTGTACTCTCCATTGGGCTGCTGTACGAGAAGCAACGCGTTGAACGGCTGACCGAGGCGAGCGATCATCTGTAGCGCTCGGGCATATCCGCCAGCCAGAGGCACGGCAACAGCATGTGACGATGTATCCTCATCCAATCCAGCGCTGCCATCCGAATCCGAGTCAGTGTCAGACTCCAAGTCATTTTCCCCAGTGACTCCACTACTTGGCCCGCGGATATGACGAATCCACGGATGCGCGAAGACAAGTTTCTTTTGCTTGCCAGGCGTGAGATCATCTGTTGTCGTGAACTCCACATTTCCGAGCCCAGATACTTCAGCATGATATAACTTCTCGTCACCTCTATGATCCCCCTGTATGCTGAGTGCTCTGACTGGGAAGACGATACATGGAAGATATAGACGTCGGGCTGCGAAACGGGCGGGTTGAAGGGAGTTGATCTGTTTATAGATACACAAAGTTTCCTGCTTGGACAACTTGCCACGTAGCTGCATGATGCGCGTGTTCAGTTCTT
Source organism: Pisolithus sp. B1 (assembly GCA_024663435.1). Lineage (NCBI taxonomy): Eukaryota > Fungi > Basidiomycota > Agaricomycetes > Boletales > Pisolithaceae > Pisolithus > Pisolithus sp. B1. The sequence goes on along the minus strand of JANFAA010000026.1, from coordinate 109,488 downwards.
CGCCCTCGAGTGATGGAGGGCTGTAAAGAGCTTGATTGTAGACAGAAATACAATCTGGGAGACAACTGTTATACGATGACGACTTCCCTGACCATGCAAGCACAGTGACCTCGCCAAAGCGGGCCACGATCTCCTCGAGGAGATGTCCAAGAGCATTGGCACCTTCACCGTAATGCGGCCGGATATCGGATTTGAATATGCCAATGAGAGAATAGGCGACGTCCTCTTCCATCGTCGCATGGCGCGTCGAAGCAAGACGGAGCTTCTCGCGCACACCTAGATCATCCGGAGAGAACATGATAATGGTTCCACGGGGAATCTTGACGGCGTCTGCTAGCTCTTGCATGATCTCTGGGCATTCCTTGTGGTTCGTGCCAGTAATGCCAAGGTATGGTTTCCACTTGGAGTCATAGAAAAAGATGATTTTCGGTGCAAGAAGCTCCTGCAAGGTCCATGCTCGTGTCATCCACAAACTTTGCGTAAGGTCTCCGGGTTTAGACGGATGCGCGACGCCAGCAAGAAAGACAAGTGTGGCTGCCGAATCCGCGTACCATTTGTACATAGATGTAAGAGACTGGTGAAGGATCGGGCCCGTGGCCTTGTCGATACAGCACGTATCTGACCATGCCCACTTATAACCGAGTCTGCGCGTTTCTTTGCAAAGATTCTGCAACTTTTCACTGAAGGGCATATTGGCAAGGTTCCACACCGATTTCACTATGTTGACCTCCTGGAATGACGGCTCGTTCCCCTGCCATGCGTGCGAGAACATAACGTATCTAAAGAAACTTGTAACCACGCGTTGGATCCGTTCCACGTCCATTTGTCTTGTCATAGATGAGACGAGCTCTTTGAACGACGGGTCAGCCTTGAAGATACTCATCCGCTCAGGACCGTCGCAAAGGCAACCAGTGATAACATCGATTACGGCCAGGGGACAATTTTTGAGGACTCCACGAATAATGGGATCGATAGCCGCAGTCGTCTCGGATGGAGAAGTGTAGTTCTTACGTAGATCTGTAAAACGGTCACTTGTGCATATTGGATTCATTTACAAGGTACATACCCTTGATTGCAGGGTCCTGGGATTGTTCGATGGCGTGCAGCATAGAGTTGAAAGCGGCAATTGCTTCGTCATATTGTTTTGCTCCATGAAACGCCACGTGTTTGGCCTCATAGCCCCAAGGGTTAGAGGGGTCCGATTTCACTGCCTACACAACAATTGTAGGAATCCGACTCATACCAGATGGATATCACGCATACCTCGGTCGCATCCTGCAGCGCCTCCTTCCACAACTCTTTTGCCGCCCGAGCTCTACTCCGCTTCAAAAGAAGACCCACAAGACTTGGAGGGCCGAGGGACAGTGCAGCAGAGTACTGTGTTATTGCATCGTCATATCTTTCTAATCCGTAGACTTCGTCGCCAACACGCTCAAGTGTCGTAGCACATTTTTTGGTGAAATCTGATGACGGACGTTGACGTGTACGTCAACCAGCCTAGTGGCTGCAAGACGTACCTGCGATCCAGTCCTGGCTCTCCTGGGTTTCCTTGTCTGGCGTTCTCACGATGTCGAGGAGAATTTCCACGGCTCTGACTGTACATCCTTTAGCATAGAAGCTTTCACATAGACGTTGCTGAGCAACGATATCCAGTTCATTGAAACTCCAACGAAATATCTCCAAGGAAGGTTAGATTAATAGACAGTAATGGCAGGAGACCTACCAGTGAGATCGTCATTAGAAGAGGACATCGTTTGTCTTTTGGGGCGAGGTACTTCGCACGTTCCATTAAAGCTATCGCATGTTTGTAATTTCCCTTCTTCATGTACATCACCCCAAGGACCTGCAGAACGTATAAGAGGTGACAGCTACAGGTCTGCACCATGCGAAGCACGTGCCTGGGTGTAAAGGTAGATGGCATCATCATCGTTTGCTCTGTCAGTAAGGTCTTTTACGCGTGTTATCGCATCTTCTTCATTTCCAGATTCAAATACGAGGATTGACTGAGGGGAATGAAGATAAATAATTGTGATTGTGAAAATGATCTAGATCACCTCACGTACCTTCAGTAGTAAGAGGAGTCTGTTGTCATGAGACTCACAGTCATGAAAGGCCAGGTCGAATGCGCGTAATGCACCCTCTCGATCGCCCTGGCCAAGTAGGGCAACCGCCATCGCGATATAGCCGATAGGTGATGGATGAATCCGGAGGGACTTGAGGTACGTGTAATGTAAGTGAACATATGCATGTGGGTAGAGAGAAGGCAGATTCACCTCCTTGCAGTCCTCTATGGCAGGTGCTAAATGTTCCGAATGCGCTCGTATGAGAGCGCGGTTTGCTAGCAGGTAGTGGCTAGGACTTGCAGTGCTCATGATCTCCTCTGACAGCAGCGTTTCGGTCTTCGTCGGATCGCCCTGTGTCCACGATTTGAGGGTTTCGACACTCACTTGTACAAACGGAAGCTGAGGAGCACGGGGCTGCCAACGCATTGAAGTGACACGTAGGGTAGTGAGGGTACATACTTACACTGCTGACGAAATACTTCAAGGGAAGGATATCCCTGAGATTGTGAACTATGATACTCTCGCGAACTCCGCATGCGAGATACCCCCCACTTGGTGAGAGAGCAATACAATCGATGTCCGTGTTGTGCGTGATGATGCTACCGATCTGCTTGTGAGATACGCAGTCCCATAACGAAACTGATGAGCCTGCGGAACATGCAATGAATCTGCCGTTGGATGCTATAGATGCCTGAGACAGAGTTTCGTGAGTCGACCATTCTGAAGACGAAGACCTGGAAACGTCGAAACAGGTGATTTTGCCTTTGCTCGCCACGAACAGTTGCTGGCCATCGGATGACCAGGCCAACGGAGTGACCAACGTCGACGCGTAACTTGGACCCCGACGACCTGAATCGAACAAGACGTTGCCATCGCAGGTGCTGTAAACGCGAACGCCGCAATCATTTGAGGCGGTAGCAAAGCGACTACCGTCTGGAGAGAACCTGACACCAACGATGTAACTGCGCGAGAGAGGAGGAAGCAATTGGGTATCGGAATTGGTGCCGAACATCCGGACATTACCGCCCCAACTGGCAGCGACAACTTTGCCACAGTTGCTCGAGATGTCGACCGCTGTCACGGAACCCTCGTACCCCGTGGACTCCCCCACTTTCTCGTGAGTGGCCGCGTTCCAGACGGTCGCCTTCTTGCCGCGGTCTCCGGACGCGATCCACTGCCCATCCTTGGAAATGGCAATAGAACGGATACCACCGCTCCCTCGCATGGTTGGACCCTCTTGCTGTCCGTCTTCAATGTTCCATCGACGAATATCACCGTTGCGATCCCCTCCTAAGACTTGGCTTTCGTTTGCAAAGGCGACTGCATATACATAACTCTGAGATACAATCTTGATTTGTTTCGCATCTTAACCACCACAGCGAACCGTCAACAGGGTGGCCGTGGCCTCTCTGAGTCTTGGTACGCACCCATCGTCGTCGCTAACAAGCCCACCAGCGCACTTCAGCCCGGAGTTTAGAGAGGAGAGGAACGACACTTTGTAGGCTTATTCATGGTGATTCTCTGCGTTCCTCGAACTATTGATATATGGATCCGTTCACACGATGTAAGTCACATGGTGTCTATCAAGGTATGGACGAAGATTTGGCAGTGCAGCATTCTCATTCCAGTAACGATTTTAGCGCCTGGTTATACGCCTTCACAAGTTCCGGCGCTTTCGTCTGCACGAGGATTGGCAAGCACATATCGAAGGAAGGCGTGATGATTTGTTAGCCAACTCCAGAAGAACATCCAGTGCATGCATCGATGCGCTGTGCCCCTGCACTCGGTCCTGCAATGTGGTTCTTCGTATCCCGATACCCCCCAAGCTCCAGTTCGTCTCTCAACCCTGCCGCAAAGCCAGGGCCTCGCGCAATGATAAAACACATCCGGCTTGCACCCCTGAGGTCCGTTGGCGAGCTCGTTGATGTGCGCACCACCCCAGCAAGATGGGAGAGGTAGGACGTGATACAACAGACGGCGGTATCGTGCCCAACCAACGTCTCGTCCACTGAAGCCCGCATCAGTTTAGGCACTTCGATGCCTCGCAGTTCGAGGGCTACAATTGCTCTTTGTTGCACGTACCTGTGAAGAGATTCCGGTTTTTTCGCGTCATTCAGATATGGGTTGCACGCTCTTCTAGACTCGGTCCCCGTTTCACAAGTCACAGATGCCTTTCTTTTACTCCCGATTATACAGCGTCGTATTCGGATACTAGCGTCAATACCGGTAACCTCAACAACCGAGATCCTGTTCCACGTCAGGAGGTTGTAGATTCAAAAATGCACGATGAAAGTGACACCAGCGAGAACACGATGCACTCTCTGGAAGACCCCGGAGGTCGTGATGGCTTACTGGTGGGGGATCGTCGGCATTATGATCGTTCGACAAAATGATCTTTTCATACAGCCAGGCGATGTAGGATACTAAGGTCAGCACAAACATATCCATGTCAATACCTCGTCGGCCCGAGAAAAAAAAACGGATAACAAAGGAAAGAGCGAGAAGTTAACTCGAGTGATACGGGAAGGCAGATCTAGGCGTAAACGGTACAAGAGAGAATACTTTATTCGTACCACAAGTGAAGATAACAATCTGCAACGGGTGTACAGTTAAGATGCAAGGCACTTCGCTGAGGTAGAAGCAGTATATGTACTAGGGCCATTTGGGCTACAGGCTATCGATGTGACACCATACGCTGCATATTGGTGTCGCGTTGCAAGCGAGGTGTAAACGTATAAATTGTGTTAAATGTCACTAAGAAACCAGCGGACGGTGCAAAACCGTATGCAATGACTGCATCTCCTGGACCCTCCTAATCGCTCCAGCGATCATCACGAGCTAGTTGAAGTACCGTAGATAATTTCTTTCACGTATGGTCCCTGCTACGCCTGCGTTAATACTTCTGCACCGCACTCGGTGACGAGAATCATAAGTTCAGCTTGTGCGCTCCGAGCACAATTCTGTGTGATGGAAAGATCATGTTTCGGGTTGTTTCTGCTGATTGCATACGTACTTCCGTGGATGCTGTCCAGCCGTCGGGAAATATCCAGACACGAGAATTAGATCCTTGCAAAATACAGGGCTGACATTTGTTCTTTGAAACTCCGTGGAAGAATTTCCAATTGGCAGAGAACAAACCTCGATTGTGAAGCAGTGATCCGGGAGCATCGTTTCTCGTTCCTCGTTCACTCTGAATTCGATCAATCGCAAATACCCCACTCAGCACAATTCATGCGTACATGTATGGTATATCCATGGTGGTCGGTGAAATACTTTTCCAATCCCATGACCTGTAAACATGGCACACGCCGAGTATCCCGATGTTCGCTGAATAAGGTAGTGGATAGCGCGGCCTACATCCCAGAAGGGACGCCCAGGACTGCAGGCATGAATGCCGGTCTCGATGGCTGCATTCGTGACTTCGACGAGGGTAAGCTCAGGCAGTTGCCCAGTTATAAGCGCCGTCATCGACCTACGGCTTCTCCGACAAGGAATGTTCGGGAGTTGCCACCGTGGTAACCATTCAGGTATACTGTAACATCGATATTCACTTGAATATCGCCGTTATCGAGGTGGGCGACTTGACTCTCGTCGTCATTTAAAGAAGAATGGCGAGAATGACGCATCGACATACACACTCGTCAAAGATCCCGTGTGAAACGATGATCCTGCTCCGCGTTAGCAGGCACTGGATTTAGAAATGCATAATGAGAGGGAGACAAGTGAGAACGTGTTGCGCTTTGCGGAGAAGGACCCCGGAGGTTGTGATGGCTTGTAGAGGGAATGTCGGCCACACTGATTTTACAAGATCACGATGCGGTGCCTCAAAGAAATGAGACGACCTACCTACCTCGCTCTCAACTGCTAAATATCCAATATTCTCCTTTCATCATCCATGGCATCGTGCTTGATGCGGCTAATTGCAGCACCTCGTGCACGGCTATTCATAATAATACGGTTTTCCGCCGGAAACACTGGGGACATGTTAGATCAAGAGATGGTATTCAAGTCATGCGCCACAATGGTTGTTGCGCGTCAGGAACGGTGAGGTCGAGGACGGGGAGAGTACCTTTGAAGCTTCACATTGGATGCCAGACGTTGATATCAGTTGCTTCCCGTTATCATATTGACCATGATGGTCTTTCCTGGGCATTAAATGATCAACCACAGCCTGGCAGATACGAAGCGCGCTCGGATGTCGCACGCTTACTGCCAAATACCTAGATAGAGGGACGAATCCATACTTGAACCAGTGCGTATTTGTTGTAATACGTAACCGCCGGGGCCACTCCTGGGTTTTCTACATTTCGCTGGCATCGCCCTCAACCTATAACTCTCTTCCTTGCCGGAGACGCTCTAACCTTACCGAGCATAGTGGTCGGCGGCGGCGGCGGCGCAGCAGAACCTGTAACAGAGACTTTAACTGCCGACAGGTGCCCAGTGTATCCCGCCGTACCAGAAACGTCAGCTTCAGCCTCCTTCGTGAATGTCGCCGTGGCCGTCTCTTAGCTCTGAAACATCGTTAGGGATCGCACGACTTGGAGATCTCTTCAGCACTGTGGGCAATTGTGCAAGTGGAAGTCAGTGGCAGGCACTTATGTAGTTGTCGACGCGACGACGCCCATGCACGATATTAGGAAGAAATGATGGTATCACGTGGACCTAAGACTTTCGAGTGGCTAGTTACACTGGCCCTGGCTTTTCCCGTCTCTCATGGCTTTGAGCTCTGAGGGTGTAAACATTCGTGACAGATTCAGATAAACGTGAGGAAGGGTGAGTGTACCCAACTGCCAATTTATCACTGCTCAATTGCCATGGGCCCATTACAGCCAGTCATCGATCATCACCGAGTCGCATACCACAAAACATGAAGATGTCCCCACCCTAGCGAGGCCCTTGGCACATCCACAGACTTTGCTAGCAAATCACGCTGATTCTCTAAGCTTTGCTTCCAGGGTGTGGGGATGAATTCGTCTTTCCCCTTTCGTAGGTTTCTTAGATATCGACCATCTGTCGCCGTCCATGGTACATGTCCGACACAGATTCAAAGCATTAAGTAGGTAGTATTGCTTGAGCGTTCTCGAGGCTCCGTCTCCCAACCCACGTAATAAATAAACCAACGAAAACGGCGGGAACGGAAACAAAAGGAATAAAGGACATCTGGCAGACCTTCGAAGACCAATAGTTGAGCCCTAATGCCCAAAAACCCGTCACAGGATTTCCAAGACTCTTGCCCGAATATTCTTGGGGGTAACGTCGGTACCGAGTCCCGGGACGACGATCTCGTTCTCTGCAGCAACCCGCTTGTACTCTCCATCAGGCTGCCGTACGAGAAGCAACGCGTTGAACGGCTGACCGAGGCGAGCGATCATCTGTAGCGCTCGGGCATAGCCGCCAGCCTGAGGCACGGCAACAGCATGTGACGACGCATCTTCATCTGATCCGGCGCTGCCATCCGAATCTGAGTCAGTGTCAGTGTCATTTTCCCCTGCTACCCCACTACTTGGCCCTCGGATATGACGAATCCACGGATGGACGAAGACAAGTTTCTTCTGCTTGCCTGGCGTGAGACCGTATGTTGTTGTGAACTTCACACTTCCAAGCCCGGATACCTCGGCATGATATAGCTTCTCGTCACCTCTATGATCCCCCTGTATGCTGAGTGCTCTGACAGGGAAGACGATACATGGAAGATATAGACGTCGGGCAGCGAAACGGGCGGGTTGAAGGGATTTGATCTGTTTATAGATACTCAAAGCTTCCCGCTTGGACAACTTGCCACGTAACTGCACGACGCGCGTTTTCATCCCTTCGCCCTCGAGTGATGGAGGGTTGTAAAGAGCCTGGCTGTAGACAGAAATGCAATCTGGGAGACAACTGTTATACGATGACGACTTTCCTGACCATGCAAGCACAGCGACCTCGCCAAAACGAGCCACAATTTCCTCCAGGAGATGTCCGAGAGCATTGGCACCTTCACCGTAATGAGGCCGGATGTCAGATTTGAATATGCCGATCAGAGAATAAGCGACGTCCTCCTCCATCGTCGCATTGCGCGTTGAAGCGAGGTGGAGCTTCTCGCGTACCCCTAGATCATCTGGAGAGAACTTGACGATGGTCCCACAGGGAATCTTGATGGCATTTACTAGCTCTTGCATGGTCTCCGGGGATTCCTTGTGGTTCGTGCCAGTGTCGCCGAGGTATGGTTTCCACTGGGAGTCATAGAAAAGGATGACTTTCGGTGCGAGTAGCTCTTGCAAGGTCCATGCTCGTGTCATCCATAGACTACGCGTAAGGTCTCCGGGCTTGGACGGATGCCCTACGCCGGCGAGGAACACAAGCGTGGTTGCCGAATCCGCGTACCATTTGTACATGGATGTAAGAGATTGATTAAGGATGGAACTCATGGTCTTGTCGATACAACACGTATCTGACCACGCCCACCTAAAACCAAGTCTGCGCGTCTCTTTACAGAAATTCTGCAACTTTCCGCTCAAAGGCGTATTGGGAAGGTTCCATACCGATTCGACTGCGTTGACATCCTGGAATGACGGCTCGTTCCCCTGCCATGCGTGCGAGAACATGACGTATCCAAAAAAACTTGTAGCCACACGTTGGATCCGCTCCCGGTCTGCTTTTCTCGTCATAGATGAAACGAGCGCTTTGAACAACGGATCAGCCTTGAAGATAGTCATCCTCTCGAGACCGTCACAAAGGCGACCAGTGGTAACATCAATTACAACGAGGGGACAACTTTTCAGGATCCCGCGAGCAACAGCATCGATAGTCACAGTTGTCTCGGATGGAGAAGTGTAGTTCTTACGCAGTTCTGTGGAACCGTCATTGCGTATATTACATTCATACACGAGGTACATACGCTTGATTGCAGGGTCATAGGACTGTTCGATTGCGAGCAGCATAGAGTTGAAAGCAGCGATTGCTTCGTCGTACCGTTTCGCTCCATGAAGCGCCGCGTGCTTGGCCGAATAGCCCCGAGGACTAGAGGGGTCTGCTTTCACTGCCTATACGGCAATTGTCGGGAAACCAACTCATACCAGAAGGATAATATGCATACCTCGATCGCATCCTGCAGCGCGTGCTCCCACAACCCCTTTGCTGCCCGAGCTCTGCTCCGCTTAAAAAATAGACTCGCAGGACTAGGAGGACTGAGGGACAACGCGGCAGAGTACTGTGTTATCGCGTCGTCATGGTTTTCAGATCCCAAGGCTTCGTTTCCAGCACGCTCAAGTTTCGCCGCGCACTTCTGGGTGAAATCTGGTGACGGCCGCTAACGTGCATGTAAACTGGCTTAACGGCTATAAAACGTACCTGAAACCCAGTCCACGATTACCTTGCCCCCCTGGACCTCCTCGGCTGGTGTCCTGATGATGTCGAGGAGAGTCTCTGCGGCTTCCACTGTACGTCCATCAGCATAGAGAGTTTCACATAGACGTTGCCGAGCAATGATATCTAGTCCATCGAAACTCCACCCGAATATCTTTTTGGAGGGTTAGATCAATGGATGGTAATGGTAGAAGGCCTACAAGCGAGATCGTCTTTAGGGAAGGACATTCTTTGTCCTTTGGGGCTAGGCTCTTCGTGCGTTCAATCAATAATATCGCACGTCTGAAATTCCCCTTCTTCATGTACATCACTCCGAGGACCTGCAGAACATATCAGCGGTGATAGTGGCAGGTCTGCACCACGCGAAGCACATGCCTGGGTGTAAAGGTAGGTGGCGTCGTCGTCGTCGTTGTCGTCCGCTGTCGTAACAAGGAGTTCTACGCGTGTTGTCGCGTCTTCTTGATTTCCAGATTCAAAAACAAGGACCGACTGAGCGAAACATGGATCAATGGCGAGAATCCTCTACATCACTTCACGCACCCTTAGTAATAAGAGGAATCTGTTCTTGCGGAACTCGCAATCATGAAAGGCAGAGTCGAATGTGCGTAGTGCGCCCACTCGATCGCCCTGGCCAAGTAGGGCAACCGCCATCGCAATATACCCGATAGGTGATGGCTGGATCCTGAGGGACTTGAGGTGCATGTAAGTAAACATGCCTATAGGGGAGTGAGAAGGCAGCCTCACCTCCTTGCAGTCCTCTATCGCACACGCCACATATTTCAATCGCACTCGTGAAAGAGCGCGGTTTGCTAGCAGATAGTGGCTAGGACTTGAAGGGCTCGTGACCAGCTCTGATAACAGCATTTTGGCGTTCATTGGATAGCCCTGTGTCCATGGTTTGAGGATCCTGCAGCCCACTGGTACCTGAGCATGGTGTCGCCAACGGATTACAGCGTTACCCAGCGTAATAAGGATGCTCACTTACACTATCGACAAAATACCTCAAGGGAAGGACATCTCTGAGATCGTCGACTGTGATATTCTTGCCAACACTGCATGCGAGATGCTCCCCGCTCGGTGAGAGAGCAATGCAGTCGATCGCTGTGGTGTATCTGATGATACTACCGATCTGCTCGTGGGACACGCAATCCCATAGCGAGACTGATGAACCTGCGGAACATGCGATGAATCTGCCGTTGGATGCTATAGACGCACAGAATCGAGTTGCATGGGTCGACCATTCTGAAGACGAGGAGTTGGAAAGGTTGAAACAGGTGATTTTGCCTTTGCCCGCTACGAATAGTTGCTGGCCATCGGATGACCAGGCCAACGGAGTGACCCACCAGCAGTTACTTGAACCCTGATGACCCGAATCGAACAAGACATTGCCACTGTGGGTGCTGTAGATGCGGAAACCGTAATACTGCGAGGCGGTGGCAAATCGACTGTCGTCTGGGGAGAACTTGACACCACGAATGTAACCGTGTGAGAGGGGAGGAAGCAATTTGGTACCGGAAGTGATGTCGAATATGCGGATGTTGTTGGTGCGGCACCAAGTCCCAACGACAACTTTGGTACAGTCGCTCGAGATATCGATCGCGGTCGTGGCGTATCCACATTCCGTGAACTCGAGTACTTCCTCGTGAGTGGCCGCGTTCCAGACGACCACCCCCCTTCCATCGTCTCCGGACACGATCCACCGCCCATCCCGCGAAATGGCAACGGAGTGGATAGAGCCATCCGCTTCCATGGTTGGGCCCAGCTGCTGTCCGTCTTCAATCTTCCATCGACAAATATCACCGTCATCATATCCTCCTATCACCTGGCCTTCGTCTGCAAAGGCGACTGCATTTATGTCACTCTGAAGCACATCCTCGATTGGTTTCGCCACTTGACCACCACGGAGGAGTTGTCAATAGTGCCGCCTCAGCCTCTGTGACTGCTGGTACGTACCCATCCGTAATATTAAAGAAATTGTATGCGGCTAAGGATTAAACAGTGACCATGCTGGGTGAGTAAGTAGCCATTACCTGGAACAGCTAGTAGGCTCACCCCCAGTCTCAGGATACGAGGACTGAGGTGACCGACTTCTAATGAACGGGTTTTTATGTATCAGATCGACTAAGTACAACGTGTACCTGGTCACCGTGCGTGTTCGCTAAGGTGAGTACGGAACAGAAACAAAAGAGAAACATGAGTTACCACACGGATAGACTTGTCGATACGCAACAATTACTCCAACAGGTACCATCATCATCGCTCGCAACCCATCATGACACACCTCATTCTGGAGTTTAGAAGGGAAAGAATGACACTTTGTTACAGGAACGTCACGAGGTTATTGACAATAATGTCTTCCTAAATAGATCGAACAACAACCGAGGTTCGATGGACATGTTTAGTGGGGTGACCACTGCCGTACGTGAAACGAACAACACATGCATGACAACCACAAAGTACTCGAGCAGCGAATACCACCAGAGAAAGGGACGATAGCGAGGTTCATCCTCGCTGTGAAATGTAAATTTAGTACCGTATATCGGCGTTACTAACGTTGAAATAGACAAAATCAGTATCCATGACTCTGAATTCACAGACATTGTAGTGCCAAGATCCCAGCCGTCACACGCGCCGTCCACTGTATTACATATATCCTGTAATTCTCCAGGTGATCCCAACTTGGCGATATTGCAGGTATCGTGGCTTCGGGACGTGATTGGCCTTTTGCTTATATTCTGTTTGACTGAAGTCTTACTACTTTGCGAGCTCGCCAAATACACAGACACCTACTTGGCCAGCCGCCACTGGATATGTGGCTCTGCTCATCCGGTCATGCTCGGCTCGTGTGAGCAGGTGGGTATTTCTCTGATCTTACCTCTTATAGCTTTCGAAAGCTATGCAGAGGTCACTAATTCCATTGGAACCCTGGACATTGCACCACTCCCGTGACAAAGCTTCTCTGGCTCGGTATCTATAAACATGGTTTTTTCGACACTTCCGCTGACATGATTAGCCTTTTCCCTGGGAAAATGGTCTGAGTCTTGGACACCAATGTTGGTGGCCTTCTGCACGATATCGATACTGAAATCTCTGAATATGAATTTCGAGATCCTGGAGGTCTCAGACCATGCAAGTGGCCGTCTTTCCGCGAAGAATCTTCTGGAAGGACAAAAGTATGACCACCTATGCTGGCGTTTCATTGCCTGAATGTGCCGTATGAGATTGGGTACTAATCGTGACTCATCTTTCAGGACGCTGGAGCTGTGCGTTACTGTCTCCCGGAAAAGAATGAGCAGGTACTGAACAAAACACCTGGCCGGATCGTTCATTTATCTACCCCTGAAAGAAGGTTCAGATTACCTCGAAGGAACTCGACTGAAAGCTTGGCCTCTACTATTTTGAAGTTATTCGCCACAGTTTTGAACAGATGCAGCGGACCTTTCCGTGGTCGAGAGATCGGCATGGACACTGACCACATTATTATAAAGCGAGAGCTGACGGCGTCAGCAGTGGCGTTACTGAATCATTTGCCAGGATGCTCATAGGTGATGTCACGCATGGTACAGTGGTAGCAGGGACTTCGGCGATGTCAATTAGAAGTGTACATTATGCCAATCTGGTTTCTCGCATAGTTATCCACCTAATATGGCTCGGAATTTTAGTCAGGTCCTAAAATGAAAAGCCCTTTTCCGAGATGGAAGCGGGACATGGGCCGGGGCCATGTGGACTACAGGCTGTCAATGTGACACCATACGCTGCGAACAAATAAAGGGTGACTAGGTTAGCAAATAGATATGCAATGAAAACCGTAAGAACCAACGGTTTAGGTATTTGAAGTATTTCTGAGGAGCGAGTTAGCAGAGAAAACAAAAAGGGAATCTTACTGACCCAAGTTTCGAATATCATGATAGAGTGTGTTCTTCCACGATGGTCTGAAGGAGGAACATGTAGGCCATCCCGCCGTAGTCCCCAAGTGGGCACTCTTCATCAACAACAGAGTGAACCAGTCCGTTGACTTCTTTGTCGAGTGCCGCATGAGTGGCATCATCAAGGGTGCTGGGGACGGAGGAAAGAGACATAATGGTCCGGGTGCTGATGACCAGAAGAGAGGGGGCCTTCTATCTCTGGCTGGGTAGGAAGTCAGCCCCCCGCTTTGTGAGCACTTTTTGCCCCAAAAACATTCTTTACTTTGGTGTCGCATTAATGTGCAAGCAGCGTCTAAACGTCAGACATCCGAAAGGATTCTGTTGTGTAAACGTCACCAAGAAACCAGCGGACGGTGCAATACTGCACGCGACTCCTAGATCCTCCTAATCGCTCCGACAACCACTTGAGGTATTGTAGACGACTCCTTTTTGAATGTGGTTCCTTCCACTCCCACGTCAGTACTTCTGCATGCTGGTGACGAGAACCATCCGTTCAGCTAATGCACTCCGAGCACAATTCTGCGCGATGGAAAGATCACGTTTCAATTCATTTCTGTTGGTTACATTCGTACCTCCGCGGCTACTGCTCAACCATCAGGAAATATCCATACACACGGATTAGAACGTTGCACAATGCAGAACTGACGGTATGGTCTTGAATGGTCTTGAACTCCATGAAAGGGCTTTCGGTGGGTAGAGAACAAACCTCGATTGTAAAGCAGTGGCTCGGAAGCATCGTACGAACTTGGTCAGTCGTGAATACTGCATTCGGGGAAATCCACATGTACGGGTATGGTATGTGCATGGCGGTCGATGGAATACTTCACCAATCCCATGGCTAGCTTACACACCGAATATCCAGGCGTGTGCTGAATAAGGTCGTGGATAGCTTGGCCTACGTCCCAGAATGGATGCCCAGGACCGCAGGCACCAATGCCGGCTTCGAGGGCTGGCTTCGTGGCTTCGACGGGGGGACGACCTCCGGAGGAAGCTCAGCCAATTACCCAGCTACGGTCATCAGCTCACTGGGACTTCTGACTTCTCTAAGAGTTGTTGCAGAGGGGTCACGTAATGAGCGTTCAGGTATACGCCAACGCCAACCAACGTTCGGAATAACCATGGAGTCTCGTAGTCGTCGTACTTGACGGATTACCGTCCTCGAGGAGGCGACTCGACTCCAGTCGCCAGTTAACGAAGAATGGCAAGAACAGCATGTTAACAATTCGACATACTCGTCACAGGATCCCTTGTGAAACGATGTTAATATGTACTCGTGCAACACGGCCGAGGAAATCCTGTATAGTGCATAGGAGAAGGATAGGCATCGTGCGCAAGGATGAACTGACGTATTGCTCCGTCTATTGAGTTTGTCATTACATCTGGCTGACATGACGGTGGATGCCAACACAAAAGTGGTTATTACTGAACCACGCACGATACAAAACATGAAGATGGGTCCCCACCTCTAACAAGGCCCTTGGCATATTCGGGGACTCTGCTAGTGAGGTGCGCTGATTCTCTGACTTGCATTTCTTCCTCGGTGGAGACGAACTCGCCCCTCCCCTTTGAGGGGTTCTTGGATCATCCGTCGTCTTCCATGGTAAATGAGTTTCTCCACTCAGATTCAAAGTATGAAGTCAGTTTATTCCCGAAAATTGGCGGTGGCGGTGTGCACTGCCACCGCAGACTAAGCAGAGGGTTCGGGGCTCCCACACTCGTCTTCCGTAAAATTTCTGGCACTAAGTATTAGGTGACCGCTACGAGCACTCTCGAGGCCCTGTCTCCATAGATTACGAAAATATAGCAAGAGTGGAAACAAAAGCAACAAAGGACGAACGGCAGACCAACTTGGAAGACCAGTGGCAGGCTCCAAACCCCGTACACCCGTCACAGAGTTTCCAAGACTTTTGCTCGGATATTCCTGGGGGTGATGTCAGCTCCGAGTCCTGGGACGACGATCTCGTTCTCCGCGGCAACCCTTTTGTACTCTCTGTTCGGCTGCTTTATGAGAAGCAACGCAGAGAACGGCTGTCCGAGGCGAGCGATTGTCTGTAATGCTCGAGCGTAGCCGCCAACCTGTGGCACCGTGACAGTGTAGTAGGGGAGAGTCAGGACTAGGAAGGGAGAGCAGCGGGTAGGGCTTAGTCAGCAGCGGGAGAGTACGGACACACGGGCGTATGTACAGTAGACTATCTCATAATGTATAAGGTAATATTGCATAAATGTCATAATGCATTGAAAATGGCTGGTCCTGTTGTGGGACAGTGGTAAATCACTACAATATTGCATATTGCATAATGCATTGAGCTGCATTGCCATTATGCATTATGAGATGGGTGTTTTAGTGTGTTGGGATTCCGAAGAGCTCAAATACCATTGTCCATTCTTTTAGTATTAATAGCATAGCAACAAGAATATGGTTGAATAAAATTTCCGAAGGTGTCACCATGCCTGCTGAGAAGTGCAAACCCCATAATAACCCCCTGCCATACAACCAGAAGCCAAGAGTGGCAAAAGTCAAAGGTGCACCTGTGACATCTGCTTGCCCAATTATCCATGCCTCACATGAAAATCTTACCCTTAATGACTGGCTCACTGTCTTTGCCTATGTCAACTCACATCCAACATTGCCACAGGCAAATGTTGTTGATCACTTCAAGACCTTGCCATCAGGGGCACTAATTTTCACAGTCAACCCTCTCATGCAAACTGAAGGACCAGAAAAAATTAGAGGAGTGTGTGAATGACAACCCAAGTGCTTTGTCATCAAGATGTCCACAGGTTGTTATTGTCAGATAATTAGTTCCCCAGTAACTCCAAGCTACTTTATTCATATCTACCTGTCAGATAATTAGTCTACAGGTGGTCAGTAAAAGTAAGGCTAAATAAAAGGGTGACTTAC
Source organism: Pisolithus sp. B1 (assembly GCA_024663435.1). NCBI lineage: Eukaryota > Fungi > Basidiomycota > Agaricomycetes > Boletales > Pisolithaceae > Pisolithus > Pisolithus sp. B1. The sequence continues at coordinate 93,253 of JANFAA010000026.1, read as the reverse complement.
TCCCCAGTAACTCCAAGCTACTGAGGAGGGAAAGGAGAAAATTTACCCTACTGTATGTACACTTTTTGCTTATGTAAGCAACACATCATCGCACCTAAGTCTTATACTACTAGGGGCAGTTTATATTCCAACAGTTATGAGGCCAGATGTTGAGAGGGCCTTATTCCTCTGGGTAAAACAAATGGAGAATAAGGGAGAACAGGTTAATGGGCCCATGTTAAAAGAGAAGAGGCAGTGATTGGAGGCCTTGTTCAATGTTCCTGAGGAGGAGAGGCTTAGGGGAGATGGCTGGTTAACCCCATTTTGTAGAACCTACAGGATCCAAGAACATTGTCAGCATGGTGAAGCTGGCTCAGTTAATCTCGGTAGGGTTGAAGTCAAGCAAAGTCATTGTCAAGCCATTTTATCAAAATTTGCCCCACGAGATTGCTGGAATTTTGATGAGACCAGTCTGTTCCCCTTGTGAGATTGATTTATTAATTTCAAATTTATGGGAGTTTAATGATCACATCTTTCAGTGCACCACTGGACTGTGGTCTCTCAACCAAACTTATGAGTGGAAAAAAGAAAGAAAAATTTCCATATCACTATTGGCCTGGCCTGCAACTCTGATGGCAGTGAGAAGTTTGGTCCAATTTATATTGGACGATCTTGCAAGCCATGATGCTTCAAGAAACAGACTCTGGAGCAACGAGGCTTCTATTATTGTAGCAACAAGAAGGCATGGATGACAGCAGACCTCTTTGAAGAGTATGATATCCCAATTCCTGCTTACTAGACTTGCAGGCTAACTGGTAAACCACAGATGGGTCAAAAGATTTGATTTCAAAATGTGTTCTGAGAAGTGGCATGTGTGCCTTTTTGTTGACAACTTTGCTGGTCATACAATAGGCTACAACCCTACAAACATGCAGATTGAACCCTTTGAGCCCAATATGACTTCATTTGTGCAGCCTTGTGATGCAGGAATTATTCATTGTTTCAAAGCACCCTACCACTGCAATTACTGTTCCCACACTCTTGATCTCGATGAGGCTGGTGAACAAAACATTTACAAGGTTGATTTGCTTGAAGGAATGATGATGGCAAGCTCTGCTTGGGCAAGTGTTTCCAAAGACACTATCAAACACTGCTGGGATCACACTCAGATTTGGTAAGTCACTATTGTTTGAAATCCTAGCTTCACTAAAGACTTCTAGGCAACAAGTCTCCCACTCTGCACCCAACCCTTCATGCATCCCCACCAGTAGTGCACACAACTGCCCTTATGCTGACCCAACTGCATGGAATGTCATGTGAGAGTTTGCTGTAACAGAAATGACCTTGCCCAAAGTGGAGAAGCATCTACAAGACACCCTTACCACCCGTTATGTTGACATTGATTGGCAACCTGCCCTCGATGCAGTCATGCAGGCTGAAGGTGACTCAGATGCAGCAATTGCTGCAGTTGAGACTCTTACCACTGGTGCTTCTAACTAGACTGGTCTCAAGATACACATTCCAGCCTGACCCCCTCCACAGCTTGTCGCCCTTGAAGATGAAGTTTCCTCTTACTTAACCAAGCTAAAGAGTCATAACTGTATTTTTGGCAAGCCAATGGCACTTGACAATTTTCTTGAGCCTGCTGAAGAAACTGAAGTCCCAGATCCCCTTGACTTTGGTGGTGGTGATGAAGCAATTGTTGCTCAGGTGCACCAGGAGATTGCAGAGAGGAATGGTGATGTGATAGAGTTTGAATTGGATGACAAGTGTGAGCCAGAGCAGGATAGTATCTCCCCCACAGAGACTCTTACTTTGTGCAGAAAGCTTGAACTGGCATGCTTACAATTCATGGACTTGGATTCACAGGTTACACTTGACCTACTAAAGCACCTTTGACTCTTCTGTGGACACCTTCAATGAGCTGTGGACCTGAATGTGAGGCAGATGGAAATCAGTGCTTTCTTCAAGTAAGTGTATGTACATCTTGTACAAATGTCACACTACTAGCACAGTCACATATATGTCACATATAGTCACAGAGTGTGACACCTCACTACTGCATAATTCTCATAGTGCATAAGAAATCTCAGGTCCCAATGTTATGCATTATGAGATAGTCTACTGTACATGGAACAGAACTGCCACAAGCACATCGAGGGAGGATACTACTCCAATGTGGTGATGAAGTGGATTCACCCACACCACTACACCGTTGCATGCCTCAGAATCACCAAACCAGCACCACTAAGCGAATGCACTGACACTGCACAACACACACATGTCCAAAGAAATAAAAACCACACAACTGAACCCACAAATGATTGCCAAACTGTCATGCAGACTTCCCCCCCACGATGCAAGAGGACACTTCCTGCCAAGTAACCTCAGCACTCCACCATCAGTGCTAACACCACTAGGTACAACACTGACAGACAGCGAGTATGCATTCCCATCTGAGCCACACTCCCCTGCTCAGTTGCCTACATCACCCGTGGACTTTGCATCGACATGAGGACTACCACCATCAAGGGTAGGGTCACCCAAACTGGAGATAGATGGATATCAGAGTGCATGCCCAACAGCAGCACCACTGGGCTCATCAATATCCACAGCCCTGAGCAACAGAAGGGAATGGGCTCTGACAACACCAGTGACTAATCTACCATGCACATCATCATATACAAACACACCCATGCTACCAACCCCACCCAACTCAACAGCACTGCCAATGCTACTGACCCTACTGCTCCAGGCACAACCACCACCAGTACTGCCAGTGTCCCCAGCCCAACAAATTCCCCCCCTACAACCATGCCTGAGAATCATGGCAGAGGTGGGTTCCTCTGTTCTATGGCGACAGATTGACATTGGAAAATGCCAGCAATTTTCTGAAGGTGTTTAACCGAAGCATCTTGTTCTCAAACCTGACAGCCACAGATGCCCAGAAAATAGATGTGCTATCAAACTATCTGGGAATGGGATCACTGGCAGAAAAATGGTACCAAGGCTTACAGGGGATGCAGCTAATGCAGTGGGATGATTTCATGAAGGTGTTCAAGGCAAGATGGCCACCAATAGCAAGTGCAACACAAACTTCAGAGGAATACCAAGCAGAACTACTCGCACACAGAATGTTGGATGATGATGTGGGAGTAACAAAAGTGATAGGGCATCAGAAAGTGTGGGCACATGTAAAATGGGCAGAGGAGGCTTGGGAACTAGTGATGCTAGTGGGGATAGAGAAAGGGTCAATGCTGATTTGGCAAGTAAAGAAACAATTACTGAAGGTGGTGCAGAAGCAACTGGATGATGAGTACACAGACTGGAGCATGTTCATAAAAGCAGTGAAGGACCTAAACATGGCAGAGTTGAAACAGGAGAAAGAGGACATAGAGGAAAGGAAGAAGAATGAGGAGGCAAGGGACCAAAAACTTCTGCAGAGAATGGAGGCTGTGAAGCAGGCAGCAGCAGCAGACCTGACAGTGCAATTACAACAGCTCATGATAGGACAAGTCATGATGTCCTGTGCAGTATCAGGAACTGCACCTCATACACAACCCACCACCAGGTTTGTACTTCAGCAGACCCCTAGATGTGCTGCCCCATACAACCCCCCATGGAGGAACTCAAAGAAATGGTGTGGAGGGCATTAGAGCAATTCCCCCACCAGCTGTAATGGTCTGTATCTTTTTAGTGTAGTTTTCCTTATTTAGCCACTCTCTGGTTAGGGTTACATATACACTCACATAGACACTTTAGTTAGTCAGCAGTTGCCACATTGACTCAGCATGTTCACTGCAGCCAATAGCATTTATCTCTCTTTGTTTGGATTGTTCTACAATGTTCCTTGGTACAAACACTCTGGGTAGTATAAATACTGGACTCTCTTGTCATAGTACTCTCCAATCAAGTTCATTTGTGCTTTCCATGCAATAACTCTTTCCTCTTCTCTACATCAGTTCATAGGAGTGACTGAGTATAGCCCTTGTGGTTATAAGTGTTACACTTGAACTTGATTACCAAAAACTCCCTCACTCCACTAGCTCCCAGGCATTTAGGGAAACCATACCTGGACTCCAGGGTTAAGGAGCTTTATCTTCTTTGTTTCTCTTCTTCATGAGATGATGCCTTTAGTCTCGTCCTCCTATTGGCAGGAGGTTGTGTTGAAGAAGACCTGTAGTCAGTAGTCCTGCTATCCATCAAGGGTAGTGTGAAGGTGTAACCCACATTAGGGGGTGAAAACACATAGTGTTGAGTAGTTCCCTGATGTTCAGTGAAGAGAAAAGTTAGTAGTTGGATATGAATAGGGTCTAAAGGCTAGTTAGACCCTGTAGGGGATCCTGCTGAAGAAGAGAACTAGTAGAGAAAAATGAAAAGAAAAAGTAACTGAAACACTTAGCTGGACTCTGGAAAACTCTTCAACCCCCACCACTCTAGGACTCCCCTAGAGCTGTCCTGACCTCACTCTCAAGGGCAGAAACAGAAAAGACTGCCACAGACTGGTCTCACCAGCCTGTGCTCTCCAGTCTCAATGGTGGTGATTATTTTTGTACAGTGAGTGAAAAAACGTGTGCAATGTTTGGCTGTTTTGTACTAAGTCCGGTGTAGCGCCATGAGGCGTGGGAATCCTGCTTAGCCTTGGTGAGGTGGGTGGTAGTACTCGCTCTTGGCTACAAAATGGTCCCAGGGTCACGTGAGTTGGTGCAGTAGTCATTGAGATATGTCCATTATAAAACAGCTACACCATTGCACACGTTTATTCACTTTTGAAAAGTGAGGGGTATTTGGGGAATATCAGTACTTGGTATAGCCTCCTTTTGCTTTAATCACTGCCTCCACCCTCCTAGGCATGCTTTCAATCAACTTCTGACACTCTTCAGCTGGTATATTGTTCCACTCCACCTGAGTCCTCTCCCACAACTCCAGTATTCCCTTGGGAGGATGCTCATACTCTGCAAGCCTCCTCTTGAGGTAACCCCAGGCATGTTCTATGGGGTTGAGGTCAGGGGACTGTGCAGGCCATACCATAGTCCTAAAATCCTGCTCCTCTAGCCACTCCTTGACCTGTTTGCAGGTGTGCTTGGGGTCATTGTCCTGCTGGAAGATGATGTCAGGAGGATGGAGACCATAATACTCAAGGGAATCTTGTAGTTCATCCTTCAAAATTTGGAGGTAGAGGTCTCCATCCATCCTACCATCAATCTTGGTGCCATACCCAACACCCTCCCAGGTCATACAGCCCCACATCATGAGAGACCCTCCTCCAAACTTCAGTGTCCCCTCTACTAGCCTATCATTCAGCTTCTCCCCTGGCTTTTTCCATGCCCATTTGCACCCATCTGACCCCAGGCGATTAATTTTAGTCTCATCAGACCATACCACCCTCTTCCAGTCCTCCAAAGTCCAATCTTTATGGGCATAGGCAAAGTCCAGCCTTGCCTTGCGATGCTTGGCAGAGAGGATAGGTCGTTTTCGCTTTACCACAGCCTTCATACCAGTCTTCTTCAGGTGCTGGCGAACAGTATTTGGGTGGAGGGGCTGGTTGATGACATTGGTGAGAGTTTTGGTCACCTGCACAGCATTGTCTGCCTTCTGAGTTGAGATGAGGTGGATGGCATGGTGGACATTAGCAGGGGAAAGCTTGGATGGACGACCTCCAGTGGACTTCTGCAGGCTGGAACACTCCTTGGAACGAAGTCTAGAGATGGTAGAGTGATGTAGGCCAGTACTGGAGGCAATAGAGGAAGGAGAATGACCAGAATCAAGCATAGTGAGGATAGTATTCCTTTGGGTGGAGGAGATGGATCTCATGGTGGTAAAGGTTGGAAATAAAGAAGCGTGTGAACTTGTTCAAACTCAGACACAATGTTTATATGTGTATCTTTGTTTGTAGGACCAAACAACCACAATTATCTCTTCATTTGACTCAGATTTTACTTCCAGCCCAAAAGTGAATAAACGTGTGCAATGGTGTAGCTGTTTTATAATGGACATATCTCAATGACTACTGCACCAAATCACGTGACCCTGGGACCATTTTGTAGCCAAGAGCGAGTACTACCACCCACCTCACCAAGGCTAAGCATGATTCCCACGCCTCATGGCGCTACACTGGACTTAGTACAAAACAGCCAAACATTGCACACGTTTTTTCACTCACTGTAACTACTACAACTTGAGTCCAAGTCCGAACTGCGCTTACTAATCAGCCACTTGCCTCGCACCTAAGTCCCAGTCCCAAGTACAAAACAGGGATCAAGCCCCTTAGAAAAATAAAATAAAATAGCACCTCAACATCTCTATCATCACCCAATTTCCTACTAGGGAGTACCCACTCCCTACATTGGGAGGTAGAAAGCTACTACAGTATATCTACTACTCGTACGTTACCCTACATAGTTGATGACAGAGTACTGGCACAGAGGCCAGGGAAAATCATCGAAGTTGTCAAAATTCCTTGCATCAAGAAGTTGGAGTTGGCAGCTCCAGTAGTTCATTTCTTGCCATACATTAAACAGGAGTCTCCCACCCCTCCTGCACTTTTTGCCAGATCGGTAACTCTGCTTGAGTGCCAGATCTTTGGTACACCCCCTCCCTGCCTTTCTCCTTTAGTCAAACAGGAGGAAGAAGAAGATCCCAGTCTCCAAGGCTTCATCTTACATGTTTCATACAATCTATGAAACAGACATACTATCCATGCTCCACCTCGTTGCCCCATAACTTTTACTGAGCATGGATCCACACAGGCTCATGGAAGAAATGCTGGGGTTTATGCAGCAACTATCTTTAATGGTCAGCCAGCAGGTCACCACTGCCATCATGGCTAACTTGCCACAGCAACAACAGCAACAACAACAGCTGGTTGACCCCACCAAATGGGGTATAGCAGACCTGGGCCAGTTCAATGGCTTGATTTCCAAGTTTGAAGAATGGTGGTCTAAGATGTGTGCCTTCATGGCAGTAGCACATTTTACAATGCACCGAGAAGATGCACTGGCAGTCTGGTCTTGAATGACTGGACCAATAGCAGGGGCTTGTGCAAGGGCCCAAATTGACATGTGTCTCACAGCACAACACTGGCCTGCCTTTGATGAGGTACAGGCTGAAGTAGAAAGGAGGTTCTGCCCTCTTCACAATGTGGACTGGGCCAAGAAGCAGCTGGCCAACATAAGACAAGGAAACACCAGGACTGAAGAGTTCCTGGCAAAATTCAATGTGCTAAGGACTGCATCTGGGGTATCCAATGATTATGCAATTTGGATGTTGGAGCAGGCAATATGCCCTGAAATTCTCCAACAGATCTACATTCAGGGTCAAAGGAAGGCCACCTGGCTTGAATTTGAACCTGAGGTTCAAAACATGGGAGCAGCCCTTGAGGCTGTAAGACTCCAGACATCTTCAAGCTCTGGAAACTGCTGGAGTCAGTCTTACAATCAGCCTTTGGCTGGTGTTACATCAGGTAGTGGTGCACCTATGGACATAAATGCTACACAAGGCAGCTTGGGAAGTGCCACAAGAAAAGACTTCTCAAAATACAAGTGTATCAGCTGTGGCCAAATGGGTCACATAAGACCACACTGCCTGCAAGGGCAAAATAGAGGAAAGGGTCAGCAGGTCCAATCTGGAGGGATTGACCCCTGCCTTAAGGCAATGGAGGGGATGAGCTTCAATCAAATTGTTGCTCATATTAATCAGTTAAATGAATTGGAGCTGCAGTGAAATCGGGTCCTGCAGCCTCTTCTGGTACTGGACTAGTCTTTTTCTCTCCTCATGTTTCTTCTTTCTCCTCTAAAAACAATAATAAAAATACAAAAGTAGAAAATATAAAAACACAAAAAAGGGTTTCTTTCTCAGACATAGTTACTGTAAATAGGTTTTCTCTTCTAGAAACCATGGACACTGATATGGACTCTGATGTACCATCTGCTGTGGGGTCCCAGTTGGGCTCGGAACTGGACATTAAACATGGTTTGCTTAATTCCTCAGCCTATAAAACCACAAAAAATATTTCTTCTTCTTGTATGGTAGGATCTGGTTCAGTTAGCGATGCTCAGGCAACAGTACTGCTGAAATCCTGAGTTTGCATGCTCAACTTGAAAGATCACGTTTCTGTTCCTGTAATTATTAGAACTAGGAAAGGAGATGCACATGCTGTGCAGGTGCTACTTGATAGTGGTGCCACTGGAGTTTTTTTGGATACCAAATTTGTTGATCAAAAAAGGTTACCAAAGCTTGCTTTGCCATGAACTGTGGAAGTATTTAATGTCGATGGTACCGCTAATTCTGCTGGAAGGATTATGCATCAAGTACTGCTTCACATTCAGTTTGGAAACCATTTCAAAGAGTTGTCACAGATCTGGGATCTCATAATATGATCTTGGGACACATGTGGCTTGCCACACACAACCCCAAAGTCAATTGGAAAACTGGTGAAATCTCAATGAAGAGGTGTCCTCTTAGCTGCCAGCAGCTCACACTGAAGCCAGCCTTTGTTAGATGAATAGAGAAAATGGAGTTACAGGCTCAAGAAGCCTATATTGCCACTGTAGCATCTGACAAGCAGGAGGATGTTAAGAAAACTGACAAAACCCCTGAGGAACCAGTTCCAAAGGAATATCACAAACATTTATCTGTCTTTTTGGTTCAGGAATCCAAATGAATGCCACTTAGAAAGCCTTGGGACCACACTATAGAACTAAAGGACTCATTTGTGCCAAAGAAGGGAAGGTTGATCCCTCTCTTGCCTGATGAACAGGCTGAAGTCAGTGGCTTCATTGATGGACAACTCAGGAAAGGGTATATCTGGCCTAGTAAATCACCACAGACATCTCCAGTGTTCTTTGTTCCCAAAAAGGATGGAAAGAAGCACATGGTACAGGACTATTGATATTTAAACAAGCATACAGTCAACAACTTGTATCTGCTCCCACTTATCTTGCAGCTTGTTGACAAGCTCAAAGGTTGTAAATTATTTATGAAGATGGACCTTCAGTGGGGATATAATAATGTACAGATTAAGGAAGGTGATGAGTGGAAAGCAGCTTTTGTTTGTCACTGAGGTGCCTTTGAACTGCTGGTTATGTTTTTTGGACATTGTAACTTGCCCACCACTTTCCAAAATATGATGAATGATATCTTTGGAGATATGGAGGATGCTGTAGTAGTATACATAGATGACCTTAAGATATTTATGAAAATGGACGATGAAAAGGAACATGACAGGATCATGCTGGAGGTGCTTAGGAGGTTGAAGGAGAATGACCTCTTTGTCAAACCAGAGAAATGTCTTTTCAAGAAGATGGAGGTGGACTTTTTGGGAATGATCATTGGCATTAATGGAATTAGAATGGACCCTGCCAAAGTTTCTGCAGTGCAGAACTGGCCCATTCCCACTACCATTCATGGAGTTTGTGGCTTCCTTGGCCTTGCAAACTTCTGCTGATGTTTCATTAAGGACTTTGCCCAAGTGCCAAGACCCCTGAATGACCTCACAAAAAAGGATGTTTCCTTCTGCTAGTCTGACAAATGTCAAGTAGCATTTGATATGCTTAAAGAAGCTTTTACCTCAGCCCCTATCCTTATGTTCCTGACCAGGATTGGAAGTTCCATTTAGAAATGGATGCATCAGACTATGCTACTGGAGCTGTGCTTTCAGTAGAATGTGAAGATGGTCTCTGGAGACCTGTTGCTTATTCAAGTCACTCGTTCTCTGGAGCAGAGCTTAATTATATGGTTCACGACAAGGAGATGCTAGCCATCATCTGTGCTTTGGAGCAATGGTGTCATTATTTAGAAGCTACTCCATACCAATTTGAAATCTGGATGGATCACCACAATCTCAAGTGGTTTATGATGTCACAGAAGCTTCAGCCTTGTCAGGCACAATGGGTGCAGTATTTTAGTTGTTTTAACTGTGTTATTGTCCACAAACCTGGTGTTTCGATGGGATGACTGGATGCTCTCTCTCATTGCAAGGACTTAGTAGAAAACAAAGAAAACTCAAAAACAGAGGAATCACTATTTATTAAACCTGAGCAGGTTCGCTCGGTTTGTTTGGACTCTATGTTGTTAGAGGAACCTCATCATGCAACAGTTGGAGTTGATGCTGAAATGCTCACTCCAAAGGATGGTCTACTTTATGATGGAGAAAAGGTCTGGGTGCCTGAGGCACTCTGTAATAAGGTGCTCACTGCTCTTCATGATTCACCCCTAGTGGGTCATCACAGTGTTAAAGGAACTCAGGAGTTGATCACATGCTGGTTCACATGGTCTACCTTGAAACCTGATGTCAAGGAGTATGTAAAGCACTGTCAAGCATGTCAGGCTAGCAAGTCTAGCAATAAGCCACTGGCTGGTGAACTTAAGCCACTTCTGGTCCCTAGTGGACCCTGGCAGGAACTTACAACTGATTTCATGGATGTTGGAGTAAAATCCCCATCTGGAAATTCCCATGTATTGGTTGTTGTTGATCAGTTCTCAAAAGAAGCAGAGTTTGTCCCCTGCATGGACAAAGAAACTGCCACTAGTATGGCTCAGCTTTATTTGACACACATATGGAAGCACCATAGACTCCCCTTATCTATCATCTCAGATCGTGGACCAGAGTTCACATTGAACTTCTTGAAAGAGTTATTTAAAATGTTGGGTGTCGAGCAGAAGCTCTCAACAGCTTTCCATCCACAAACAGATGGTCAAACAGAGCAGCTGAACCACAAGATTCAGCAGTACCTTTGGATGTACACCAACCATCAGCAGGCAAGATGGGAGGAATGGCTACCTTTGGCACAGTTTGCATGTAACAACTCTGTGTCTGGTTCTACTGGCAATAGCCCCTTTGAAGTTACTCATTCATATTTACCACAAATGGGCATTGAGCCAATGACTTCTAAGGTAGAAGCAGCAGAGGAAACTGCCAAGTCTTGGTTCCAGGTGTTCCAGGATGTACATGACAGCCTTGGGAAAGCTAGGCAGCATCAGAAAACTCAGGCAGATAAGAAGCACTCCCCTTCCCCATTGTATTCTGTTGGTTCTCAGGTCTGGCTAGCTACAGACCATCTTTTGCTTAAACATCAGCAGAGCTGAAAGCTGACCAAAAAGTGGATTGGCCCATATGAGGTCTTGGACATTTTACCCAATACCATCAAGTTAAAGCTTCCCTGCAACATGCAAATTCATCCAGTTGTGAATGTCTCGTGTGTTAAACCTTATCTTGGCACCCTTGATGGGCAACCCATAACTCATCCCAGCCCCCAGAAGGTTACTGACAAAGGAGATCTAGAATTTGAGGTTGAAAAGGTGATAGATTCATGCTTGAAGCATGGAGGGTTACAGTTTTTAGTCCACTGGAGGGGATACCCTGAAGAAGATCATACTTGGGAGCTGGCTTATGCTCTTAGAAATGCCCAGGAGGCAATTGATGACTTCTACAAACTTCAACTCAGTGCTCCTTGCAAACTTTGCCTTCTCTCAACTGTACCTGACCCTTTGACTGCTGTGCAGCCTATCTGGTCTTGCCTGGAAGTCGAACCATAGGAGGGGATAGTGTAATGGTCTGTATCTTTTTAGTGTAGTTTTCCTTATCTAGCCACTCTCTGGTTAGGGTTACATAGATGCTCACATAGATGCTTTAGTTAGTCAGCAGTTGCTGCATTGACTCAGCATGTTTGCTGCAGCCAATAGCATTTATCTCTCTTTGTTTGGATTGTTCTATGATGTTCCTTGGTACAAACACTCTGGGTAGTATAAATACCAGACTCCCTTGTCATAGTACTGTCCAATCAAGTTCATTTGTGCTTTCCGTGCAATAACTCTTTCCTCTTCTCTACATCAGTTCATAGGAGTGACCAAGTATAGCCCTTGTGGTTATAAGTGTTACACCAGCAGGACAATGAAGAGGGATGGAAGACATACCAAGCACAACTTACTGCATGGACTGCGAAGCACAGGGATGTAGCAAGAATTACAGAACACATGCCATACCCCCTCCAGCCTGGAACTGCAGTGGTATGCTCAGGTGAATGTTTCAGATGCAGCACACATGGACACAGAAGCAGGAATTGCCCTCTTTCAGAGGGAGACCCAATGAGGCTGAGCCATAATGAAACTGCTTGGCAGGCACTCTGCAACAGAACACTGGGGCCCTTCAACAGGAACACTACACAAAGCATCAGGCTGGTGAGCATTGATGAGCAGGGAAATGAGATCAGGTCGCTGTGAAGGACAGCACAATGACCCAGACGACCAGTGTATCTATGTTAGCATCAATGGGTTCGTTTGTAAATTGCACAGAGTTGCATACCATCGATCTATACTTGGTGATATATGGAACACAAGACAGCACATCAGATATGATGAACAAATCTGTCCCATTCACACACCTGATCACCATCAAAAACCTGGATAGCACAGGAACACAAATATGTGCACTGTTCAACAACAGAGCCATGATGGGTGCAATGGCACTGACAACATTCAATGAAGTCACACACACCCTAAAAGGATGGAAGCCATCAGGTCAAGCACTCCACATGGCAAACAGTGCAGTAGTTCCATCTGAAGCAACATGGACAGGAACAATAAACATAGAAGGTGTGGAAGCCACAGGAACCTTTGAGGTCTTCGATAGCACTGGTGGTTGGTCTTTTCTCTTCAGGAAACCACTACTGAAAGCTTTGAGGGCAATACACAACTATATGACAGACAAGGTGACTATCACAGATAATAGTATGACAGTAATGTTGTACAACCACAGCACCAAGAATCCACCACTGAGCACAAGCAAGATGTGCAACAGTACAATGCATGAACCAGTGAAAAATGTGAATGCTGGAAGTAAGAAGACTGACAGCCAAGCAAGCATATTCACATGACAGACAGATCCATTCAAACCAGAATGAGTCAAGTATACTGTGAAAAATGTCCAAGTTGGCAACGACCTAATGGTGAGTGAATGAGAAGAGATCACTAAACTACTGACAGAATTCACAGATGTGTTCATGTGTTTGCTCAGTGAAGTACTGCCAATACCAGGAGCACAAATAGACCTCAATATCCCTGATGAAGCAACCTTTTGCACTACAGTACACCAGCGACCAATGAACCCACTGCAATGCCAGTTCATGAACAAGTGGGTAGACCAAATGTTGGATGCTGACCTCATAGAACATGCAGACATACCACACATCAAACATGTAGCCCCAACAGTGCTGACACAGAAAATACATGACACCAGCACCACCCTGATGCTGGAAGACCTGCAAAGGGCCATAAATAAACAATGCCAGGAGGCAAACATATGGTGTCCATTCCAAGAACAGAGTGACACACCCAAAGTACAGTGAGCAACAAAACATTGCAATGTTTGCAACATTTTAATTGAAGGCTGTATAACACCTGATAGAGTGTGGCTGTGCAAATCTTCTGGTGGGCACTTCTATAGCCATTGGTCTGGGCCTTCTATCAAGCCATATTAGAAACCATGAGGTGCACAGGTTCCCATTTTATGAGCCAATTACTGCAGCATGTGCATTGCAACATTTCTGTTGCTGACATCCTGAGAGATGATATCCATATGATGGGCATTGTTTTAATGGTGGTACTGCTTACATAATGTGTCACATGACTGGATAAATGGTTCAACCACCCACAAACAATGCCAAACATTGAACTTTCAACCAACCACCATGCCCAAGGCTGTTTCCTCTGCTGCAACCAATACCATCCTCTCCCTGCTGCATCAGGGCCAATCTCTCAGAAATATCTCTAGTACTACTGGTGTCCATTATAGCACCATTAGTAGAATACGCTCCCAGCATTGTCCCACCATTGAAAAACCCCCTCCTGGTCATCCTTCCATCATTACCCCCACTGATACCTGACATGCCATGCATCTAATCAGTTCTGGGAAGGCTGAAAATGCTGTGGAGGTGGCCAAATCACTTCAGGAGATGAAGAGCAAACCCATCTCCTCCAAAACAGTGTGTTGTCACCTGCACAAAGCTGGTATGAAGGCTGTGGTGAAGCAGAAATGACCCCTACTGTCCAAGTAACATAGGCAGAACAGGCTAGACTTTGCTCTGAGCCACCAATATTGGACAGTGGAGGACTGGAAGAGGGTTATCTGGTCAGATGAGACCAAAATCAATAGGCTAGGGTCAGATGGGAGGAAATGGGTGTGGAAAAAGCCAGGAGAGGGCCTCAGTAATAGGCTAGTAGAGGGGACAGTCAAGTTTGGTGGAGGTTCCTTGATGATGTGGGGGTGCATGACCTGGGAGGGTGTTGGCTTGGCTTGCAAGATTGATGGTAAGATGGATGCTGACCTTTACACACAGATTCTGGAAGATGAACTCCAAGGGACTCTGCAATATTATGGCAAATTGCCTGAGGATGTCATCTTCCAGCAGGATAATGACCCCAAGCATACCAGTAGGAAGGCCAAGAAGTGGTTTGAAGACCATGAATTTGAGGTCATGAGTTGGCCTGCACAATCTCCTGACCTCAACCCCATAGAACATCTATGGGTAGTACTGAAAAGGAAGGTGGCATCTTACCCAACCCCCCCCAAAGGAATTCATGAGCTGTGGGAGAGGGTTCAGAAGGAATGGGAGGATATAAGTGTCTCCACATGTCAGGATTTCATTGAAAGCATGCCTAGAAGGGTGGAGGAGGTGATAAAAGCCAAGGGAGGATACACTACTTACTGATAATTGTCACTTTTACTATACCATAATGTCAGCAACAAAAACATTGCAATGCACATGCTGCAGTAATTGGCTCATAGAATGGGACCCCATGCACCTCAGGATTTCTAATATGCCTTGATAGAAAGCCCAGACCAAGGGCTATAAAAGTGCCCACCAAAGGATTTGCACAGCCACACTCTATCAGGTGTTATACAGCCTTCAATTACCATGTTGCAAACATTGCAATGTTTTTGTTGCTCACTGCAGAGGTGAAAGAATCAAGAGTGCCAAACAAGGCTCCAAAATGGAGAGTGACACAGAACTTCACAGAACTAAACAAAGCCATGTGAATACCACCAATGTTCCAAGGGGACATTAGGGTGAAGCAACAGTGGTTAAGCAGGTACAGGTATGTGTCAGTCTTCGACTTTGCATCAGGGTTCTATGCCATCAAAATACCAGAAAAATGGTGTCCATACTTCACATTCTTCATAGACAGAAGAGGCTACCTGTGGTATGAACAAATGGCAATGGGATGGACAGGAGCACTGATAGTATTCTCCACTACAGCAATGAGATGCCTGCACAACATATTGACTGACAACATGATGGAACTCTGGGTGGATGACAGTGGATGTGTGGACAACATGTTCAGAGGAATGATAACAAAATTAAGGCAAGTCCTCCTACACTGTAGACAGTACAATCTATCACTATCATCAACAAAATGTCGCCTATTCATGTCAGAAATGTCATTTTCTGGAGCCACAGTAGGCCCAAATGGAGTCCAACTGGACATGTCGAAGCTATCAGCAATTGTCAACTGGAAACAACTGGAAACGGTGAAGAGAAATAATTGAGATATCCCAGGGAGTGGACTCTAAAGGCTAGTTTGACCCTATAGGGAATCCTGCTGAAGAGAAGAACTAGTAGAGAAAATGAAATAGAAAAGAAACTAGACACTTAGCTGCACAACTCAACCTGTAACTCACTGTACCACCACCTTAGGACTTCCCTAAGGCTGCTCAGACCTCACTCTCAAGGGCTGTAGCAGTAAGAAGCTGCCACAGACTGGTCCTACCAGTCTGTGATCCCCAGCCTCTATAGTGGTTGCTTCTTCTCTGTAGCTAGTACAACTTCGAGGTCAAGTCCGAACATGCTTACTAATCACCCTCTCACCTCGCCACTAAGTCCCAATCCCACTTACAAAATGGGGATCAAGCCCCTTAGAAAAGTAAATAAAATTCCTCAACACCTCTATCCTCTCATTTCCTTCTAATCCCTTACTAGGGAGCTCCCACTCCCTACAACGGCACTCAACCTACTGTCATTCCTAGGACTCATGGGACACTTTCGAGACCTCATCAGAAGGTATGCAAAAATCAAAGGACCCCTATGTAACCTCATCAAGGAAGTGGAGATCCCAAAACCAATCTCAAAAACTACATACCATTGAGAAATGACAAGCCACAAACTATCAGGCAGATGGGAACAATGACACACCAAGGCATTCCTAAATCTAAAAGTTGTGCTAACTAGCTAGCCAACTCTTCATGCCCTGCAATATGACAGCACACCATTTATAGTAACAATGGATGGATGTCCAGAGTGGTACTGATGCAGAAGGTCAAGATCAAAACACCAAATGGCAAAATGGTACACACAACAGTACCAATAGCATTCACATCAAAACAAACATCATCAGCTGAGTGAAACTACAAACTGTTTTTATTAGAGTTCACAACACTAAAATTCAGCCTAGACCACTTCACAGATATAATTTGGGGCTTCCCAGTCAAAATCGAAATGGACTGCAAGGTGCTCAAAGATGTCCTCTCAAATGAGCACATATTGGCAGCCCATGCATGATGGAGAGATGGAATCATGTTTTGAGGTGAGGATAACTGGATCTATGAGAGGGAGACTCAGACTCGAAAGAAACAGTCTATATTATGGTAGTCTAACCTATGAGAGGGAGACTACAAGCTATCAGTAAATAGTGTAGGAACACGAAAAAGAAAAGAATAATCACCTCAGACTCAAAAGAGACAGTCTGAGGTGTGACTCGGAAAAAAGAATCAACCTATGTACGAGTACAATTATGTAAGGCTGTGCACTGTCAACTCGAAGGTAAAACCACCAATCTCCAACACGCCCACTCAGTGTGACTAGCCTTAGAAAATAAGTCCCATACCAGTAGAAAACAAAAGGTGCTTCTCACGTGAGAGGCCCTTGGTGAGAATGTCCGCAACCTGTTCTGTGGTAGGCACATACTCAACTGTGACTTCCCCTTCCTCGACTTTCTCACGAATGAAATGATGACGAATAGCGATGTGTTTCGTATGATCATGAAACATGGCATTGCTTGTCAAAGCTATAGTGGATTGATTGTCGACGCGTAGGGCAGTGGGAAGCGAGGTTTCAGTTGTGTCGAGCTCACGAAGTAATGTGCGGATCCAGATAACTTCTTTGGAGGCAGCCAAGACAGACATGTACTCGGCTTCGGTACTTGAAAGTGCTACAGACATCTGCTTCTTCGAAGACCAACAGACAGCCCCACCAGATAGTATGAACACATATCTGGTGACTGACCTTCGGTCATTTATGTCTGCAGCCCAATCAGCATCAGTGTATCCTTCGAGTGGGCCTTTGATTTCCCTAGAGTACACGAGATGTGTCTCGGCAGTCTTGCGGAGGTATCGGTAGACTCGCTTTAACGAAGATAGGTGAGAGTCACCAGGAGATGATGCATGTCGACTTAAGATGCCCACTGCATATGCAATGTCAGGTCGAGTCACTAACATAGCATACATCAGTGCTCCGAGACCACTCTGATAGAGTTCGAGGTCACACTCGGGTGCGGCCAACTTTTCGAGCTTCAGATTCTGCTCGATGGGGGTGGCAACCGATCGACCATCCTGCATCCCCATTCGTTTGAGGATAATTTCTATATAGCATTTCTGGGACAGTTCTGTAGTCCCCTTTGCTCGATCACGAATGATTTCCATCCCTAAGATCCATTGGGCTTCACCTAGATCAGTGAGCGAATACTTGGCTGCTAAGTTCTTCTTCAGGCGCTCGATAGCCTCACAGCTCTTCGAAAGGATGAGTTTGTCATCCACATACACAGCGACGATGATTAGGATACCATCCTCAACTTTGAAGAATAGACTATGGTCAGCATTGCTATGAGTGAACCCGAGAGATTCGAATACATCTCATAGGCGAGTGTACCATGATTTCGGAGCTTGCTTCAATCCATAGAGAGCACGGTGAAGCCACCAGACAGTGTTGTCCGAGCTTCTGAAGCCAGGGGGAGGTCGAAGATAGATTTCTTCCTCCAGTTTTCCATTCAGGAAAGCAGACTTCACATCCATTTGATGTATCTCGAAGTCATGCTTTGCGGCTAGTGCCAGAAGGATGCGAATGGTTGAAAACTTAGCTACGGGTGCAAATGTATCAGTGTAGTCAACACCGTACACCTGTGTGAACCCCTTCACTACAAGACGAGCCTTGTATCTCTCAATCTCTCCGGTTGGTCCTCGTTTGACCTTGTAGACCCATTTCGAGTCTATGACTTTGCAGCCGGGTGGGCACGCTACCTCCTCATACAGACCAATGTCTACAAATGTTTTCAGCTCCTCAGCCATTGCAGCGTACCATTGATCACTGTCGGGGCGCCTCATAGCCTCAGCGAAGGTTGTTGGTTTGTTGTCACAGGACGTGCTTGCTTGGTAAGCAGATTGTGTTTGTTGTTGTTGACTGACTTCATCACCACTTTGCCTCACCGCATCCACACCCTCTACTGCCACATCTTCAGCCGCACTCACTATGTCTCTCCCCTCCATGACCTTCGAGACAGGTAAGGTCTCTCTTTGGTACGCATTTACGAAGAATCGCTGATCATCATCTCGCACAGGTTGGCGTTTAGCTCATGAGGACCTTCGTAAGGCTGGTGGGGGGATGGGATTCAGATAAGGGCCTGGAGGTCCAGGTAAGGTTTCGAAAGGTCGGGTGTTCGATCGAGGAGCTCAACGAGAGCGTTCTAGGTGCGTGGATTCTCTTTCCTGCACATGGTTTGATCTACTATACATGCTTTCAGCTTTTACAGCTTCAGCAGGCTCGGGCATTGATTGAGCTTCATCCTCAGTCATTGGTGATGTTGGAGATTGAATCACCCCTGTGTGATACTTATTTTTGGTGCGCTTTTTGGTTGATTACATAAGCACTTAGAGCGCACACTTAGAGTACATTTTGGTACTGTTCCCTCAGTAGTTGAGTCACTACTGAGGGTAAGTCTACTATTTACTTAGTATTTCCATACTTACTGATAGCCTGTAGCTGCCTACAGGTACATCTAATATAATAGTAGTTGAGTCACTACTGAGGCTGCCTACAGCCCTTTTCAACAGGTTATGAGCCCCGCATAGCGCGGAAGAAAATTTTATTAGAGGCAACTCGCGGTCGACTCGATACAAGTGACTACTCAACAATCTACTACTGTCCTTACTCGAAAGCCATTGGATAATACGACAGATGGATTACCTACCCGAGCTCGCACACAATGGGCACAATTGGACAACTTATGCAAGTTCGGTCCTATGCGCCATTTCTGACGAAGGCTTAATGGGGTTCCTGGTCGGGTCTGAAAGACGACCTACACATCCAGCAGAGCTTATAGGTCGTGGTGAGGGTTGGACACCCCAGACCGACGACGAACGAGCAGAGGTCGTGGCATGGTGAGCCGCCGACCAGTTGTGGACACAACGAAATGTGATGGTAAACTACACCATCGTTAGCGGCATTCCAGATACCATTTTTGGCTTCATGTTACACCTAAAATCACCACTCGAAAAGTGGGATTACCTGGAGAAGTGCTTTGGTTCAATTCCGAGACCAGAAAGTTGGCTAGTCACTGAGGAAGTCGAGCGACGAAGCGACTCAAATGTGGCTGCAGAAACTGGTCAGGACACTCACAATAGTGACGAGTCAAGAGACCTACCTGGTAGCCAAAACGAACCTACAGACAGCCCAAATGACCATGTCGAGACTGAATCTGAGTACCTGACACTCGAGACTGAGGTCATAGACATGCGGCATGAGGAGCCTTACCTACTAGTGGTGGAGGTTGGGACTATGGACTCAAAACAGCTGGATGAAGGCACGAACGCGCTCGAAGCACCTGACGAGGGTAGTCAGTGTACAGGTGACAAGGTCGAAGAGGACGAGGACTTACCAACGACGAGCTCCAAGGCTCTCGAACCTCAAGGTAACCTACCATTCACTACAAGCGAACGCGCCGAGACCCGGACTGGGCACAGGAAGCCCAAGAACGAGGTTGCAGACATGCAGCACATGGTGGATGTCCTACCCATGTTTGAGGTGGGGAGTACAGGTCAAGCATGGTACGACAAACATGTGAAGGAACTCCAAGCACCTGACGAGGGCGGTCGGCGTGCAAGTGACGAAGTCGAGAGGAGCCGAGACTTACCGAAGTCAAGCTCCGAGGTTCTCAAGCCTGTGGGTAACCCTACCAGACAGGCAGGTGAACGTTCTATGGAGGATGCACTACAGATGTCTATCGAAGACAGTCAGCGTGCCCAGACAATCAGTGAGACGATCACTAACGTACCTGATCCACCCGGCACACCCATGAAACTTCCTACCCCACAAGTCAAACACTCTAGACTATGGAACAGCCCTTCGGCACAAGCGCATAGTGCTACGAGTATGGAAACCGACCTATCACGCATGAGGAGAAGCGGCAAGCGACGAGAGATGAAGCGTCTCGAACTTGACTGCAAGCGGGCACCCAGATGCCCACAGCGAACCTACCAAGGTCGCACCACATCCGAAACCCTGCCTGACGAGGCTCGGGGGATGGGGGTGTACAGTTCAGCTAGAGTTGGTTTGGGGGACAGCACAACAACTGGGTCGATAATGATGACACTGGAGATAAGAGGGCTTAGCGCCAGAACAGTCGAAACACGAGTTCACTTACCACATTGGGATACGACCCGAAAGGAGCCTGATAAGGCTGGGGATACCGGTGGTAGAGGTGATGACACAGCTAGCAAGGACTTCGTCGACTTGCGTGGAGTTGAGAAAACGCTGCTAGCTATCAGCAGAAGTCAGCAGGGTGAACGAGAGGCAAAATGGCGAAATGGCTTACCTGTGCCACCAGAAACGCCTCCCAACAGCTATATACACCCTCCAGGGACCATTGGGGACCTGCACCGACATGGTGGGATGAAGACAAGAGCTGAAAAGGTCAGATGTGCAAGACAGATTAAAATGAGAGGTCAGACGCACTGTCGTGACACCATACATGGCAGTCTTGCCATTTCGAACCCTAACGAGGTCTCGCGACACCTCTGGAACGTTGCGAATACTTACCAGCACCAGGGGGTGCCTCCCAGATTGATACGGAGCACCGGCAGACCAATGAGCGATCGTGCAGCAGCCTGGCAAATACAGTACAAGGAAAAACGAGCAGGTCGCTCACCTGGCTCACCTATAACGCCTGTGCTACATCCAGCCAGTACAAACTACGTCCCTAAAACTTCCAAGGGCCTCCAACATCGTGCAAGACTCAGGTCGAATGCAGAAAACAAGTCGCGGCAGGCCGAACGGTCCATGGCTGTATGAAATCAGCCTACATGGGACAACTTACCCAGTAAGGGGGATAACGGTGGTAAAAGGCATGGTGATGCAACTAGGAGTGGATACACCGACTCGCACGGAGTCAAAGAATCACTGCTAACTGACGAGGGAAGTCAGCACAGCGAGCAAGAGGCAAAACGGCTGAGGTGCTTACCTGCAGCACCTGCACCATCTCCAAACGGCATACTGGACATGCCTACACTCTTCACGGACCTACGTCGATGTGGAAGACTAAAACCGAAGGCTGAAAATGTTAGCAATGCACATACGAGGCAAAGCGCCTACCTTACCAAGATGGCCCCCAACTGGCCACTTCCGCTCCTCCCTACACACTCGAATCGATCCCTGGACGCTACCAGAGGGTCATGGATGACGAACGTATGCTGTAACGGAGTCGGGCGTGTGTGGAAAGTCAAAACGAGAGGGCAAACATACCAAATAGCCGGCATTCTCATGCGGCTGCAGCAAATCCTCTCAAACCCCTCAAGGCGATTCCGGAACATCACTAACACCTACTGGAAGGAGGGGGTGCCACCTGAATCGACGTGGAACGACGTGAAATGGCAGAGAAATCTTCGTATGGCCAAATGGCTGCCTCGCAGCAGCGGCACGAGGCGAGATAACGAGTACAGGGTCAAATGGCCAAACGACTCACCTGCGCCATCGAAACCCACTCAAAGCGACTTCGCACACACTCCTGGGACACTCAGGAACTTGCGCCGACGCGCTACGATCAAGACGAGATCTAAAAACGTCAGTACAATCGAAACAAGAGGCAGCAAGGCCTCCGGACTTACCATTCCCATTCCGCCACCTCGCGAGCTTGCGAGACCCCTCTGGAATGTTGCAAACACTTACTGGCGACATGGGATACCACTGGACGAACACGAAACATCGAAACTCTATTGTTATTCGATACGGCGCCCTAGCGGTAATGGTACAAGGCAAGACGACGCGCGCACACGACGCGCATTCCGAAAGAGGAAGTTGCCACAACGCAACGACGCGTCGACACAGCCACACGTACACTCGTTACACACACGGACTCGAAGCTCACTTGCAGCAGAATACACACTCGTTTATTGAATTATTGAGTATACATTCATTGAGTTCTTATTTTCTGCACTTCTACTTATCACACAGTGGAGCTTCAGGGGGTGTGTTGGAGATTGAATCACCCCTGTGTGATACTTATTTTTGGTGCATTTTTTGGTTGATTACATAAGCACTTAGAGCGCACACTTACACTGCAAGCATTTCACAATGTTTCTTTAGAAAATATTCTGAAAAAATGGAGGAAAGAGATACTCTTTTATTTTGGATGCTTGGAAAGAAAAAATGGAGAAATAATGTTTTATTTCCTTCCAAAAAACATGAATTGATGCTAATACCACTTAGAGTAGAAGCTAATGGGCACTACCATTAATCCATGTTTCTGCATGGAAAAGAGAAAACTATATTTGCATTTTTTCCAACAAATCATCCAACATAAAAGAGTATCTCTTCTCTCCATTTTTTCAGTATATTTTCTGAACAAAAATTGGGAAATGCTTGCAGTGTTAGAGTACATTTTGGTACTGTTCCCTCAGTAGTTGAGTCACTACTGAGGGTAAGTCTACTATTTACTTAGTATTTCCATACTTACTGATAGCCTGTAGCTGCCTACAGGTACATCTAATATAATAGTAGTTGAGTCACTACTGAGGCTGCCTACAGCCTTTTTTCAACAGGTGAGCTTGTTGCTCCCTCGATTGATTCGTTTGGCATGTCCCAGCCCCCAGGCTCGTTATCTGCGACATCCGAGCCATTTCTAGAGTCATCAGACTCCTTGATCTCAACTCGCAGGTGGGTTTTCTCTCAAGGGGTATGGGCGTTCACTTTGGGTGTTAATGCCTTCGTCTCCTTGGTTACTAGATCGATTTGGACATGAGATTGTTCTCCCCCTTCGCCTTCATCGAAGATGACATCCCTCGTCTCGATTATCCTTCCAGTGGGTCGATGCACACATACATAGGCCTTTTTACTCTCCGAGAATCCAAGGTAGGTGCACTCGAGGGACTTAACTCTGAGTTTCTGACATTTTTCCTCAGGGATATGGGCATGTGCTGTGCAGCCGAAAATTTGAAGGTGGGAAAGAGAGGGTTTGTTCCCAGTGTAGGCTTCGTGTGGGGTAGTATTCAAGTTGAGTGCTCTTGTAGGAAGGCGATTTATTATATGTGCGGCGTGTAGGATTGCATCTCCCCAATACTTGTTGGGTAGGCTGGCATCGTTTAGCATGGCACGTGCACACTCGACCAGTGTACGGTTCATGTGTTCAGCTACACTGTTTTCCTGAGGTGTGTAGGCATTAGTTTTTTCATGGTGAATCCCCTTTGACTTGAGATAGGTTTCGAAGTCTTTCGAGCCATATTCACCACCACCATCACTATGCAAAAAATTTGCCTTGTGTCCAGTTTGAGCTTCTGCACGAGCGAAGTATTCCTTGGTGAGTCCGAGGACTTCATCTTTGGTTTTAACCAACCAAACTACCAGATGGTGGGAGTGTCCATCAATGAATGTGACAAAGTATCGATGTCCTGTTCGAGCCGTCATCTCCATAGGTCCACAGACATCCGAGTAAGTCCTATGCAGTACGGAGGGGTTCTGCACATCTGACTTTGATGTGATTGGCTCTCGATGTTGTTTCCCTTTTAGACAGGCACTGCAGGCTGACGAGCTTCGTTCCTTCGATCCTGTCACTTCCATACCAGCTACCATGTCCTTTTCTTCTAGCTTTAGTACACTTTTGATATTTGCATGCCCTAGACGTCGGTGCCAGGTAGTCAATGAGGCTTTGGATGTGGATGAACGAGAGGTGAGTGCCGTCAATGGTTGAGTGGGGTCGAGGGCATTCGGACAGCTGACCACGTATGCAGAATGGGTTCCAGATGTTGTGTTTGCTTTGAGGATGTACAGGGCTTTATGCTTGTAGGCTATAGCCACTACTTGGTCACCTGCACGAACTGTGCATGACCTATCTTCAAAGGTAACACGAAGGCCCTTGGAGGCTAGAGCAGATACCAACACTAGATTGGTGTCGAGATCCGGGACATAGTAGACATCACACAGAATAGTGGAGCTTGCTGTGCCATTCGAGAGCTGCATAGAGACCTCAACTCTGCCTTTTCCAGTGGCGAGTATGGACCTTCCATCACCTATTATGACCGGTTGTGGTGGGTTCAGTTTCTGGAATGAAACAAACCATGCATGCTGACAGCACATATGTGCCGAAGCTCCTGAGTCAACTATCCATTCACTTGAATTTGGATTCAGGCTCGAGTTCGCCATAAAGAGTTGAAGGGGTGAGTGCTCTCCTGCATCTACTTGCATGATCTTAGCTGACAATTCTGCTTTCTCCTTTGGCTTGTCCTTGTCAGCTTGCGAGGAGGACTGGCCTGTCCCCTTCACAGCCTCATCTGCCTTCTTCTTGAAACAGTTGCTTTCGACATGACCCGTCTTGCCACAAGGTTTGTAGGTGCACTTTTTCTTCTTCTTGTCAGCAGACTTAGACTTCTTGCTCGTGTTTACTTTTGCAGCAAGAGCAGAGTGTGACTTCGAAGTTTGTCGAGATTTTTCTTCAATGAGAACTTGGGCTATGATGGTCTCGGCTGTGAGCTTGTCATTAGATGACATGAGGATCGTTCGAAGAGTAGAGTAGGACTGTGGGAGAGAAATGACCATTGCTATGGCCACTAGGGAGTCGTCGAGTGGTTGTCCGAGAGACAAGAGGATGTGGGCTTTTTGACGCATGGAGTTCAACTGGGTCTCCATAGGTTGATCGTCAGTGAGAGTCCCACAAAACAGTTTGCCAATAAGGTAGGCTATGCTCTGTTTTCCTTTCCCTTCATACTGCTCACTTAGCTTTGACCAGGTGTCCGCTGCCGATGTGGCATACATGACACCACTGAGAGGTTCATCTTTCAGGGTAAGGGTTATTTGAGTGCTTGCCTCTCTATCACGGTTTAGCCATTCCTCATATTCGTCAGGGTGAGAGTTTGCATTTGGAGGTTTTACCTCCATGCCAGCAACTACGTTCCAGAGACCTCGAATGTCCAAGACTTTTTGCATTCGAAACTTCCACATTTGATAATTTGAACCATTGTCTGTGAGAGCAGCTATGTCGTATAGTCTGCTGGAGCCTCGTGTATACTTGGCACTTCCAGATGCTGATGCACTCGTGCTCACAGATGGTCCAGTCTTCTTAGATCCCATTGGACCTGTCATTGAGACTGAAGGAATGGGTGTCGATGACATTTCTTGTGACTAGTAGTGGTACCACGTATATTCGAGTTGTGTTTAAGTTAGAGCTCGGGGCTCATAACCTTTTGAGGTGAGGATAACTGGATCTATGAGAGGGAGACTCAGACTCGAAAGAGACAGTCTATATTATGGTAGTCTAACCTATGAGAGGGAGACTACAAGCTATCAGTAAATAGTGTAGGAACACAAAAAAGAAAAGAACAATCACCTCAGACTCAAAAGAGATAGTCTGAGGTGTGACTTGGAAAAAAGAATCAACCTATGTATGAGTACAATTATGTAAGGCTGTGCACTGTCAACTTGAAGGTAAAACCACCAATCTCCAACAAGAGGACCTTCCATATAGGTACTACTCTGTCTTTCTACTAGGAACATGTTATCTGGTAATCTGGTAGAAGAGAACACTGTAGAATAGTATGGAACAACTATTCTTAGAATATCAATCACATGTAAGTGATAGTAACTGGTAAATGTTTCAACAGGTAGCTCATGGGATGACAAATTTCTTGTCAAAGACACCTGTGTTTAGCTTCATCGAGGTAGGTGTGAATGTGACATCCTTGTATATATTCTGGTCGACGGTGGGGTCAGGATCGATCGTGGCACTCCTGCTATCGATTTGAATAGCACCCCAGTCAGTTTCGACACTGAGTAGACCAGCTGTAACGATGACAGGACCTGTGCATGCTCAGCATGCAAATAATGATATATAATCGGACGAGTAACTCACGGATGTGGAAAGTACTGGAGTTGAACCTAATGTCAGCTTGATTAACATTACTCTCGAAGTTTTCCTAGAGACATAGATCATTAAGCAGAATGCTGCGACGAAACGAAGGCTTACATCTGGAAGGCTAAGGACCACTTTGCCCTGACGATCGTCCGTCCGAACAGTGTCAGCTCCGTGAGTGACCTTAATATCAAAGGGAGCACCGCTGCCGGCAATGAAAAGTCTATGTAATCAATTTCGCAAGCGGTTCACACCGGCACGGTCACTGAAGAGTCAAGCACGCACGGAATGCCGCGGGAAACGAAGTTATAAGAGTCTTCTTTGCCAAGTCGTATCGACCGCCCATCGAACTCGATGCCTGCGTATTCACCAGCCTTTTCTGCGGCAGGATCCTTCATTAAAGCAGCGCCGACACTCAAAATCTCCAACTTCGCCCAATCTGAGGTGACAGTGACAGTGCATGGAATAAAGTCAGGAATTTCTGCGCCGAAGTGTCCATGGTACAGGAGCGCTTCAAGCTCTGCATCGGTCAGTATAGTTGGATTCTGCTCTTCGTGCCAGAAGATCTTTGTCTGGTCGATTGTCTCGGTAGTACCGTCAGGTCGCTTGACGGTAACCTTACCGGTCGAAGAGTCAGAATTAACAATCTCCCCAATCACCTTCGCTCCAGACGTCATCACTTTCCAGTACTCCTCTTTGAGGTCCAACGCGACATTGTACGAAGGAATCCAGGAGGTGGATCCGTCGCTGAATTCCGCAAGGTACTCCATGTGCCGGCCGTGGTCGATGTCACCGACAACCTTACGACCGCACTTGACCTCACGAGACTGGCGGAGACGGCGGACAGGCTCCAGTCTGACGTCAGTACTATCAACTCCCTGTTGGCTAAGAGTGGACAGCGAAACTGGACCGTGCTCAAGTCGATTGAACTCTTGATCTGTGATCTGCTTGTTTGAGACCAGGGACAATTTTGTGAACTTGGATGCTACAATAACCACGGTTCTGACGTGGCCATACGTGACCTAAACGACAATAGCTTGAGCGAAGATTGGCACGGCGAGGGTACTATGGAGCAGCTAGCTGACCTGGTGGTCCCTCATGGCCTCCAGCAGGCGCGTCGGAAGATGTAGTAACCAGGCTGGTTGTGCTTCTTCGAATGAGCCTGGGATCGCCATCTCGATTAAAGGCGAGTAAACTGGCTGAGGGCACTCAAACGACTTCGACGTCTTGGTAATGTCTACACGGCGCACGCCAGCAGGGCTGGGCTCGCCGTCTTTTGGAACATCACGGAACATCCTTTCCGCGTCGTTACTGAGAATACGGAATGACTTGATCTTGAATTGAAATTCAGAAGTATGAGGGAGAGAGGCTGTTAAGAGACAAGATGATTTAAGGAGAAGTGAAACTTAGAAGAACAAGTGTCACACTTACTAGTAGCAGCGTTTACGTCATTCCTCAATTTCTCTGCGGCTTCACGGTACTGCAGGAGCTTCTGTGCATAGTACGTCTCTGCACGTGAGGCGTCGCCGACGTTTAGACAAAGTACTGCGGGACGCTTGAATGTGACCTTCTCCTCGTCGCCAGGGGGAACGATCAGCTTAAGGATATTCGGAGATTCGATGACACGACCTCCAGGGCCAGAGAAGATACGGCTATTGGCACCATGTTGGACCATTCCCCGCTTGGTGAGGAACATGCCTTCACCCTCAACGCGGAACACCTATAGACATTATTGACAACTATGAGAAGAAGCTTCGATTGGGAACTTACAGTAGTCGTCTTGTACTTAGCCTTTGTGACAGATCCCTCAGAGCCTAGGACCGCATCACCCACAGCAAGGGCGGCAACGTCAAAGACCCCTCCACGCCAGTCAGACTTGAACTCAGAGACTGCACCGAGGTAACCTTGAGGCTCGTACTTGTGATGCCGTGCGGACTCGATCCCTAATCGGCGGAGATGAACACCTTTGCATCCTGGAGATGTGCCGCGCCTCATAACTTACCTGTGATCGCCGTGTCTGCCAAGATACCAGTAGCAACACCAGCAAGAATTGGTGCTGCTATACCTCCTGTACCCGCAGTGAGCGCACCCGCACCAATAACAGCTAGTGTACGGGTCGCGGCCTCCTCGGAGTGAACGAACGCCTCTGTGTCACCCAGAGCAAGATGGACAAGACCTTATGATATATTTTCAGACGACGTTCTTAGGGGAGAAAAGACTCTGGCCCACCCTTCACGTGGCCTACGATGGGAATGTTGTCAGCCAAGTCAGAGATCTGTTGGCCAGGATGGTGCGTCCATGCGTCGAGAAAATCTTCTTGTGTTTTCTTTGCCCCTGCCGTGTCGCCAGTGACGGCTTGCCATAGCGATTTTAGCTGCGAGACGAATGGGATGGTGCTCATGATGCGAGGTGCAAACTGGTGTCCACACCGTAGAGGAGTGCGGCTCGAAGCGGATACTGTCCTAAATCCTCATCCAGGTCAGCCTTTAAGGGGGATCACCTTATACATATACCCCGTTCCATGCATCCCTACTACCCGAAACGTTGTGGTGAACTCTGAATTCAACGGCTCGCCGCTGGCTCCATTTGGACGCCGTGATCGCCATCGTGACGTGGGGTGATCTCCACATATTCTGCTCCTCATCGCACGTTGGATCATACAAGTCATTATTACCATCCGCCTTGCGGTGTGCGTCGCATTCCGTCTGTGCAACTTTTAGTGACCAATTCAAATACTTACTGCGTAGACGAGCGGATCACTCATGGGGCGGGCGCACCATATGCGTGTCACCTTATTATGTCAGTTTATTCCGGAAAAGCCGAAGCAATAGATGTTATAAACCGGGTCATCGTACGCCGCGCTGCGTGTGGAAGAAAGGTCGACGCATTGTTTTGCTCCTGGTCGATCATACAACGATACAAGGTTGCACTATACTTGGAGATAGGGTAGAACAAGTAAGTGTTAGTCTTGGAGTGGAGTCCTGGAGATCATATGTAGCGGCGTATGCCGAAGGGAGCTGTAACGTTGCTGATTTGCTGATCGAAACGTGTCGGACGTGTTGACTTGGTGGAACGATCTTATCGTTACTTAGCATTTCCTTGTACCATCTTTGACTGCTTATCCGACAAAGCCATGCCGAATCTCTATCAAAGTCGTCACTGGGTATATTTACTTTGATGCACTGGTACTCTGAGAAAAGTGGACATGTCGTTTGTTAGTGAGCTTCATGTCACGTATAAGTTCAGGATCCATAGAGGGTCGTGCCTAACAAAGTACGCAGACTCTAAACATGATGAACGGTATAAGAACCTTGTGCGGAATGAGATGGTTGTACGGTCGTGATGCCGGGGAGTTATGAATATGATCCCCCGCAAGGTCGGTGTACCCAGGGAGTTCTTCCCGGATCGGTAAACGGTATTTTAGTCGGAACCGGTCATAAACCGGTTCGTGACCAGTCCTGACCAATTGCTGGTTCCCTGATGGGCGTGCGGAGCCCCTGCATCACTGCCCCTAATCGAAGGAGCCTTCATTCCGACGGAGGTCCTTTTGTGCCAGATCCAACCAACCACAAGGCCTCCACTGCCACGGGACCTGATGCCCACCTATAATCAAGTCTGTGCGTCTTTTTGCAGAAATTCCGCAACTTTTCGTTTAAGGGAGCGTTGGGAAGGTTCAACATCGATTTGGCTACTGGAATGACGGCTCATTCCCCCGCCATATGTGCGAGAACATGGCGTATCCAAAAAAACTCGTAACCACACGATGAATCCGCTCCCTATCTACCTCTCCCGTCATAGACGAAACGAGCTCTCTGAACGGCGGATCAGCCTTGAAGATACTCATCCGCTCAGGAGCATTGCAAAGTCGACCGGTACTAACATCGATTACGACGAGGGGACAACTTTTGAGGATCCCGCGGATAACCAGATCGATGACTGCAGTCGTCTCGGATGGAGAGAAGTTCATATGTAGTTCTGTGGAGGCGTCATTGCACACATTAGATTCACACGCGAGATACATGCGTCTAATTGCAGGGTCACGGGACTGTTCGATGACATGCAGCATGGAGTTGAAAGCAGCGATCGCTTCGTCACACCGTTGCACTCCATGAAGCGCCACGTGCTTGGCTTCGTAGCCCCAAGGGTGAGAGGGATCCGCTTTCACCGCCTATACAGAAATTGCAGGGAAACCGATTCACATCAGAAAAATACTATGCATACCTCGATCGCGTCCTGCAGCGCATCCTCCCACGACCCTTTTTGCCGCTCGAGCTCTACTCCTTTTGATAAAGAGACCTACAGGAGTTGGAAGCTGAGGGACAATGCAGCAGAGTACTGTGTCATTGCGTGGTCAACTGTCTTTCTAATCCAAAAACTTTGTCGCCAACACGGTCAAGTGTGGTAGCACACTCTCGTGCGAAGGCTGATGACGGATATTAGTGTGCACGTCAACCGGCCTAGCGGTCACAAGACGTACCTGCGATCCACTCCACAGTTACCT
Source organism: Pisolithus sp. B1 (assembly GCA_024663435.1). Lineage (NCBI taxonomy): Eukaryota > Fungi > Basidiomycota > Agaricomycetes > Boletales > Pisolithaceae > Pisolithus > Pisolithus sp. B1. The sequence continues at coordinate 62,397 of JANFAA010000026.1, read as the reverse complement.
TGCTGCCGTGGACCTCATTGACTGGTGCCCTGATGACGTTGAGGAGAATCTCCACGGCCTCGGCTGTACGTCCTTCAGCATAGAGGGTTTCACACAGACGTTGTTGAGCGACGATGCCCAACCCATCGAAACTCCATCCGAATATCTTCTTGGAATGTTAGATAAATAGGTGGTAACGGCAGAGGGCCTACTAGCGAGATCGTCATTAGGGGAGGACATTGTTTGTCTTTTGAGGGTAGATTCTTCGCGCGCTCAATCAATGGTATTGCACGTCCGTAATCTCCCTTCTTCATGTACATAACTCCAAAGGCCTGGGGGATGTATCAGCGGTGATAGTTCAGCTGTGTACCACGTAAAGCACCCGCCTGGGTGCAAATGTTGGTAGTGTCGTCATAGTTGTCATCATTTACTCTTATAGCAAGGAGTTCTACACGTGTTATTGCGTCTTCTAGTTTTTCGGACACGAGAATTGACTGAGAGAAATTAAGACCAATTGTGAAAACGATCTAGATCAGCGCACGTACCCTCAGTAGTAAGAGGAATCTGTTGTCGCGGGACTCGCAATCGTGAAAGGCTAGGTCACGAATACGAGTAGTGCGCTCTCTCGATCACCCTGGCCAACCAGGACAATTTCCATCGCAATATAGCCGATAGGCGACGGCCGAACCTGGGGGGGCTTGGGGTGTTTGTAAGTGGACACGTGTATGGGGTGGCGAAAAGGCACACTGACGGTCTCCTTGCCGTCCTCTATCGCAAGTGTTACATGTTTCAAATGAGCTCGTATAAGAGCACGATCCCCCAACTCCCTCTCCCACTTGCAGGTAGTGGCTAGGACTTGAAGTGCGCGCGACAGTAGTATTTCGGTGTGTGTCGGATTGTCCCGTATCCAGGATACGAGCGTCCGGCCACTCACTCGTACAAGCGGAAGCTAAGCAAGATTGAGTTTCCAGCGGATCAAAGCGTTATTTAGCGTGATGAGGATGGACACCTACATCATAACTGGAATGTTCAGAGGGAAGGACATCCCTGAGCTTGCGAATTGTGATGTTCTTGCTGAATCCGCATGCGAGATGCTCGCCGCTTGGTGAGAGGGCGACGCACTTGATCACTGTAGTGTGTTGGATGGTGCTACCGATCTGCATGACAAGCAATCCTGTAGCAGAACTGACGAGCCCGTGGAACATACAATGAATCTCCTGTCGGATGCAATAGAAGCATCAGACCGAGTTCCATAGATCGGCTATTCCGAAGACGAAGACTTTGGAGACGTCGAAGCAGGTGATCATTTTGCCTCTGTTCGCTACGAACAGATGCTGGCCATCGGATGACCAGGCCAACGGAGTGACCAACGATAATGAGTTGGTTAAACCCTGAGGGCCAGATCGAACAAGATGTTACCATTGTGTGTGCTGTAGACGCGGACACCAAAATCACTCGAGGTAGTAGCAAAGCGACTGCCGTCCTGGGAGAACTTGACACGCATCAACGAAACGGTGCGAGAGGGGCTGGGGTGGTAGCAATTGCACTCCAGAAGTGACCTCGAATAACCGAACGGTGCCGCCGGGCGGCGCCGTAACTCGTGGTGACAGCTTTGGTACTGTCGCTCGAGATATCGACAGCGTGTAGGTACGCTCCATCCTCGAACTCGCGCACTTTCTCATGAGTGACCACGTTCCACCGCGTTCCTAACGTCCTTCGAAACTACAATAACTCGGATATCGCTACCCGCTTGCATGGCTGGACCCTGTTGTTGTCCGTCCTCAATCTTCCATCGACGAATATCACCATTGCCATATCCCCCTACGACCTGACTCTCGTCAACAAAGGCGACCGCCCATACACTACTCTGAGATACAATGTCGACCCGTTCCGCATCTTAACCCCCCGAGAGAGCTGTCAATAGGGTCGCCTCGGCTCCTCCGACTGCTGTTACACCCGCGTCGTCGTCGCTTGCGAGCCCACCAACACATCTCGCCCTGGAGTCTAGGGGGGAAAGGAACGGCACTTCGTACTTGGACTGATTTATAGCCCCGATTATGTGATTCCGCGCGTTCTTCAAGCTATTGACATGGATCTGTTCACACGTTCAAAGTCACAAGGAGATGGCGTCTATTCAAGATATCGATGAGTCGATGAACATTCGGCAGTGCAGATATTATCATTCCAGCAACGACCTCCGCCCCTGAATATACGTTTTCGTCTGTATGAGGTCGCGCATGGGGTGAGTGCTGGGAGAACGTTTCGGAGGAAGGTATTAATACGCTTGCACTTGGTCGTGCCTAACTTGGAGCTTCCCCGTGTCTACCCTCAACCCCCCACTTCCTTTCCGAACGCTGTCCACGAAAGCAAGACCTCACGCGATGATAAAACTCATCCGACTCGCACCCATGAAGGTCATCGGCAGGCTTGTCAATGTATGCACCACTCCGGCAAGATGGGAAAAGTAGGACGTGATACAGTATCGTCCCCGAATACCACCTCATCTGTCGGAGCGTGAATCAGTTGGCGTGCTTCGACGCCTCGCAGTCCAGTATGGGTGGATGCAAAATAGGATTCCTGTGTCGCTTTTACCTGCACAAGTGTTTCGGCTTTTCAAGTTATATGCCCATCCTCTCTTGGTCTGCATGTCCCGAGGCAAGGGCATCTTTGTCACTCCCTGTCACTATGACCTATCCGAGATCTGTGCGAAGCTATCTCACTGCATATGACACTTCTCACGAGTTCTTCCCCACCGCACTTGTTTCTCGAGATTTTCCATGAGCTTTCCACTGTTCAGAGGAAATTCCTCCCATGCAATTGTCTGAAGCGTCAATGGCAGCTGTTTGAATCGAGAAAAGAAAGGAAAGTTATCAATGCTGGTAAGTTCCCATGGCAATGGATCTGAAGGCAAGGTCCGTCTGCCTGACTCGACGACCTCTCGGACTGCCTGGCGGGCAAGGATATATCTACTCCAGGTTCCGCCATGCCCAGATGGCAATCTAAGGTAGAGACTAGTGGCATTGGATGGTGGCGTGACTGCGGGTGGTTTTAGACGGATCAACCACCTTGGCACTTTCCGGGCCAGGAAGAATGGCTTGCGATCCTCAGAACGCCAACTGAACATTGAGTCATTCCACTTCCCGAGCACGTCTTCCGGGCTCCTACAGGGTAACAAATATTCATGGCCATCAGTATCTCAGCTAACACATCGTCCCAAAGTGGAAAGCCTGCCATTTAATCGTCAGAAAGTCCAAGGTTCAGGTGAAGGATTATGACACTCTTCGTGCGAGGCCGGATGGGGTAAACCAGAAGTTGCGTGGAAAGCATGACGAAAGACGCACTTCGTACAACAAGCGTGATTTTCCGGTTCCAGAGCTCTGAACGACAGAACAGAATTTGGCGTAGTACTTAAGAGGGCCACCATCAGATACGGGAGCAAAGGTTTTGCTACTACTTTTGAGGTATTCATAAAAGCCATCCACGGCCTTCCTGTCATACGAAGCAATCTTGAAGTGCCCTATGCAACATGTTGTCTATATTAGTCTGCGGACTTGCTGGGGAGTTGTAATTGGTTAGCAAATAGGCATGCAACGGAAACGGTAAGAACCAACGGTTTAGGTACTTGAAGTATTTCTAGGGGGCGAGTTAGCGGAGAAAACAAAAAGGGAATCTTACTGACCCAAGTTTCGAATATCGCGATAGGATCTGCTCTTCCATGCGACATCAAGCATGGCGACCAACTCGGGCAGAGTCATAATCGCCTCTCCCGCTACGCGTAAACCGAGGTACTTAGGATCCAAGGTTCCGTTTGAGAACTCCACGATGGTCTGGAGGAGGAACATGTAGGCCATCCTGCCGTAGTCTTCAAATGCGCGCTCTTCATCAACAACGGAGCGGACCACCTGGTTGATATGTTTGTCAAGCGCCGCATGAGTGGCATCGTCAAGGGCGTTGGGGACGGAGGAAAGAGACATGATGATCTGAGTGCTGATGAACAACGGACAGGGGTGGGGTCCATTTATCCCTCAGAGAATTGAGACCGTGCCACTGATCGACTGGGTATAGGAGGTCAGCCCCGCACTTTGTAAGCCCTTTCCCCCAAAAAACTATCTTTACTTTGGTGTCGCGTTGCGAGCGACGTGTAAAGGTTGGACGTAATAAATTCTGTTAAGTGTTACCAAGAAACAAGTGGACGGTGCAATACTGTATGCAATGGCTGCATCTTCTAGACCCTCCTAATCGTTCCAACCATCATCACCAGCTAGTTGAAGTACCGTAGATAACTTCTTTTCACGTGTGGCCCCTGCTACGCCTGCGTCAATACTTCTGCACCAGACTCGGTGACGAGAATCATATGTTCAGCTTGTGCGCTCCGAGCACAATTCTGTGTGATGGAAAGATCACGTTTCAGTTCGTTTCTGCTGATTGCGTACGTGCCTCCGTGGATGCTGTCCAGCCGTCGGGAAATATCCAGACACGAGGATTAGATCCTTGCACAATGCAGGGCTAACAGCTTGGTCTTAAAAAGACTCCGTGGAATAATTTCCAGTCTGCAGAAAACGAACCTCGATTGTGAAGCAGTGGCCGGGGAGCATCGTTCCCGGTTCCTCGTTCACTATGGATTCAATCAATCACAAATACCCTATTCAGCACAATCCATGCGTACATGTATGATATATCCACGGTGGTCGGTGAAATACTTTGCCGATCCCATGACCTGCGAAAGTGGGACACACCGAGTATCCTGGTGTTCGCTGAATAAGGTCGTGGATGGCTCGGCCTATATCCCGGAAGGGACGTCCAGGACTGCAGGCACCAATACCAGCCTCGAGGGCTGCATTTGTGACTTCGACGAGGGCGCGACCAGGCTCATCCTGAAGAAGCTCAGCCAATTGCCCACTTACGAGCATCATCATCAACTCACGACTTCGCCGACAAAGAACGTTTGGGAGGTGTCACCGTGATAACCGTCCAGGTATACAGTGACATCGACATTCAAAATATCACCGTCCTCGAGGGGGCGGCTCAACTCCCACCGTCAGCTAACGAAGAATGACAAAAATAGTGCATCGACGTACTCGTCAGGAATCCCATGTGAAACGATGTTGTTAATACTCGTGCAACACGACCGAGGGTATCCTGCGTAGTGCATAGGAGAAGGATAAGCATTGTGCGCAAGGATGAACTGATGTATTGCTTCGTCTATCGAGTTCGTCGTCACACCTGGCTAATATAGTGATGGATGCCAACACAAAAGTGGTTGTTACCGAACCGCGCACGACACAAAACATGAAGACGTCCCCACCCTAACAAGATCCTTAGCATATTCACGGACTCTACTAGCGAGCCGCGCCGATTCTCTGAGTCTTGCTTCTTCCTCGGTGCGGAGCTGAATTCGCCCGTCCCCTACGTAGGGTTCCTGGATGTCAGCGTCCTCGGTTTCCTGTCCCAACCTGTACTTTTGTGCATAGAGTGGGCGGGGTATGTGTGGAGGGACATGACGCGGTTTTATGTGAGACACTCCCCACACAAAGGGTTCGTCAGGAAGAATCACGCTATAGCTGCCAAAGGCTGCATAGTCATCGGTAGTCAGAGAAAGACGCGAGTAGGAAGGATGAAATGAACGGAAACCACGCAAACGACGAACAGCCCGATTGAAAGGGCTTCGTTGCATCGGTAACACTGAGACATGTGCGAAAACTTCATCAGTAGCTCAACATCTCCCTCGATCGAATCCTGGCACAGCCACCATGTATACCAAATTTGAAGCTTTGACTCAAAGCTTGAAGCGTGGAACTCGATCTCATCGCCCCATGTAAGCATATCCACTGTCAGTGATTCCTGTCACATATCCCGGAGGATTCGTGCCTAACGAGGTACGCAGACTCTAAACATGATGCACGTTATAAGCACCTGAGTGGAACTCGGAGATGGTTGGGTCACTTGGGTGGGTACCCTAGAGGTTCATGATCATCGTTTCCTCTCAACATCCCACAGACTCAAAGCGGAACAGCGGTTGTGCCGTTTCCCTCGCCTAACGTGCAAGAGCCACCCGAGAGTACACTGATGACAGACCTGCCAGCCCGGCGCACATCTCTACATACGTTATCTAGTCGCGCAATGTCACCGGTGTATCCGAGACAACGATACTAAGCTCAATTCTTCGACTTGCCGACGTTGGGCCTGTGGGGAAACAGTTTCTTGGGTATGAACGATGAATCGTGAGGACTAGGGCCCCTTCGGTCAGCAGTCAGTTTACGTCATGAAGCTGGGACTTATGCAGGAGTACAAGGCCAAAACTATACTGTGCTTGTAATGCCAAGTTAGATCTATGACCGCGGGCTAAGAACGAATGCATGTAGAGCGGTAGTATCCCCCAAATACGAGCGATAAATTGACACGACGGCAGACGAAACAACCAACTTACCACTGTGTCTAAAATTGTATGCTGCTAGTCCTCTCGAAGTGCATGATACATTCGTGAACGTATCAGATATGCTATCAGCTTTCGTAGCTATGATTAACTTACCATTTATCACGGAACTGCGCAGAGCTATACTTACGGGATATGGAATGTACACCGTCTCCAATCAGCATTAGCGTCGCCGGCTGGATGCTCCGAATATCTTCCTTGATATTAGAAGTCGAAAACAACGGAGTTGATTGTCTACAGGCGATTAGGTGCGTACGACCTAAAGTCGGACATGTGTTATCATCGTGTGAGGCCTTGGTATTATGGGCAGGACACGGAGAGGAAGTGGAGGATTGGAGGTATCGGCGAGTATGGGGATGCAGAGAAGCCCATAGTGTAGCGGGACCAAGTGTAGCGGGACCAAGTGTAGCGCAGCATGCGTGGGATATTTTTCTAGGATGAATCGATACATCACCACGCCTTCCTTCGACACATCTCTGCCAACCTTGGCCCCATGTGTGACCTCGCGCAGACGAAAACGCCGGAACTTGTGGAAGTATATCATCAGGCTCAGAGATTACATGTTTGTAGTCCTTTCAATGACGCGGTACTTCCCGACGACACTGTGGGCTATGTGGTGGCTAAAGCTTACATTCCCCCCGGTGCGCCCGAGTCAAAGATTCTTCTAGAAGCCTCGCATTTTCCCCCCTCTCCCTTGCATGGTTTGTCGCCGCCCACCGCACGCAGGTATCGCAGCAGATGTGATCATGGCCCGCTGTAGTTGATCATGGCTTTCATCGACCTGGGCTGTCCTTGGGGTAGATGTTATCACAGCATTCATGCTGGCCGTGAGCCTGGCGGATAGTCACTCGACCCGCCGCAGCGAGGCGCGGCGAGCCCTGTGTACGTGAAAAAAATTTAACATTCCGGCGCTGTACCGCACCGTACAATACCTGACTGATTTGCTGATGCACCCCAGCTCGAACCCATCCACGAATGACCCAAGAGGCATAAAAATGTTGGCCAAACGATGCTTTAACGAGGCGGTGCGGGCGCGATGTTTGAGAACGTACGTTGCGAAAAAGAGTCAATGTGCCGTGGTCATGAACCAGTCGACCATTGGCCAAACGGCCAAGCAGAGACCGGTTTAATCTACCCATAGGAAGAGGTCCAGACCTTTATAATGGCGTTTCCATCCTCAACATAAAAACAGAGCAGGAAATTGCCCCACTACCCGATCCATCCTGCCTCCCTCGATTGTCTCTCAATTCATAACCTACTTAAACGACATGGGCATCCCAGGCGGATTTGGTACAGAATTTTCGTTGATAAATGCAGTCCGGCCTGCGGCACTCATTTGTTCACAAAGGATGTACCCTCATCGCGAGTTTAATCTCTGCTATGTACGTGTTACTTTACTTGGTTCTGCCATGCCGTTTTCCACCGACGATCTTATTTCACGTCAAGGTTGTCCGGCATAACGACACTCCAGGGGTGTGTTGAATGGATTGTTCAGTCTAGTGCTCTACTTACGACTAACCATTTAGACCTGTGTATTTTATGATGCGCTGCTTTAAGGATACCACGTTCGTGAAATTTCTCGTTGTTGCTACATGGTGAGTTAACTACCTTGAAGCACCGGTCAGATCTGCTCAAGCGAAGTTAGCATTCTTGACACCCTACATGTCTCGTTCAGTGAGTACCCGTTCCTTCCAAGTGAATACATGGCTAACCTGTGATAAGTGTGTTTCCGAGTGGAAACCGTACCTCAACAATACTGGCACGAACCACAAGGAATCCCTTGAGATCACGCAAGAGCTAGCAGACGCTGTCAAGATTCCCCGTGGAACTATCGTTACGTTCTCTCCGGGTGATCTTGAGGTGCGCGAAAAACTCCGTCTCGCTTCGACGCGTAATGCGACGGTCGAGGGGATGTCACATACTCTCTCACTGGTACATTCGGTTGCGATATCAGGCCTCATTACGATGAGGGAGCCAACACCCTGGGACATCTCCTGGAGGAGATTTTGCTCTGATTTGGGGAGGTCACTGTGCTCGTGTGGTCGGGAAGTTGTCATCACACAATAGTTGTCTCCCAGCTTCTGTTTCCACTTACAACCAAACTCCTTACGACCTTCCATCACTCGAAGGCGAAGAAATGGACATGCGCATCGCCGCATTACGGGGCAAGTTGTCCAACTGGGAAGCCTTGAGTGTCCATAAACAGATCAAATTCCTTCGACCTGCCGTTTTGCAGCTCGACGTCTATATATTCCATGTATTGTCTTCCCCGTCGGAGCCCTGAGTGCCCAGAGAGGTGACGAGAGGCTATATCAGGCCAAGGTATCTGGGCTTACAGGAGTTCACAACCGCAGACGATCTTATATTAAACAGGCGGAAGAAAGTCTGATTCGTGCATCCATAGATTCGTCATATCGGAGGGTCGAGTACTGCGGTCACTGGGGAAGATGACTCGGGGTCTGACACTGACTCAGATTTGGATGGCAGCGCCGGATTGGATGAAGATGCGTCACCACATGTTGTTGCTGCGCCTCTGGTTGGCGAGTGTGCCCGAGCGCTACGGATGACAATGTGCTGCTGCTCGTACAGCAGCCGATTGGAGAGTATAAGCCGGTAGCTGCAGAGCACGGGATTTTGTCGTCCTGGGACTCAGAACCAATATCGCCCCCGAGAATATTCGGGCAGAAGGCTTGAATACCCTTTGACGGGTGGGTGAGGATTGAAATTCGAGGCTCATTCACATACTGGTTTTCAATGTTGGTCTACCATTCGTCCCTTATTACTTTTCTTTTTGTTCCTGCTGTTTTCGTTGTTTTACTCGTTACGGGGAGAGGGCGTCCGAGCCTCGGGAGCGCTCATAATAATACCAACCTACATGGTAAAGATTTTTTTTTTGGAAAAGGTGCTTACCAGGTGTGGGGCTGACTTCCTATACCCAGTTGATCGGTGGCACAATGTCATTCTCTGAGAGATAAAAGCCCCCGACCCCGTCTACTGGTCATCAGCACTCGGACCATCATGTCTCTTTCCTCCGTCCCCAATACCCTCGACGATGCCACTCAGGCGGCGCTCGACGAAAGGGTCAGCCAACACGCTGGTCCTTATGTCGTTGACAGCCCTCTTTCGTACTACATTTCCCTCCTTCAGACTATCATGTAGTTCTCGAATGGAACCCTGGATCCCAAATACGATTCTTTCAGTACGCAGTGCATGCGTTGCTCGCGACTCAGCCCGTGTTGGTCACTATGCTCGATGCCGCATGGAAGAGTGAATCCTATCGTGATATTCGAAACTTGGGTCAGTGAGATTCCCTGTCTGTTTTCTCTGCTGACTCGTCCTCCAGCAATACTTCGAGTACCTGAACCGCTGGTTCTTATGGTTTTCATTGCATGTCCATATGCTAACCAAGTACAAATCCCCTGCAGTCTGTTGACCAAGTCACTCCTTACTAATCTGCAGCGTATGGTGTCACAATGATAACCTGTAGTCCAAGTGGTCATAGTGCATATCCTGCTTCTATCTTGGCAGTGCCTTGCATCTCACAGCTGTTTGCGGAAGTATGTAACGGTGACTGGTGCCGGTGACGTACTGAACCTTGTCATGTCGTGCCATAAACCGGCAAGCTTCCACTATGTAGTCTCACATATCACTTTCATCTCGTCACAGTCGGACAAGGATGGGGTGCTCTCCCAAATAAATTACCCGTCCAAAGGCTTCAATGAGGACTGACGAACCCCGATACATCCCCGACCCCTTCATTGAGCCGCGAGAACAGTCGCTGCAAGGTCACGAAGGAGCTTCGCGCTCAGGTGTGCAAGACTCATCTCACGCATCATGTTTGTCATTGTGCCCACCTAGCCGGCTGTTTCAAGTACATGATAAGTAACCGTCTGCAGATCAGAAGCTCGTTACTTGGAGAATATCCTACTAAAAAGACCAGGCTTGGAACCTGGTCCGACCTCGTCCACGTACTTGACACTTACCCACCCATCCCTCGTCTCTGCCTTCAATTCGTAGTCTTCCCACTGGGAGACGGAGTCGCACGCAGCCAGGAAGTCGCCCACGAAAAATCGAGTCGTGTAGCCTGCAACACCGAGGAGTGTGCTGTTCTGTAACAGTTCCTCTGAGAGTGTATGGCTCCCATATCTGGATTCGAGTGCTACGGGGCCATGGAATGAACGCGGTAAAAAGACGTGATTTGCCCGGTGCTGGTGAATACGTCCAAGAAGAATGGTTCGATGGCATCTATCGCATGCTAAACATTGTCGCATCGGTCATCTAGTCCTCCATCACAAGAACAGATCATCTCACGCACCACTTTAACGGTAATGGAACCACTTCCTGAACTTACATGCAAAGTTGTTCGATCTTTACGTGCCTCAGGGTGTCTTTGATCACCCACCAACCAAATGTCGACGTCTACGCTTCCATTGTGTGTGTGTGTGTGTAAATGCAAATTCTTCCGATCTCTTTCTGTCTCGCCTCCACCGAGGGGTGGAAGGTATGTTGGTGGGACATGCATCGATGGATTGATGATGTAGGTTCCTATAATTGGGCCGTGCATTTTGCTCACAGAAAGATAATTGGTGGGGTTTCCTTTCGGTTTAGAGAGCGTGTTTGCAGTAGGTTGTGTACTCCTGAACACCATGGCGGCCCGTGCGTGATCGTCATAGCCAGGAGGATGATCTTTGGTTGAATCGCTTTTCGAGACCTATTTACAAGCCCTTCTCATCAACATTGATGATGTCGGAAGGATACACAACTACTTACTGTGGACGGGGTATCTTTGAGTTGGTGAGACTCCTCAGACACACATCCGCCCCTATTCTTTGTGTGGCCTTGCATCCGAGGGATCTTCTCCGACGGGACGGTCAATATTGTAAGCGGCGGGTTGGAGTAGGGATTTGGCCGTGAGGGTACTTACTTGGATGAGTCGACAGAAGCGGGGCCTTTATCAATGGAACACAGGTCGCTCTCGAATTTCGAAGTTCGACGTACGTGCTGTTATAGGAGAGTTACGGGGTATGGTCAGAAATCCCCGCATACCAACTTGGGAAATCCAAAAGAGTTTCTGTTATAAGGGAGTATGGTGTTATGCCATGTATATGTTATAGGGGAGTCGACTGTACTCCCTTGAATGAAAAGTTGCGAAATTTCTGCAAAGAGATGTGCAAACTCGGCCATAGATGGGCATGGTCTGATATGCGTCGTATCGACAAGACTACAAGTTCGACTCCTAATCAATCTCGTATTTCTTGTTGGCGTAGTGCATCCCTCCCAGCCCAGGGACCTTACACATAGTCTGTGGATGACACGAGCATGGACTCTGCAAGAACTTCTCGCACCCAAAGTCATCTTTTTCTTTGACTCCGAGTGGAAACCATATCTCGGCAATAGTGGCACAAACCACAGGGAATCTGCGGAGATCGTACAAGAGCTGGTAGATGTCATCCAGATTCCTCGTGGAAACATTGTTACATTCTTCCCACACGGTCTCAATGTGCACGAGAAGTGACTCCGTCTCGCTTCGACAGGTAATGCGACCGTCAAGGAGGACGTCGCATATTTAAGTCTGATACCAGCCCCCATTACGGCGAAAGAGCTGACGCTCTCGGACATCTTTTAGAGGAGATTTTAGTTCGCTTTGGCGAGGTTACCGTGCTTGCATGGTCAGGGAAGCCCTCGTCACACAACAACTGTCTCCCGGCTTCCATTTCCATTTACAATCAAACTCCTTACAACCCTCCATCACTCGAAAGGGAAGAAATGGAAACCTATTACATCACGGAGCTACGAGGCAAGTCGTCTCAGGAAGCAGCCCTGAGTACCTGTAATCAGATTAACTCTCTTCCACCCGCCCGCTTTTCGGCCCGCCGTTTGCATCTTCCTTGCATCGTCTTCCCTGTCAGAAGACTCGGTAAACAAGAGAGACATGGTGGCAATGAGAACTTATATCATGCCGAGGTATCTGGGCTTGGAAATGTGGAATCCACATCCACAGGTCTCACGCCTGGCAAGCAGCAGACACTCGTCTTCGCACATCCGTAGATCCGTTATATCCGAGGGCCGAGTAGTGAGGTTTCTGGGGAAAATGATTCGGAGGCTGACACGGATTCGGACTCGGATGGAGTTGCGTCATCACACTTCGCCGTCGCTGTGCCCCGAGTTGGTGGCTATACCCAAGCTCTATAGATAATCGCTCGCCTCGGACAGCCATTCAATGTGTTACTTCTCGTAGAGCAGCCAAATGGAGAGTACAAGAGGGTTGCTGCGGAGAACGAGACTGTCGTCCCGAGATTCGGAACCAATATCGTCCTCAAGAACATTTGGGCAAGAGTCATGGAGATCCTGTGACGGGTGTGTGGAGTTCGAATTTGAGGCTCAACTACTGATCTTTAACTACTAGTCGGTCTGCCGTTCGTCCTTCATTGCTTTGGTCTATATTCCTGCTGTTCTCGTTGGTTCGCTTGTGACACGGACAGGGAGGCGGGGCATCAAGAGTGCTCATAACAACACCACCTACTTAACACTTCAATGCATCTGCGTTGTAGAAACCCATGTACCATGGTTGACGACAGATGACCCTACGAAGGGCGAATTCATCTCCACACCGCGGCAGAAACAACTCAGAGAGTCAGCGCGGCTTGCTAGCAAACTCTGTCTCAGCGGCCCGTAGCATTTCCATGTCCCACATTTGATTGCTTTTCTGACGAAGTCAAGCCGAATCTCTATTAAAACAGACATTGATTGAGTACGTTTACTTAAGGTCAATTGACGCACTGATTCTCTTTCAAAAAGCTTTGACGGACGCGTGCCATCTGTTACTAGTGCTTCATTTCACATATCCAGAATCCATGCAAGGTCGTGCCTAACAAAGTACGCACAGACTCTAAACATGATGCACTGTATAAGCACCTGAATGGAACGAGATGGTTATGTGGGTATCCTAGAGGTTCAGATTATCGTTTCCTCTCAACATCCCGCAGACTTAAAGCGGTTGCGTCGTTTCCCTCGCGCAGACACAGCCAAACCCTACGACCTGTGACAGAGTCACCAGAGAGCATACTGATGACAAGACCTGCCAGCCCCGCGCACATCTCTACATACATTATCCATCGTGCAATGTCATCGGTGTACCCGAGACATCGATACTAGGCTCAATTCCTCAACTTGCCGGCGGTGGGCCTGCTGGGAAACGGTTTCTCGGGTATGAATGATGAATCGTGAGGTCTAGGGGCCCCCTCGGTCAGTAGTCAGTTTATGTTGTGAAGTTGGGCCTTACACAGAAGGAGTATAAGGCCAAAACTATACTGTGTCGGCAGTGCCAAGTTAGATCCATGAACAAGAGGAAAGAGTGAATACATACGGAGCGGTGATATCCGCTAAATACGTGTGGTAAATTGACACGACCGCAGACGAAACAACCAACACCACTATATCCAAATTTGTATGCTGTTGGTCCTCCCCAAGCACATGATACATTCGCGAACGTACCAAGCATACTGTCAGCGTACGTTGCCGTGGTTAACTTCCCATTTATGAAATGCGAAGAGCTACACTGACGGGATATAGAATAATGCACCGTCTCCGATTAGCATTAGCGTCGCCGGTTGGATACTCCGAATCTCTTCCTTGATATTGGAGATAGTGAAATCTCTGAAACTCCTAAGCCGCCATCTCATACTCGAGAAAAGCAGGTGTAGCGTGAGTCCGAAGAGAGTCGCTAATGTTGCATAAGATTCCAATGGGTCACAGGTACAAAGCAAGGGGACTAACTCGCGACCACGATTGCTACAATCCTTCTTGCTTTTCAATCATGTGTAGTGGAATTATTGCGAAAGACTTCTTACCAGCCTGGGAGCGTCAATGCAAGACTCGGATTTTTGCTGAGGATACATCCCGGCCAAGGAACTCCGGCGGGTGGCTCGACAACGTTCTCTCGAATCCACATGGCGGCCGAGATGCCTATGGCCAGTTCAATCTAAAATTATCTTGAGATTTACGCGTCGCAGCATCGGATGCGACGTATAACAAACCAGAAATTCAACTGTCCTCATCCGTGCAAATCAACAGGAGTAAATATATAGGATGAATCATTTTCTTACTGATGACCACAGCACCGAGAAAGAATTGATATTTTTGCAGCCCTTCTATACCATGGAAGATCTGGTACAACACGTTGAGGCGCATTACCAGGATTACATTGACGAGTGTCGTGTATAGTATTTGACCAGCGCTAGGGAAGGCTTGTGAGGGATTATGCATAGAGATGTCTCAGTGCTCACAGAACGGTATAATAATAGAAGCCCTTGCAACTATCAGACGAGACGGTTAGTGCCTGTCGAACTGACGTATATAATAGCGTACAACTGGGAGTAGTGTCAACAATGAGAAAACTAGAGGCTTTATCACTCGCTTACAGGTATGGATAAGCCCTGGCGATTGTAAACTGGAACGTTATAGGACGTAGGATAAAGCGAGGAATAAGGTGTCATACCGGTGAAGTACCCACTGCGCCAGTTATTAACAAGGAGTGGCTACTGAAACCGGGGAGGACTTACATGAGGTACAAAAGTGCATAATAGCGACCAAATATGAAGAGGACTTGGACCAGCGCTCGACGCAGCCTGCGGCGCCAGGAAATGTGTGTCTCATCCGTGTTATGGTAATATCGCCAGATGTAGTGAATCTGCGAAAGATGCAACCTCAGTATAGACGGATCGTCGATTGAGATGTGATGTGGCAGACCTCTTTGTCGAGGTTGGTTAGGACATCGTAGACAAGAAATGCGACGCAAGACACTGGCGGAGGGCGAAGTGAGTACGGCGCAGATGCAATGAGAACCGGTTTCATTACAAGTAACGTTATTCAGAGCACGAAGCTGATAGAGGGTGGTGTACAAGAGTTGAAGTTGCTCCTCCGTGGTGGACATCGTGTGCTGGGCGTCGTGAAATCAGTTTGTGCGGCGGAGAGACGAAACTTTAAAAAAAAAACTGACCTCGTCCGTTATATCGGGCACCGTATGTCATTGCCCATTGAGAATAGGAACGGTCAGGGGCCCGCAACCCGACGAATGTGGAAAAAAAGCCAAACATGTCCGCTATGCCACCACTACGTGGTGACATGGAATAACTTTGTATCCTGGTCACACCATAATATTAGGCCAGAACCTCGACTCAATTACAGTGGTCCAGAATGCTGCGGTGCTTGCTTCAATCTTGCCCGTTTTACTCTTTGACATGTGGGTCAAGGCGCTGCTCAAGTGACCCACCTAAAACTCGGCGGTAGGTCAAAAAAACAACTGCTGGAAAAAACAGCAACACGTATTCATGGATCAATGAGGAACAGTACTTATACCGAGTGCTGGCAGGGACGCGATCAAAACACGTGGCAGAGCCACGCCAAGGTCGCTGGCCCATCAGGCAAATCAAAACCTGGCCAGACTTGTGCAGACAGCTCTGACCAGTGACACTGCAGACGTCAAATGAATCAAGTGCCAAGCGCTCAAGTGATGAACTGGAATAAAGTTTCTCGGACAAATACAAAGACTGAACGCTGTAAATTTGCTGATTGGCAGGAGCTGTCATTTGGCAACATCGTCGTGCCTGAAAGTACATACATAGCTTACAGGCACCTTCCAGGCTGAAGACTATTAACTTTTGAAACGCAATCCCCGTGACCTCAGGTGCTACGAGAGACTGCGATAGGCGAGGTGTTCGATGCCGCCGATACCACCGTACAGAGGGCACTGTGATGGTGTTCTCGTTCTCGCTCTGTATCTTCCATCGGAGTGGTACTACCAGAGGCAAAGAGTCGCGGAGTACTTGCAGTGGTTCGGGATATGCGAACGCGTTTCTCTGCGAACCCCGATTCGCTTAGCGTCAACTAAGCCACCCCAGTACGGGCTTGTAAGCAAATGCGTACGAATTCTTCGCACTGTCTCTTCTCCTTGTTTGGCCGGTTATGTGGATAGCGCACACATGCTTCATCAGGTGCTCCTGTCCAACATCTGGAAAACCAGGATCTGGGGCTGTAGCTACGTTGGTCGGACATCCGTAGTGGGTGCTCAGCGTGGATATATCTCTCGCCGCATCCGGGTATGATTTGTTCTCTTTTCTTTCCTATTCCATTTTCTCGCATCACCTCTCACTTCATCGACTCATCCTGCACCCCGCACTGCATCTCACGCTATCCACAGATAAAGTCTATCAAACTCTGGGATCTCCCCATCTGGTGCGCGGTGCCGACAACCCACGAGTCCGGCGGGATTCGGGGCGTATCACGGCGTCCGAAGCCGGCTGCGTCAGGATCAAAGTTAGGTGCGTTCGAAAGTTTCGGAGATGAGTGTGTGAGGTGGAGGAATGCTGGGGTCCTGGGAACGTGAAAATATATCGTCTAATGCGCGTGATACTCTGCTCGCCGAGAGGCTGACCTGGCCGGCTCCACATCCGTCAGCGTACTCGAGTCTCGTAAGTAATCTTACTCGGCCAAAAATACAGGCATCATATGGAACATCGCAGTATGCAAACTTGTTCCTATAGTAGACACTCAACACAGCCTGATAAGATGGATATGATGTAGTGGTTCACAATTACTGTAAGTTAAGAAGGGAAGACACTCAAGAATCCGGAAAATTCAGCATACGTGCCCTTCTCCCTGCCGACGACAAACAGGACACCCGTGTATAATCTTTGCTCTGACAACCGACGCGCTGTTATGCATTAGACACACATCTCGGGTAGGTCGTGGTAGACGTTACTCACAACGCCATCTTTGCACTGAGGTCGTGAGCCGGAGAGACGCGTAGACTGACATCCAAACCGGCATCGATGTATCTTGGAAGGTTGTCAATGCCGTTGATACAGCTTGCATGGACAATATGCCGACAAAGGAAGAGCAGTAAGAGGTCCTGGGGAGAACGTCGTAGGGGATCTGTACACAGGGGGCACACGGCCTTTTCTGAAACGAAATTGAGGTCACGTCAATCGTATATCACAGGTAAAAACGAACCACTGAGAAAGAAGCCGCCGTTTTGACCCTTCTGACGAACTCTCGCTAGGTCAGAGCAGTCGCCGTTCAGTATCCTCTGGCAACCTTCCAGAAGCGATATCTGAAGCTGGAAATCATGCAGAATCTTGATCAAAGCTTCTTTCAAACCGGGTATTTCCAAGCCATTTTTAATTCGTCGGATCAGGCGTATGGGGTCGATCTCTGCACCGACGTTCTCGAGTAAACCACGGATGAACGCTACGGAGCCGTCAGGACGGATGAAAGATTATGTATGGAAAAACTCACTCGGTCGAGTTTCCGAGTACTTGAGCAGGTCCTCCCAGAGATCGTCGTCGTTCTGTTCTTTGGCGAATTCGATGGCCTGGAAAATCTGTTTGAGGCCCGAATCACGCCACGTTTCCTTCACTAACCTGTTGAACATCACCTATTCTTTCGATGATGAGGGTCAAAGCTTGCTTGTTGTTACCCATCCGCCCGAGAAGGAATACCATTTCGGGAACGAGGTCACGACCTCTGCAAATATTATATGCCTGGGCAAGGTGAAGTGAATAGACTCAGGTATAGCGAGTGAAAGAGAGGAGAGAGAGAGAGAGTACCCACAGCCTCGAGGTTGTAATAACTACTGGCTCGCAGGTATTCAATCAATCTTGAAGTCGCGTACTCCGCAAACAACTTGACTTGAACGTCTGCAAAATCTGAGGCGAGATTCTGATCTTTCTTGAAAAGATCATCCAAGTAGAGGAATAAGTAGAATGGTCGAGCACGCAGTTGCTGCACGACACGGTCGACCTGTCGGTAAATAGCATCGGGCTCACTTCGTTCGTGTGCAAGACTTACGGGGATCGAATGGGTATGGTCAACCAGCATCGAAATAGCTTCGCTTCTGGTCTGAGTAGTATCTATCCCCTCCTCCTCGCGCTTACCATTAAGTTCTTGGTCAAACTCGACAAGGAGTAACACCTGGTCCTTGACATCCGTGAATAGGTTGTGTTCACGAATAAGATCGAATACGTTCGGCCGTCGAAGCCTCAGGAAGTACTGCAGCGCTTTTCCTGGCTGGCGATTTGCGGTGTGTCTGTTGAAACAAGATCAAAAACAAAGAAAGCGAGAAAACGGAGAATACTTACAGGTCTGCGAGACATTCCATCAGCCAAACTGCATCCGGACTAGAAGGTTTCAAGGAGGAGGACATAGGGATTCTCTCAAGCTCCGATTGGATTGCGACAATGACCGACGGCATGTCGTATATCGACTTCGGCCACTCTCGGATAGTTTTTAGCAGGGCCTGCAGCAGCATGATGTCATTAACGAGGGGAGACGAGACAGAATTTCTGACCTCTTTGTCATGGTTTATGAAGTAACCCAAAATCATTTCGTACACTAGGTGACTAAGTTGCGGTGCCTCCGTGGGTATGAAGGGAATAACGGCCTGCTCCGACTGTTAGAAACTAGGGTACAAGTGACTGGAGGATAAGCCACCTGCAAATTCCTGTTCTGCGCAAATACAAATATCCAGTCTTCCCATCGTTTGGCGTCTTGGCCGCACACTTTAGGGCACAATCGAGCGGCCTTCACAAAATCGCCTAGCCAAAAGCATGCAGATGTCAGTGAGTTTAGAGGATGAGAAATAAAGTCGCACCTTCCCCGACTAAATACCGGAGGTAACGTTCGCCGATGGAAACGACATCAATCTTGTATCCCCCTGAATCGGATGATTGTTCATCCTCGCCAAGCTTCTCGGTCTCGTCCAGGGCTTCTTCATACCGCTGATGCTCGACTAACCATGCAATATGATCTTTTCTATCTCTCGGCCGCACGAATACGATGTCCTTTGGGCTGGCAACTATATAACACTGGTTAGTTTCGTTACCCCCCGAATCGACCTCGGCGAGAAGGTAATCATTGCATCCCCAGGACCGATACCCTGTGACATTAAGCGCATCAGCACTGAACTCCTCCCCAGTCCTCGAGATAATCCGTAGCTCCGGACGTTCCGCAGTCTTGCGTGCTTGACGGGCAGGGTCGTCCGTCATCTCATCCCCGAAATCATCCGGTGGTTCGTAAGCTAACACAAGGAACGAGGTCAGAGTAGTGCGAGAAGCGACGGAACCGTTCTCCTTTGTAGGCGCGGAATGGGACATTGGATGCGGGAGAATGCTAGATATCATGCAATCAAGCTGCAGCGCGGCCGTGACTTCGACAAGAAGTGGTGGGAGGTTGGAACTGGCCGACGTATTCGCCGTACGTGGACGCGCACGTACTCGTGCAACTTTGATGTGGTCCGCCCATGCAATGAGTAGTGTACTGTCGTCTTGCCAGTGTAGTGTGCATTTGAATAAATCAGCTCGAGGGCTATCTGGGGCTCGGTCGATATAAGTAATGCGCGTCTGGGATTGCGTGTCATAGATTTTAACTCCCTAGAGTCAGGAGGTTAGGGTGGTGCACACGAGCACAAGGGACTAAACTACGAACCAGATCATTAGCCCAAGCGATCAGATGGGACCTCCACCTCACGTTCCAAATAGGGCCCTCTCCCGAATGAAGAACAGACTCCTTGTGACCGAGCCAACCTTTTTCCCGCAAAACGAGCGTTCCTGCCAGACCGCCGCAAATGAAGGGGCGAGTACCTTTCTTCGCGAAGTTGGGATCCAACGCGACCGTACGAATGGGGCGTTTCATGTCAAACATGTAGGACTCTTGCGTTGATAGAGATTGAATAACCACCTGTCCTGGTACTTGTCAGGGGATGCATAGATGTCGTGCTGGTTTGACTCACCATCTATGGAGGCAGTGGCGACAAAGTCAGCGGTGTTGTCCATTTCCATATCGCTTATTGACGCCTGGTGAGGCTTGTATGACTTGATACGCTTCCCGGTCATGTCTAGGACGTGTACAATTCCGCCGTGAGTACCGACGGCCTGAGAGGTGCGTCAAGGATTATATGCTGCTAACTCCACAGCGAACAACATACAACGAGTTTGTTTGAAACTGAAATTGCAGAAATGGAATCCTTCTTGAGGAGATCATTGATAGGACCAGTCATTCTCTCGTACTTCAAGGTGGGTTCTTCATCTTCCTCGTCTTCGTCTTCCTCGTCCTCTTCCTCGTCATCCTCCCCATCCCCATCGTCTTCATCCTCCCCGTCTGTACCCTTGACCAACCCACTACCAGTTGACCCTATAGTGCAACCCTCAACACCTCCTTCACCGTCTTCACTGGCGTCTTCTGTGTCCCTCTCATGTTCGTCGTCGTGAGTGGCAGTTATGCTCCCGTTCGTACTAGTGCCCGAAGCGTGAAGGAGAGAGTCCGCAGCGCCATTCAAAGAAGTTCCATCTCCAACAGATGTAGTCTCAGGCATTTCCGAGGTCATTGTGCCAACGTTGCAAGCATACCGGGGGGACTTGCAATAGGCTAGCTCCGAGAGCTCAGTTGGAGTACACTCCGGCGCTCCGGCGTGCTTTGTTTTTCATTGTTTTGACAAGTCGGTTCACTACTTACCGGGGAGCTCGCCAACGGACACGAAGTGATCTCTCGTGTTTGAACGCGGGTTCTCCATCCATTTTGACCTCTTAGCTCATCTTCGTTCTGAATCTGACGCTGTAATGTCAAAAAGGCGAGTGACGTATTACTATGATGGTGCGTGTGATGCAAGGTCATTTCGGTATCTAGTACTGACTACACGTAGGTGACGTCGGCGCGTTTACATATGGCCTCGGCCATCCCATGAAGCCTCACAGGATACGGATTACGCACGATCTTGTTTCTTCCTACGGCATGCTCCAGAAGATGCAGGTTTTAGTGAGTGCGTCTGGTCTCAAACATTGGTTTCATGTACCGACGGCCTGTCATCATCCAGCGTCCAAAACGCGCTACCCCAGAATCTATGACGGCGTTTCATACGGACGAGTACATCCACTTCTTGAATCGTGTAGTGCCTGAAACTGCAGAGGAACTTACGTTTCATGGGACGCGCTGTGGGTGTTACTGGTGTCTAATGACGTTGTTCTGACTGAATGCGCGTACTTAGTCTTGGTGGGCGAGGACAACCCGGCATTTGAAGGCGTCTTCGAATTCTGCTCAATATCTGCTGGTGGCTCGATAGGTTCGTGTCTTCTTGCGTCTCGAGTCTCCTTTTTTTTTGGCCTCATTGCGATCACAGCTGCTGCCCAGAGTATTTCTTCTGGGGCATCCGACATTGCTATAAATTGGGCTGGTGGTCTACACCATGCAAAGAAACGCGAAGCCTCAGGGTTCTGCTATATCAACGACATCGTACTGGGAATATTGGAGCTCTTGCGGTCCTACCCCCGCGTGTTATATATCGATATCGATTGCCACCACGGAGACGGAGTGGAGGAAGCGTTCTACACGACTGATCGAGTCATGACATGCTCATTCCATAAATTTGGAGAATACTTTCCAGGGACGGGTACCCAAGAAGACAAGGGAAAGGACAAGGGGAGGAACTACACGATTAACGTGCCGTTGAAAGACGGGATCACGGACGAGGCTTTCAGAAGTGTCTTCGAACCCGTGAGCCTCGTCACCTCGTGCATACGTGACGTGTCTCATCCTGTCGCTAGGTCGTGTCCAAGATTATGGATGTTTATCGACCGAGTGCTGTCGTGCTGCAATGTGGTGCAGATTCCTTAGCCGGAGACAAACTCGGCTGCTTCAACTTGACCATGTACGGTCACGCCAGCTGTGTCCAATTCCTGCGACAGTTTAACGTTCCACTTATTCTTCTCGGCGGTGGTGGATACACGGTCAAAAACGTTGCGCGTACATGGACATACGAAACTGCCTGTGCGCTGGGTGTCGAAAACGAGATAGATCCCAATTTACCCTGGAACGAGTACTTTGAATGGTTTGGACCACGCTACCGCTTGGAAGTTCCGGAGAACAATATGGATGACTTGAATGTAAAAGACGGTTCGCTGGACAAAGTCAGGTATAATGCGCTGCAACAGCTATCAGATATTCCTTGTGCGCCATCCGTTGGGATGCACGATGTACCAAGGGAATCTGTTGGTACGCATCTGGGTTTGGAGACCGACGTCGACAGGGACGAGGATGATGTGATGGATGATTTGGATCGTCGACTAGCGCGTACGTTACATCTGAGAGGAAGGGTACTGCGGCTAACATGTCAGCGCAGAGCATGCACGCTACGTGTACCGGATGCAAGAGGCTGCTGCATCAGATCAGTCAGACGACGATAGATATGACTCGGATGTTTCCTCACAAAGACGGCCTAGAAAACGAATGAGTATCCTCACGAATCGCTACCTTGACGTGGATACCAGAAAGAGCGCACTCCCACGGCAGTTTTTCAAGAGCTCAGCGAAGTGGGATGACATTCACTGTCGTATTGGGGCTGCGGGAGAGCAGAATGGAGCAAGGCAGGGTAGTTTGCCTGTACTGATGGAAAGCGGTGGGCGGGAGACACCTGCAGGGGACATGAATATGGATGAGGATTGGGAAGACGGGGCATCTGTGTAGTTTTATCTCATTCTCAAGTGTACTTACTGCTGTTCCTTGGTCTGTATCCGTAGCATGACACGCCGAGTCCTCTTCATACGGTTGCTCATTACTGGCGTTATGCAGTGTACACTTCGCCGGGGAACAGCGACTGCGGCGAGGTCCTCCCGCCGTCGCAGAATAGAGCTCAAGCTTGTCCCCACTGACGAACGACAGAGACAAGGCGTTGAGAAGTCTCGGTTTAGCACGATGTAAGGCGGACAGTCATCGCCATCCTACCGTGTGCTAGTGCATGCTCCTTGCCTTTTCTTTATGTCAACACACTCCCGACACAAGTGCGTTCTCGGCGCAACTGATAGTGTTGGCGGTTTGGGGCGATAGGTATTTGTTTTTGGAGACTCGTGCACTGAAACGTCACCCGTGTGGGAGCGATTTCTTTGACTAGTAGGCACGAGCTTATCGCCCCCGTAGGTTTCAATCATGCCCTATCATAGACAGCTTACCTTCCCGACCCGTGCGGGATCCCCATCGAACAGTGGATATACATTTTAAGAACGTACAATTTGCTTCTCTTCACTTACCATTCAAATACTTTTGGGGCTTCGCAAGCGCTGCAACTCTACACGACAGAGACCCTCTAGGCTCTGAGGGGTGCTTGTAACATACAGCATGGCACCCTCCGATATTTCTTCCGTCACGAGAGATCAACCCGCTCCAACCGAGCTTCCAAACACTAGTTCATTCCCAGCAATTCGCAAGCACGCGACAACCTTCCGGGATAAACTCACAACAAAGTACGGTTGGCTCGGGGATTACGACTACGCGTGGCTTTGCTCACCGACCTTGCCGTTCTCCATCTCCGGAAATAAACCTGTGCGCAGACCACCTCCATTCTATGGAGTAGAGGCAGAGCTTCCTCTTTTACTCGCCATGTCATGTGGGTTGCAGCATGCACTCGCAATGCTCGCCGGTTTGATTACGCCGCCAATCATATTTGCAAGTTCACTGATGCTGGATGCCCAAACCTCGGCTTATATGATATCGACCTCTCTCATTGGTTGTGGTACGTGCCTCTGTGGCTTCGGACGGAAGAGCCATTCGCTTAACATTCTGAAATGTAACAGGTATTCTCAGTCTTGTGCAGATGTCGCGGATTAGGCTATGGAAGGGATACTATCTTGGAACAGGCCTATTATCTGTCGTCGGTACGAGTTTTGCAACATTGAGTACCGCGAATGCCGTGAGTCGGTTGTCTTCATTTCTAGTACATATGTGAACAACACGATGGAACAGATCTTCGATGCGATGTACAACGATGGGACCTGCCCTTCCAGTGTGGCTTCGGACGGTACTGTGACGCGAGGCGCATGCCCGGACGCGTATGGTATGGTCCTTGGTGAGCTGCTTTTAACTTTCGTGTGTTTTCGAAGTACTGAATTTGGTGGGTGTAGGGACATCGTTGATATGCTCATTCCTTGAGATTGGCCTTTCGTTCATCCCACCACGTACTTTGCAACGTATCTTCCCGCCGATTGTCACGGGTAGGTACTCGGCACGGCTTGCAACTTCACACACTGAATGCGTTGCACAGGTACGGTGATCATCATGATCGGCGCGTCTTTAATCGGTACTTCTGGCATACTCAACTGGGGTGGAGGATCAAACGGTTGTCAAACGCGTCCTACGAGTGGACTATATCAACTTTGTCCAACTGTCGATTCACCACACGCCCTCCTGTGAGTGTCAGTTGGTCTCCGAGCCCCTACGTGATGATAATGAAGATGGTTCTAAGGTGGGGTTCGCCTCAGTTTATCGGTCTCGGATTTCTCTCGTTTGTGAGCATTGTTCTGACGGAACTCTTCGGCTCCCCGTTCTTGAAGAATGCGAGCATTATCGTCGGTCTCGCTGTCGGTTGCATCGTCGCTGGCGCGGCAGGCTACATTGATGGCAGTTCCATCAAGTCTGCACCGGCTATTACCTTCTTGTGGTTGGTGGGAGTTTCGTAAACATTCAAAGCCGACTTCATCATTTCCAGGGTTTATACATTCAAGCTTCGTGTGTACCCGGCTGCAATTTTGCCAATGTTGGCTGTCTACGGTGCGTTGCTGGAACTCACCGGCTCTGTCCCGAAGCCTGATATCTTCTCGGGAGGGAAGTATCTACAACTATGGAGGCCATTGGTGATATTACTGCCTCTGCAGAAGTATCCCGTCTGAACGTTGACGACGAAGAGTTCGACTCGAGGGTCCAAGGTGGTGTCTTGGTATGTTTCCACCGTTGCAGCGATAAGATAAGGTGTATTGACGCCGATGTGCCAGAGTGACGGTATGGGTGGTTTCTTGTCTGCATTGTTCACTGTCACTCCCCTGTCGATATTTGCTCAGGTGCGTGTTTTTTTCTCGCATTGAAACCATGTAGATGAAGTCTTCATAGAATAACGGTGTGATCGCTTTGACCCGTTGCGCCAGTCGTACTGCGGGGCGGTGGTGTTGCGTATTCCTCATCCTCTTCGGAGTTTTTGGTAAAATATCTGGTTTCTTCCTTGCCAGTGAGTAGATCCCAACAAAAATGTCTCCTCTTCCGCGCTTATCTCTTATCTGCAGTTCCTGACCCTGTCCTCGGGGGCGTCACGACCTTCTTATTTGCTAGCGTGGTCGTATCCGGATTCCGCGTCCTTTCATACGTCCATTATACACGTCGCGATCGGTTTATTCTGGCAGCAGCGATGTCATTTGGCTTTGGAGACTTGCTCGTCCCGGATATATTTACATATCTTTTTCAGGGCGTCAAAAATCCTAGCTCCGGGCTTCAGAGTCTCTTCGATTCCATCACCATCATCCTGAGTACTCCATGCAAGTATCAAACTTTCATCGTGTCTATATGTGACTGACCAAATTCCTACTACGGCAGTCTTGGCATCCGGACTGGTTGCTGTGACTCTTAACCTTATTCTTCCTCAAGAAATGTTGCAGGTGGAGACAAGCGAGCATCACTGAAACCTGAGTTTTGTGCCATAGCGTTGGTTACGTTGCCGTACGCTCGATTATAGATAAGGATGTAATAGTGAGTAACTTGAGTCATATTTTCTCGTACTATGCATCACTTGTATCCCGTGTACCATGTCAGGTTTACACTCCATCTACGTCTATAAATTTCGTACTCAATGACCGCTACAAAATTATACTACGAGGAGAGTATGTGCGCCTCCAGACGGCATTGGCCGAGTGTAATTTCGAAACGAGACTTCTGGCTGAACTCCGTCGACAGGCACAAGGCTCCCCCACTTCGTGGGAGTAGAGGATTTCATTTCATCCGGCTCTCCGGCTCGGTTCCCTGCGCGCCATCCCCCTCCCCGTTCCAAATATCATATCCTTATCAGTTCATGTCGCCATCGGCCAAAATGCCATTGGGGAGTTGTCCCAACTTTGGGTGCGATTGATCATAGTCAACCAAGTCGTGGCCAAGGCACCAGTTCATAAGTTCATATTGTCGTAACCCATAAAACTGTTTCTGGTCTACTGAACCATAATTCCACGCGCTCCAAAGCCTGCATGGTCATTTTGCACGGTTAGGTTGAACATCCAGAAACTTCTTCCATGCTGCTGTTTTCCACTCCGTCGCGACCGACTCATTGTTTCCTACAGACTCAGATCTTCAGACTCAGAGCCTAATAATTAACTGGGCGTGAAGTTGGAGTCAAGATGCGTCATCAATCGTAGCTTGCGTTCACCACGTTAGTAACAACGCTGCTCTAACGTTCTTCGTTCATTTTTTCAACGGCGGTTTACTGGCCGACTGGCGATGGAAGTGACCGAAACGCAGGGATGCCAGCATGGAAGGCACTCTTTGTCCATCAGGCAAGGATGTAGATACGTAATCATGTGGCTTCAAGTACTGATACTCGTCTCCAGCCGCCACTGATCCCTCAAGGGGTTCAGACCGGTCTTCTCAATTCAATGAAAGGAGCACTAGCTCTTTTTAGACCATGCCAAGTCCATGTACTGCGTAAACTGACTCCGAGGGCAATTATTCAATTCATCGGGTAGGGTATTTAGTGGTGCATGCACGTCCTCAGACTCCCCATCTCAGCAATGTCCTCAGTGGCGGATCCCGAGACTATCATTAGTGATTTCGTCCAATTCATACGTCCAGCCTTCATCCGTGACGTGGCAAATACTGCTTTCTCTGCATTTCTGTTTACTCTCTGTGTTGTCCTTCTTGCGCTCTCCACCAAGCAGTCTCGACGCCACGTGGTATTCCGACTGAATGTATTTGCTATCTGTCTTGTCTTAACAATGGGCGTATTGGTCGGCTTCAACGATGGAAAGGTCATACTGGGCCAGGTCTATTGGCTGCCGCAAAGTAATCTTACTGCTGGAGTCGCCTTTGCTGTCCTCCCACCGCTACTATGCGACTCAATATTGTTAGCTCGCCTGTTTGCACTCTATCCCCTCTCTATTACACGTCCGGCCACCCTACTGAAGATATTCATATTCCCCTTTTGCATCAAATGCGCTCGGGTGGTGGTTCTTGCGCATTATCTGGTAAATCTGTAAGTCTATGTATGGTGATTCTGTTTGGAGATTCTTTTCTCAGCGACTATGTTAGGGTGACCCTGGATAGTTCCAATCCGTTCCACGATCCTTACTTGACTGCCGAATGGATGATGCAAGCAGCAGATAATATGTAAGTTGGTAAACCCTTAAGCAGTTCGTTCGAGACCCTGATTGTTTCCTTTTTAATAGATATTCTGTTGGTTTCTTCCTTCACAGCTTGCGTGTACGCACGAGTTTGATGAAATGCGGTGAGAGGGTTCTCCCGTATCTTCGCAGGCGGACTGAATAACATGCACTTTCTTACATGCAACAGGGGGAATGTCAACCTGTATCCGCCAAATCTTTTACATTTCCGTCGCCAATTTCGTCTTTCCCCTCATGTTCAACATCGTTCTAATCATCTGCGTCATGGCTGACCAGTCCTTCGGTAATTTTGGCGGATTGCTATTGTTGATTAACAACTACGTAACCGTCATGGGTGTATTATGCACAACCGTGTGGTTCTCTAGATTGGAGCAGGTTCGGACTCGCAACGAACCATTATCTGACGGCGTGTTCGCACTCGAAGAGGAGTTGCGAATACATAACACACAGACTTGGGCACCGGGCCCATGATGGATTGCAATCAACCTGCCACATTGATAAAATGAGGATAGGTATTGTGCATTGTGGCCCTGAACCTCTAAAGTCAAGACTGCGTCATGGTTTCATCCTAGTTTTGTTTGTGTCCCCACCAGTGTAGTTGCATATGACACTTCTTGAATGGGAGGTGGGAGTGTTTTCAAGTGTTAGGTTACTATGTGTATTCAGTTGTTTGTAAAGATTACTTGTGACTGGCACACATGGGAGTTAATTGTTACTGCCAAACTGTTTTAAGAGGTGTGTTCCAGCAGTTGACTAGCAACAACAAGCAACTTGGAACTTCATAGTCAGAAGTCTACATATATGGAACAGCTACCTAGCAACAACAAGCAACTGAGGGAGTAACTCAGTAATGTAGCTGTAAGGGACTTGGATATTAAAAGGACTTTACCTCAGAACTTCATAGTCAGAAGTCTGAGGTGCACAAGGAAAGAATATTCAACCTAAGTGCAAATGAAAAATGATTATGTAAGACACTCCATTGTAAGCATCAAAGACAAAACATCAACACTTCAACATGCCCACTCAATGGAATGTGTCTTAGAAAATAATACCCATACTGAGAGAAATGAACATGTTTTTTCATGTGACAGTCCCTTTGTCAGGACATTGGCTACCTGTTCACTGGTTGGTACATATTCCACAGTTACCTCTCCAAAATCAACCTGTTACAAAACTTTCCTCTTCTTTCCTCCACTGACTGTTGTTACGCCTCAACCCGGAACCTGTTGTTTCCGGACTGGAACTCTGGCTACGCGCCTTCGGTCCCGCCACTTTCATCGTCCTCGGATGCTCCGTCGTCGCATTCCTTATTGGGATGCGTGTTATACTCAAGAACTGGCCTTCCGGCCTCTACCTTTGGTAATTGGTCTCTAGCCAATTACGTAGGCTCTTCCCAACGGGCATAACCCCGTTACTTCCTTTTGTGCGCCATGCACCCCTCAACGGGTCCACGTTCAACTTCTGTAGTCCTGACTCCATCTTTCCTTCTTTGACTCATCGTTATCTTTGGCCCACTGTACTTTAGCTGCGCATTGCTGCGCATTGTTGACATTCCGTTGCGAGCCCACTTCGTGTGCTCGCTCTCATTGGTTCCCTAGATAAGTACGGTAGCTGCCCACTTCTAGTGGGCTCTGGACGTTGTCTTACCTGGGTCCGAGACCCACTATGGTATTAGTATATAGACGCTACTGTACCGCTGTCTTTTCTTTATCTTTTCGCTACCTTGCAAAACGACTCATTTATCCCCATTCTTTGGGAATACTAGTGACGTCGCCCAAGGGTGCTCAAAGTCTCATAACGCACCGAGGTACTCAGTTTTGTCGTCATAACGCCTTGTCACTACAATGCAAACACCATGACAAAACTTCGTCTTTGCCGCTCCCTGTTCCTATACCTTTCTTAGGTACTACGAGGAACCCACGGCATAACAAAAGCGAAAAGATCTACTTGCAGCTGTGACCGTTCCTTCGGACACGACGCCTGCAATCACAAACTAACATCTCTTTACGGTCTGGCTATTCCTTTAGCCTGAAGGACCCTAGTTCTATCAAGACGTGTCAAACCATCCCTCTACCTTTTCTACAGCGCCGTACTGTTTGCCCACGGTGTCGTCAAGACCGCCGCCACCGCCTCCTCTCGAGTCCAGTTCCTGGTCTTTAAGCAAAGGCAAACGTCGCGCCGTTCCACAACCTTTACCACGCAAATACTCTTCCCGTAGACCTACCGGAAGTGAGTTTGAACGACGGTACCCCGACCAACCTCGATCTCCTACTCCACCGTCCTCCCTTCGCAACCCAGCCCTTCTGGGAGCTTACCGAGATAATGACCCGGAGTCAGAGACCGATAACGAACCCCTCACCTTCGACGACAAGTCTGACTTAGGATCCGTCGTCGGAGATACCCACGTTCCCGACATTGACGAAGAGAATCTTATCCATGTCATGTCTCACGCAACCGAAAGCTTGAACATTGGATCCGGATCTGGGCAGGAAGCCGCGAAGCCCTCTTCCGTTCCAACCCCGCTTTTTAATTGAGAACCGACCGCTACGGAGATCGAAGAAATTCGTGCTAGGTTCGCTGCCGCGACCGTAAGGGAAAAAGCCGATAAGCCTAACGGAGGTCGGGAGTTCAATCTCAACAAACCCCGCGTTTATAACGGCAATCACGACCTCTTCTTTACCTGGATCACACAGGTTAAAGGCTATTTCCAAATTAATCAGCATGTATATTCTACCGATCACCTTCGAATTGGGTTAACGCTCTCATTTATGATGGAGGGCTCCGCCGCCGCCTTCGCCGAGGTCTATATCAACGAACATGACCGAAGTGGGCGAGTGTGTTACAGAGACGACTGGGAACAGTTTGAAGCCAAGCTTCGAGGAACGTTCGTCTCCGGAAACCCAGAACATAAAGCCCAAATTGAGCTCGTAACTCTGTCGCAAGGATCCGACCCCTTCGAAACCTACATCTCCCGTTTCCTTTCCGTCTTCAACCGAACTGGATATAACGACGACAATTTCAACAGTTCTATCTTTTTCGGACAAGGCCTGAAGAAAGAAATACGAGATTGGGTTCTAGACCATAAGGAACCTACTACGGTATCCGAATGGATCGCCTATGCCGGACAAGCTGTCAGTAAAATCGAGCAGAAACGGACGCTCGATAGAAGGAAAGCTAGTGAAGCCCACTCGCGGTACCACTTCCCGTCCCGACCCTCAAGGGATCCTAACGCCATGGACGTAGACAAGAGGTGTCCAGGAAATAAAGGCAAGAAGACTTATGTTCGACTAGTGCGGTGTTACAACTGCGCCGAAGAAGGACACTTCAGCAAGGATTGCCCGAAACCTAGGAAGAAGAGCGTTAAGGAAGTAGATGTGGAAGAAGATAGGGAAGTCGAAGAAAGACCAAAGACTTCCAACGAGAAGGGTTTTTAAAGGGGCGTTCTAAATTTTCCTCGTATAGTTCGCCCTGCTCTAAAGATGTTTTGAGTGCTCGAGTTTCCTGTAAAAGTATCGTCGACAAATCTGAAATGTGTGCCCGATCTATCTACGGAACTCTGGAGCTTCTCAACTACGAAAATTCGAGGATACCTGCCACAATTGACAGTGGCGCTGAAGTCAATCTTATAGGAGCCCGCTTAGTCGCCAAGCTAGGACTTCGAACCTATCCAGTCAAAAAAACTTGGGACATTACAGCCTTTGACGGAAACGTACGATATACCGTCAGGAAGAAGGTCTTTTTGAGGTGCCGAAATATCGTCAAACCGGTTCATGAGTTTCAAGTACTCTGCTACGTCGGCCCGATGGAAAAGGACCACCTAATTCTAGGAATGCCATGGCTTAAGAAAGAAATGCCAGTCGTAAACTGGCGGACACATAGGGTGGTTAGCTGGGGTGGTTCCCCGAGTGAGCAACCGCCGAAGAAGAAGAAAGACGATACACATGAGGACAAGCTCGCCTCTGTAAATCGCACCACAATTTCAACCCAGCTTGAGGTAAACGCTGGACCCCACCAGATCCCGGATCTCCCTCCGGAATACGCCGAGTTCGCTGAAGTCTTTTCCGAAACCGATATCCCGCTACCCCACTTCCGTAAGGGGTTGGACCACGAAATAAAAACCAAGGAGGATTTTCGGAAGGACAATAAAACGCTTATGAAAAAGGCAACTCTATATCCGATGTCACCTGACGAACGAAAATCCCTTGATGAGTTCATAGACGAGAACTTGCAATGCGGAAAAATTGTACCGTCGGACTCACCTGTCTCGGCGCCAGTGTTCTTCGTAGCCAAGAAGGACGGTGCAAAGCGACTGGTCCAGGACTACCGGTACCTTAACTCCCACACGATCCACGACTCGTACCCCCTACCGAACATTCCGCAAATGGTAG
Organism: Pisolithus sp. B1; assembly: GCA_024663435.1. Lineage (NCBI taxonomy): Eukaryota > Fungi > Basidiomycota > Agaricomycetes > Boletales > Pisolithaceae > Pisolithus > Pisolithus sp. B1. The sequence goes on along the minus strand of JANFAA010000026.1, from coordinate 30,406 downwards.
ACGAACTATGCGAATCCAAGTATTTCGCCAAATTCGACGTATGATGGGGGTTCACTAACGTAAGGGTAAAACCGGAAGACCAGTGGAAAGCCGCCTTCTTAACACCCCGAGGCTTGTTTGAACTGACGGTGATGTTCTTCGGTCAATGTAATTCACCGCCCACCTTTCAGTGGTTTATGGACACTACGTTCGCGGATCAACTCCACAAACGGCAACAATGTGGTTATATGGATGATGTCGTAGTCCACACCAAAACTGTTCCGGAACTACGCAAGTATGTTCGGGAGTTCCTCGCAATATGTCAGAAGGAACGACTACGCCTTAAGATCTCCAAGTGTGTTTTCGAGACGGAAGAAATCGAATTCTTAGGAATGAAGATCTCCAAGGGAAACGTCCAAACCGTATCAGTCAAGACAGATGCCGTAGAAAGCTGGCCGACCCCCCATAACTTGAGGGACGTAAGGTCCTTTTTAGGGTTTTGTAACTTTTACCGCAGGTTTATCCCGTCCTTCTCGCAACTGGCAAGACCACTGCATAATCTGTCCAAGAAAAACGTGCGATGGCGCTGGGGCAGCGATGAAAATGACGCCTTTATGAAAATCAAAAATCTGCTCTGTATGGCACCGGTGTTGCAAATCCCGGATCATCGCAAACCCTTCGCCCTCTTCACGGACACCTCGAAGGTCGGAACTGGAGCGGTCCTAGCTCAGAAGGGGTCCGACGATGAATGGCATCCGTGCCATTTCTTATCCGAGTCGCTAAAGGGTGCTGAACAGCGATACCAGGTTTTCGACCTCGAGATGCTCGCTGTCATTCGTGTGTTAGACGCTTTCTGACATTACTTGATATCGCCTACTGCATCAACGGTGGTTTTTACGGACCACAAAAATTTGACGTACTGGCGACATCCTCAAAAGCTTACCCCACGACAGGCAAGATGGCTTGACACTTTACAAGGATATCCGATCATCTTTTCGCATACACCAGGCAAGCTGATGGGCGCTCCTGATGCCCTGTCCAGATGACCCGACTATGGTGAGGAACCTGCCGTCACTGCAGCGGCTCTTCCTGCAGCCATGTGGCTTGAAGGGGGGGTGAATCCCACACCTCCCGAAAACTTTCGGTCCGAACCAGCTACTGATGCCACAATGACCCCAGATCGACGCCGCACGACAGACGAGAAAAGGGTCGATCGTCGTCAAAAAGGGATTTACGTAATATCTCGAGAGGTATACGATCGCGCCACAAGCGAAACGCCAAAGGACGATACGCTCTCAGAAGAAAATCCCGAAATACAAAGGGTACCCGACGGAACGAAGCGATATAAGCAACGGCTTTACGTACCCCCGAATACAAGAAAACAATGCCTAAATGACTACCACGACCACCCTGCCTCCGGACATCCGGGCATAAAGGCAATGTCAAGGAAGATGAATAAGGAGGTCTGGTGGCCCGGAATGTGGAAGTCCATTCGCGACTATGTCAAAGGCTGTCCGATATGCCAAGCTAACAAGGTCATCACCCATCCGGTCACACCGCCCGTTACCCCGAATGATACGCCCAAAAGTCCACTCCCCTTCCAACAGATCTCGATGGATTTCATCACCGACCTACCCGAGTCAGAAGGATATGACTCGATCCTAACCGTCGTAGATCAAGGACTTACTAAAGCAGCGGTGTTCGTACCGACCAACAAAAACGTGGACTCCGTCGCCCTGGCATGCCTGTTTCAGCAATATACACTGCAAGCATTTCCCAATTTTTCTTCAGAAAATATACTGAAAAAATGGAGAGAAGAGATACTCTTTTATGTTGGATAATTTGTTGGAAAAAATGCAAATATAATTTTCTCTTTTCTGTGCAGAAACATGGATTAATGGTAGTGCCCATTAGCTTCTACTCTAAGTGGTATTAGCATCAATTCATGTTTTTTGGAAGGAAATAAAACATTATTTCTGCATTTTTTCTTTCCAAACATCCAAAATAAAAGAGTATCTCTTTCCTCCATTTTTTCAGAATATTTTCTAAAGAAACATTGTGAAATGCTTGCAGTGATATCTATCAGAGGTACGGCCTACCAGAAGCAGTGATTTCTGATCGAGGTCCGCAGTTCGCGTCGGCGTTTATGAGAGAACTCTACAAGTCGCTAGGGGTGAAGGCCAAACTCTCTTCCGCGTACCACCCCCAGACGAACGGCGAAAGTGAACGAGTTAACCAGGAGGTTGAAACGTATCTGCGCTGTTACTGCGCGGAACTTCCCAACTCGTGGGCACGAAAGTTACCGGATGCCGAGTTTGCTCATAACTCCCGGGTCCATTCTGTACATGGACAAACCCCGTTTTCATTGCTTTACGGCTATGACCCCTCCCCGTATCCAACAGTACGCCCCACTGCTGCGCCATCAGTGGACGACAGGCTCCAGTCCTTGGCGATCAATCGCGACATAGCCCAGCTGAGCCACAAACAGGCACAGGACGTGATGCGATCCAGATCAAAAGGAGTGTATGTCGAGCCGAAGAAGGATGACCAAGTATGGTTAGACTCTGGTAACCTACGCACTCAAGGCCAGTCCTCAAAGGTGGAACCGAGACACCTTGGGCCTTTTTCGGTAGTAGAGGTAATTTCGCCTGTGGCGGTCAAATTGGGTCTACCGCCCACTTGGAAGGTACACCCTGTGTTCCACACGTCACGGATCCACCTGTTTGTCGAAACCGCCGAATATGGTAATGCGCCTCCGCCCCCACTTCCAGATCTGGTTGACGATGAGGTGGAATGGGAAGTGGAGATGGTGCTCAATCACAGGAGCAAGGGGCGCAGAAAGGGCCGCGAGTACCTTGTTAAGTGGGTCGGTTTCCCCCATTCTTCTAACACGTGGGAACCAGAGGAAAATATAAAGGAGCACGCTGAAGAGGTGCTCGAACAATACAAACTCGCCCGTCGCCTCAACTAAATGGCAAGCCCCCGCTCCGTAAATACTGAAAACCCCGGCTCCGACTACTTTGACTACGATGAATCCGCACTCGCGTCCTGCCTCGCAGACGACTACATGGAGGTCTCCACACCTTCTCCCACGTACCCCTCCTCTGGTTCATTTCCCCTCCCACGCGAACTACTTAGCCGCCCGCTCTCCGGAGCTCCATTGTCCACAGACAACGAGACTTCCACATCATGTGAACCCGTTTCTAACACCTCCGACTTCCGTCCTCTCGGCGGACTCACGATACACCGAACGAAGCCCAATAAGGGCAAAGCCCGTTACAGACCCCCCACGCCGATGCCAGCCGTCCCCCTCGTTGATCGACTCTCAGCCGCCCCCTATGATGATGAGCCTTCCGAGGTCCAGGCCGACTCCTCCCGACCGCTACCCGCTTTACCTGTCGCCGGAACCATATCACGCCAGCACCTACCGGAAAGTCCTGGATCTTCCGTCGCTCCCGAAAAACCAAGCTTCCAGGTCGTCATGGAACCCACGACGGCACAGTTCTTCGACTATTGTTGGTTGCTTACGAAGTACAACCCAGGGGACCCACTTGTCGGGGTCACACGAGAACAGGAGCAACGTTTACGGCTGCTGTGTCAAATCTTCCGAGGATCAGACGTAGTGGCTTCCTATGTTCCTAGGTTCCTCGACGTCACTCTTAAAACCCCCGACTCCACCGGTAACGCCACGTTCCTGGAAAATACCCTCCGTGCCGCAATCTCCACTATGGGCGAGGTCCAACACGATATCGTCCAGATTTTACATCAAGATCTTGGCCCGCTGGTCGCTAGTTCCTTTCGCCGCTCAACGGCTGATAGATCCAGATGAACCGGTTTGGATGTCTTATGCCAGGTGGCTGCTGCTGCAGAGAGAGGAGGATCGGGGTTTCATAAGGTACACTCAACACTGCCCCTTGAGTGGGGTTCTTTCCAGACATCGCCGTGGACCGCCCCTGACGCCTCAGGAGACTGAGCGACTGTCGGAGTTAACCCTTCAAGGCTATCCGTCCCTGTTGTTAAGGACGAGACGCCTCCTCCGACCTCGGAATCGGAAGAACGAACGAAAACTCGGGTCTTCCAGCAGGCTGCCGTCATCTTAGCTCGCCACTCTACCACCACCGCCACCATCTTTGATTGGCAGGACTTTCTCGATAAAGCGTGCGAAGGCCCTTGGGGCATTGCCGATCAAAGGCCGTATAACGCGGTTCACACGCTCAGCTCCTTCCCTGCCACTCCGTTCATCGTCTTAGAGCTCGAGGATAAGTTGCGGTTCTACCTCAGTGGTCGTGTCCAGGTCCCGTCCACTCACCCCCTCCACATCTACGCCTGTTACGACTGTGGCTACATAGGACATTGGTCTTGTGGCCATGGGTCAGGTTCTCGCTGGATGGATCCTCGACATGCGGCCGCTGTCTACCTGTTCGCTCCTCCCGTCTCTCAACCGTCCTCTCCCGATCCCTCGCCTCCCGTCGCGACCGCCTCCGGTCGTCGTTCGACCTCGCTGTGCACCCTCTGAACTCGTCGACCAGGAGCTCGCCGCTCTTGAGGGGGGGGTGATGTTACGCCTCAACCCGGAACCTGTTGTTTCCGGACTGGAACTCTGGCTACACGCCTTCGGTCCCGCCACTTTCATCGTCCTCGGATGCTCCGTCGTCGCATTCCTTATTGGGATGCATGTTATACTCAAGAACTGGCCTTCCGGCCTCTACCTTTGGTAATTGGCCTCTAGCCAATTACGTAGGCTCTTCCCAACGGGCGTAACCCCGTTACTTCCTTTTGTGCGCCGTGCACCCCTCAATGGGTCCACGTTCAACTTCTGTAGTCCTGACTCCGTCTTTCCTTCTTTGACTCATCGTTATCTTTGGCCCACTGTACTTTAGCTGCGCATTGTTGACATTCCGTTGCGAGCCCACTTCGTGTGCTCGCTCTCATTGGTTCCCTAGATAAGTATGGTAGCTGCCCACTTCTAGTGGGCTCTGGACGTTGTCTTACCTGGGTCCGAGACCCACTACGGTATTAGTATATAGACGCTACTGTACTGCTGTCTTTTCTTTATCTTTTCGCTACCTTGCAAAACGACTCATTTATCCCCATTCTTTGGGAATACTAGTGACGTCGCCCAAGGGTGCTCAAAGTCTCATAACGCACCGAGGTACTCAGTTTCGTCGTCATAACGCCTTGTCACTACAACGCAAACACCACGACAAAACTTCGTCTTTGCCGCTCCCTGTTCCTATACCTTTCTTAGGTACTACGAGGAACCCACGGCATAACAACTGTGTCCTGCCTCTACTTTGCACCTATGCCTCTCTCACGGTTGTCATCATTGCTGCTGTCATTGTGTCATCCCTCACCACCTACCATGTCATACCTGGCATGTCTCTGGACAGACTTATGTTCTGGTAATGCTGCCAGTTACCAGTCTCAGGCCTAACCCTGGGCCATGGTTTACCTGACTTGCCAGCCCAACCTGGACTCATCAATGTTCCCTTGCCTCAATCAGTCTTGCCTTGGTTGGTTAGCCTCTACTTTGTTCAGTGACTCATTCTTGTACTATAGCCACACATTGCTGTGTGTAGTTGCCTTTCTTAGATCCACCAAGTTCTGTGCTCACCAGTGATTCTCTGCATTGTGAGTAGGTACTGGGCTCGTAGCTGTGTATGATAGACTATATAAACCCTACACTACTCGCCCATGTACCTTATCTTTTTGCTACCTTGCAAATGCTTATCATTTATCACCATTCTTTGGCAATATGAGTGACTGTGCCCAAGGGGACTCAAAGTCTCATTGTCCCAAGGTAACTACTTTGCTGTCGCATAACACACTTGTCCTTTGTTAGGACTTTTGTGCACAATGGCATAACACAACCTTCTTGTGAATGAAGCGGTAGCAGATAGATATGTATATGCTTCATCTGGTCATGGAACATTGCATTGCTCATTAGGGATATAGCAGAGTGGTTGTCAATGAGCCTTAGGGGGTAGGTTTGTGAATAGCAGTCACATCCAGTTCTACAAGTAGGGTGCAAATCCAGATTAAATCCTTGGTGGCTGCAGACACAGCTGTATACTTGGCTTCTGTACTTGACAGAGCCATGGAGCTCTGCTTCTTCAAAGACCAACTGGATCTGTCACAGCCTTGGAAGAACAAATGATGAGAGGGAGAGGTAGACATTGCAGGGAGTGGGAATGAAAAATCCATATGCCTCTTCAACTGGGGAGACCAATACAACCACATAAGACCTTTAAAGCCTGACAACAGACTCAAGATGACCAAAGAATGTCCTCCTGGATGTCATACTGACAAGGAGAACATGCTGTCCCAAAGAGATGGATTGGGAGGGAGTGGATGAGGAAGGGATGAACCATGATGCTTCAGGGTGGAAGCTGGTGGGAATTCCTGGGAGGTATAAGTAGTTATGCTCCCTTGCACAGGATGCAAGCAAAGAGATCATCAATGAGGTGGCCATTGTGATGGGATTAGCAAAATGGGCATCTGTTGGCAGAAATGCTGTAGAAAATGATGGAGGGTGAGGATTGTTACCAAATTTGGAAGGAATGATGGCATGATCAAGGGCTATCAGTGAGCATGGGAATGATGTCGATACCTTTAGAAATGACTGAGATATTTGAAAAACTGGAATGCCATACACAAGCACTAAAAAGGTTTGACCAGCACTTGAACAGTTTCTTCCCTAGCATTAAGGATTGTTCTTGTGTGAAGGATGACTGCCAGACATGTCAGTCATTTTTCACATCAGAGCTATGTTCTTCAATCTCCTTTATTCAGCTAGACTCCATGCTCATGTCACCAAACACCTTTGGTGCATGACATTGGCTAACCCCACTTTCAGGGGGGTGGGGCATCCCCCAGCCAGGTTGGCTGAACCCACATCCAGGAGTATAGGGGAACCTCTGTCTGAGTCAGCTGAACCCACTTGTTGGTCCAACCAGCCAACTCCAATTCAGGGTCAGTCAGCTGACATTGGTTAGTCCCACTTTTAGGCTGAAATGTACAAGTCAGGTGTCCCAGTTTCAGGACTACAAGTGACTGAAGGGTCTGGATAAAAGTCTTGTAATTCTTATGTCAAGCCTATATGCAGTTGACCAAGTAGTAGAATGTCTGCTGAGTTATCTAATCCATTATTTGATGATTACCATTATGATTTGTAGAAGATCATGCCTGATACACCATTATCCAGTTTAGATCAAACTGATAACCACTGCCCATGGTTATCTGGGAATACCAGCTCTTCAAAGGTTCCCTGATGAAACAGCTGTAATTGAGTTAGTTGACTTGAGCATAACAATAATTGAGTAATTGGAATCTATAGCACAACTGCCTATGTGGATAGTGACCTTGCTTTGGGTCTGCATCATACCATATAAACATTTTTGCTGCTGTTCTACACTGTAGAATACAAAAATAAGTCATACCACAACTACACAAATGGCTTGAAACATTGGTGCCAATGCTTTCCATGCACCATTCTGCTTAGGTCCAGCTCTATACAACTACCTCTGGGAATAATAGCCTTGGTCCATATTGAATGAAATGACTTCCTGTAAGTTGGAGGTATCCAAAGCAACAATTTGACCTTGGGCCCTCTGATCCAACCATCATTACAAAGCTTGACTGGTTCACATCTGGCATGCATATTTTCCAGCACAAGGCCATCAAGGAGTTGTTCAGCATTATGCAGTGCATGGGAAATGACTGATGAAAAGCAAACTGGGTATGCTATAAGAAATCATAGTTGGCTGAGTGATGTCAGATTACATAACAAGTGGATAATGCTCACCATGGATGGTGTGATGTAGGATGGATAAATCCTCAGGATTATAGGCTAGCCATTCTAACTCTCTATCCTCATATCCATGAACATCCCAGACTCTCATAGTCTTGTCATGTGATGCTGAGACAATCCTCTTGCAATCAGAGGAGAATGCAACTGAGTTGACCCACCCAGTGTGCCCCTCCAGAGGGATTCCAATCTGGACACCTCTCTCAGCATCCCAGACTCTCACAGTCTTATCATGTGAGCCTGAGACAATCTTCTTGCCATCAGAGGAGATTGCAATTGATGAGACCCCATCAGTATGCCCCAGAAGAGGGCTGCCAATTTGTACACCCCTCTCTAGATCCCAGATCCTCACAGTCTTGTCACATGAGGCTGAGATGATCCTCTTGCTATCAGAGGAGAATTCAACTGAGGTGACTCCATTCATATGGCCTGCAAGAGGGTGGCCAATTTGAGAGCCTCTTTCAGTATCCCAGACTCTCACAGTCTTGTCATCTGAACCTGAGATGATCTTCTGGCCATCAGAGGAGAATCCAACTGAGATGACCACATCACTATGCCCCTTAAGAGGGCTGCCAATCTGGACACCTTTCTCAGTGTCCCAGACCCTCACAGTCTTGTCACATGAACCAGAGACAATCCTCTTGCCATCAGGGGAGAATGCAACTGACCAGACCCCACCAGTGTGCCCCTGGAGAGGGCTGCCAATCTGGACACCTCTATCAGCATCCCAGACCCTCACAGTCTCATCATGTGAGCCTGAGACAATTTTCTTTCCATCAGAGGAGAACCCAACTGAGCAGATCCTATCAGTGTGCCCCTTAAGAGAGCTACCAATTTGGACACCTCTCTCAAGATCCCAGACTCTCACAGTCCTGTCATGTGAACCTGAGACAATCCTCTTGCAATCAGAGGAGAATGCAGCTGAGTTGACCCAACCAGTGTGCCCCTCAAGATGGATTGCAGTCTGGACACCTCTCTCAGCATCCCATACCCTCACAGTCTTGTCACATGACCCTGAGACAATCCTTTTGTCATTAGAGGAGAATTTAACTGAGGTGACCCAGAGAGTATGCCCCTCAAGGGAGCTACCAATCTGGATTCCTCTCTCAGCATCCCAGACCCTCACTGTCCTGTCATGTGAGCCTGACACAACCCTCTTTCCATCAGAGGAGAATGCAACTGAGTTGACCCAGCCACCATGCCCCTCAAAGGGGTTGCCAATCTGGACACCTCTCTCAGCATCCCAGATCCTTATGGTCCTGTCATGTGATCCTGAAACAATCTTCTTGTCATCATAGGAGAATGCAACTGAGGTGACCACCCCATGATGCTGTTTAAGAGGGCTTCCAATCTGAACACCTCTCTCAGCATCCCAGATCCTCACAGTCTTGTCATATGACCCTGAAACAATCCTCTTGTTATCAGATGAGAATCTAACTGAGGTGACCCAAAAAGTATGCCCCTCAAGAGAGCTACCAATCTGAACACCCATCTCAGCATCCCAGACCCTCAGAGTCTTGTCATGTGAACCTGAGACAATCTTCTTTCCATCAGAGGAGAATCCAACTGACCATACTCCATTGATGTGCCCCTTAAGAGGACTGCCAATTTGGACACCTCTTTCAGCATCCCAGACCCTGACAGTCTTGTCATAGGACCCTGAAACAACCTTCTTGCCATCAGAGGAGAATGCAACTGAAGTAACCAGACTACCATGCCCCCTAAGAGGGCTGCCAAGCTGGACACCTCTCTCAGTATCCCAGATCCTCCCAGTACTGTCATGTGAGCCTGAGACAATCCTCTTGCCATCAGGAGAGAATGCAACTGAGTTAACCCAACCAGTATGCCCCTGCAATGCAAGCTGAACAACTGGCCATTCTTTAAGCCCCCCTACAGCTACCCCAACCAAGCAAGAGAATTTTGGAACAAGCAGCCTTGACAGCATTGTGTTTGGAGGGGTAAAAGGGAGTGCAGAGATGTAAAGATGTGGTGTACTCTGTGAGATTATGCTGCTAAAATGTTGTAGAAATTTGACCCCATCCTGTGCTAATGCCAGGGTGTCATCAAAACCATCTTTCCCCTTAATGTCACATTAGGTCAAGCTAAGTACTCCCATGGTTTACTCACCTGTAACCATGTTATAGTGGAGAGAAGTGCACTTGTAGCATGTCCAAGACCATCCAGTAGGCTCAGAGTCTCCAGCCAGAAGAGAATCCTTTCACTCCCAATAAAGGTTTTTACAAATGTTCCAAGTGATGTATCTGAATCCAATGTAGTCTTCTCCAGATGATAAGCCCAGTGTTGACATGAGTAGGTTAGATTGAGTGAGATATTGTCATGGATTCTCTTCTGTAAATCAGTGATCTCAGAATTGTTGCAGTAGGAACTTTCCAATCCACAGATATTGAATTTGAGCTCATTGCAAAGAGTGTGCAATGAAGCAAAGGCAAGGCTATGCATAGTAGATGCACCAAGAAAATACACCCCACTCCGGTGGTGGTCAGTAAGAAAGTCATAGAACGATGCATGGAGCGGTCGGACCACAGAGTGCCTGTCTGCGATGCCACCTAACAGTGGAGCCATGAATTCGAGAATAATAGTCATGTCAAAATGATCATCTTCAAAAGGGAAGTGTTTGCGCATCTCATTTAGCACGTTCAACTGCAGAGGTTCAAATGTCGACATGACCTGCTGCATCGCGGAGCGGAACCGCACCAGTGTGACCTCATCCTGGGGTACCGTGTCCTCCAGGATTGTTCTGTACATGGCGTCCAATAGTGTTCCTCCGCCCCCGGAACTAGGGGACGTGATCTCCTTGTATCGCTCCATGACTGTGCGACCTGGCCTATTTGGCTTAATGAACCTGCAGGCTAGACGAGCCCACTCAAATAGACCATCTGATTTCTGAGCGATGCTCTGGACTTCCGTGATCCCGATCTCCGGGAGACGGCGAAGCTCAGTGGAAACATACAGTCGGATGTCACGCTCCGCCAATGCTGCAGGGATGTCTTCCAATGAGACCGCCTTCACATGCGCAGAGGATGTCAGAACGTCTTTGATATCCGGAAGAGGTCTGGAGGTCAAAAGGATGCGGAAATTGAAGGGTAGATCAGCAGCTTCCGACGACCCAAGTAGAGACAGGATGTGCTCTCTTGAAGTGTCCGGTCCACTTTCATCTAAGGCATCGATTACTACAACCACATTCCCTATGATTGTGCCATTGACCTTGGACAGCGGCCCCAAAATGAGCTTCCGCCACTGCTGCACAACATCGGGCGTGGTCTTGAGGGAGTGGTCCTTTGACACGGCATTTGCCAATGCTCGCCGAAACGCCGGGTCACGATCAGCCAGATCCCGAGCAATGGTTGTCAGAATCTTCTCCTCGCGGCGTTCAGCCTCCCGGTCGCGAGCGAAGCAAAAGCACGATCCAAGTCCTCCCACGTCCTTGATCCACAGTGCAATGGTATGAGCAATTGCAGATTTTCCCCTTCCAGCCTGCCCGTGAAGCCACAGGATACGAGGTGCATTAACATCAGGATCTTTGATCCAGTTGATGATCTCCTGTATAATCTCTTTCCTCGTGCCCTCGAGACATTTTTTTGTGGTGTTCACCCCCGCTCCCTTTGCATAAGCCATGCCCTCGAGGTTCAAGTCCTCAAATATGCGGCACGTATTTATCTGAGTGTCCCGGACCACGCAATCACGGTATTGCTGCATCAAGCCATTCAGAGTCTTCACGTGGTCATCGATGACGGTCTGTGTTTCCAAGAAAATACTCTTTCCCGTTCTTTTCCCTGAGAGAATATGGTCTCAGACACTCAGCTAGGAAAGTGATATGACCTACAGAAGTTTTTCGTTGCGGAATAGTCTTTGATGAATAGCGCGGAGTCGCTTATCGCTTGTGCGAGCTTTGCGAGAGTGTCTCTCATTTTGTCGATATTGTTTATATTTTCTTCCTCCACGAGAAATTCGTAAACGCTCCGCATAGAGTCGAGGAGGTCGGTCACTGCCTTGTCTAGATTCGCTTGGTTTATGATCAACTGTAGGCCAACTACATGAGATGAGGAATAGCAGCAGTGATCAGGAACGTACTCGAGCAGCAGAGGTTAATATTCCTAACGCAATCTGGGCATAGGGGTGGACCTGGCGCGCGTATGCGGTTATCGTTTCGATGCAAAATCTCAAGCACTTACATGGGTAAGAGTGGTGACGACTTGATTGAAAACCCTAAAAGGTTTGAGATATCTGTCGCTCAAGTTTTCAACCCCGATGAATGCGGCATCTACGCGACCGATGAGGTCGACAGCGCCTTGGCCGATACGCGAGATGGGATCCAAACCGTCGAATCCGGTCACTGCAGCGTTGACGACCTTGCCAGCCGATGCCAATGTGGGATCCGGTTCTACTTGCTCGGCTACCTGTTAAGCCCGTTCAGTAATTAAAGTAAATCGAGCTCATAGATCACATACATTTTGAGCTGGAACCGCTCCGGATGTCGCTCGTTGCTCGTCAGTGCCACCGCCAGTATTTATATCGACAGTCTTTGCGATGTATTGTTCAGCATCCTCACAGCAACTGGTCATGGAAGATCGCGTACCTCCTGGGCTGGAGTCGCATTGAATTGGTCTCGTTCCTGCGCTTCCCCATCAGCAGCTGTACCCATATTGATTCCTATCGCGACGGTGGTTGAGGGACCTTGGTCCCTCAGCCGATGGAAGAAGCGCCTCATTCTGGCGAACGTTCCCTCAGAGGCCACGCGCGTTGTACCAGATGTGGAGACTAAGTTCCCCGCCCGACCATGAGATCGTCCCGGCGACTAGTATTTTGCAGATCGATAAATATATATATCGCAAGGAAGAGGATGACTACGTACAGCGGCAAGCCCAGACATGGAGTTGGATGACGGCTTCACTAGTCCCAAGAGACGACGTTTCTTTGACTGAGTTCTGGCCATTAGAGTATACGTACTTCGTGCAAAGTCTGGGGTTTGGTTTGAGGATGAGGGTGTCAACGAGGAACGGATGAGAAGCGTTGACGATAAGCGCCATCAACACATTACGGCCGGTGCACGGACCACTACCGGATTTAGTTTGCGCTGTGTGTGCTGTATTCCTGCGCTACTACCCCTGCACTCTCTCATCCTTAGTGCCAAACGCGACCCGTGGTATCTTCTACTTTCCCAGTGTACGAACAATGCCAGCAGCAACATATCGACAACGAAGAATCAAGATTAACTCACCTTTCCACGTACTCTCTGATAGACCACGCTATGCCATCATACGGTGATGCTGCCCTCGAAAACACTACTCGCAGAGCTGCGTGTGGCTTCCTGTGGACCTACCCTTTCCGATACAATTCATTCACGATGTGGACGACCAACACTTGGCAACTTGTCATAATGTGCGACTGTAAACACGCCTCCACTTGCATGAAGGTAGTGGATTGTTTGTAGGTCCAGGTCCAGGGTCGTCGATGATGACATGACACCTTTGGTGGGGTCCATCGGGTGCTTGGCGTTGAGGCACGAGACAGAGGCTGTTTGGCATTGGCCATCCATGTGCATGAGTACTTGAGAATCAGCACAACGTAGAAAATGCGAAACTTGTGAACACGAGTCATAGACACACATAAGTACCTATTGCTGTTCATCGCAGCTGTTCCGAGGTACGGTTCTACTTTATCCCGGCATGTTCTGCGATGTTTCAAGAGCGAGGGTAAGGAGGCTGCGTGTTTTGATAGTTGACGTCAGTAAGCAAGTAGCTCGCTCCATTCAAAACATTGGATACCATCCGAAATCACGAATGAATACAAAAAAGGACGGATGAGTACATGGGCTGCATGCAAAAGCGAGAGTAGAGAGAAATACTGGTAAGCGCCTGTTGGTGCAATCAGAATGAAGGGAGCGAAGAGAGAGGTGGGAACACGGAGAGGGTTGGGGTTGCAATACAAATTGTCCTTGAGAATAAGAGCGGGATTAAAGACAAACATATAGAGTGCAGCACGACGGGCTGTGACGAGTGAGGTGATGGAGGTATCCGTGCAGTGTCGCAATAACAGCATGTTATACGAATACATGTTGGCCACCGTCGTTCCTGATCGGCGGTGGTGGTTGGAAATGTGATTGCGAAGTGCGTGAGTGAGTGAGGGTGTGCATATGACCCTTTGTTGACAGGAATTGCACCAGCGCATCAAAGACCCGCGTTGCATGGGTGATAATGATATCGTGTCCAGCACCATCGATGGTGAGGAGACGCGCATGCGGAACGAGTGTGAGGATCTTGGAGGCATACTTGTATGGAACGGTTTTGTCGGATGTTCCCTATGCGAAAGGATCGCGCGTGTTATATGAACAAGACTAGCAGGTGAGAGGGATACGCACGTGAATCAGAAGGACCTGTATGGGAAAATTGGAGAGTGCTGCAAATGAGTCTTCCAATCCTCGTACTGGGCCGTCACGTAGGCTCGACGCGACGGCGGCATTGAAGTATGGAAGATGAGCAGATTGCAACCGAACAATCTTGGCCAGGTCCAAGTCAGGAGTCAAAGTGGGCAGGTGTATGCATGCACACGTACCTCTTGAATAGGGTCGACGGTTGTCTGCGACAAGCTGGATGAGTTGGCAAGGCGACGCATGTAATACTATTGATTTATTGTCGTCAGAGATTCTAGTCGTTGTGATGCGTAGGAGCAGACTTACCTGAAAAGGTGGCAAAGACGAGACGCTCTGTGTGAGCGGCGACGACATTATTTTAGCCGTTCTAGATATATCGGTGTCCTTTTGCGATCCATCAGAAGAAATTGAGAGGTAAAGAGGACGCAAATAACCTCGATGACGCCCGCCGAAGCTATCAGAGAAACTTTCCCATTCACCAACTGAGGGAACTGGGTCGCAAATGCAGCTGCAATGCCGCCTCCCTGAACAGGCCCATGAGCCGTGTTCACTAATGCGTGTAGAATAAAACTACCATCGAGAGTCCGACTATATGGGCATTATCCCAGTGTACATGTTGCATCAATAGAGCGAGCTGTGTCGTGTACAGGGATACGTCGTAGGTGACTTGTGGGGCATCGGAGTATCCTCTGCCGTAGAGATCTGGGGCACCGGTATTGAGAACATACTCAACATGAAATGGCATCACCTACCATAGAGAAGAACGTGATAGCCGTGCGATGCCAGAACAGGAGCGAAGTTCTTCCATACGATAGAGGGAATGGAAAGCCCGTGTACGAGGACCACCTAACCGGAGTTGTGAGATAGCGTCTCGCGATCACCGACCCTACCTTGTTGCCGTCTTCCGGCCCCATCAACCAGTATCGCACCTGTGGAATGCTGAGTCTGCATGTGTCGAGTCACCGCAGTGAATGGGGCGTACTCGACCATGAGGAAAGGAAACATAAGCCCCGCCTGGATAGAAGTCTTCTGAGTAGACAGACCACGCCTGCGGCACGGTCGATAGCGAAGCATGCACGACGGGAGGCGTGGGCGAATAAGGAAAGCTAATCAGCAAATACACCAGACACGCAGGGAAGACTGCCGCCGCCGCTAGCAGAGACACCGCCAGCCGACCAGGCATAAGTAACGTGAAATGGAGGAGGGACCAACGGCAGACCACGTGATTCCCATTGAATGTCCATATCACGTGATCAAAGTCACGCGTTGGCGTTGTTTGCTGACTTGAGCTGACTGTTTTTGGCGTTTTGATTTCTTGCGACGAGGGCATCGTCGCAGTCGCAGCCGACGACGACGACGAGCAACACACAAGTCGGTGAGTGAGATGAGCCGGGCTGGCTCTCCACTGGCATTGGACGACATCGTCCATGTCGTGTCGCCCGAGTCACCGGCGCCACACTTGACGGAGCACGCACATATGAGGACCGCCAACTCAGCGTCCCCACAACCCATCTACGACTCTGACAGATCCCACATGCGGAACAGAGTCACAGACATGCTAAATGACGACCAAAACCCACGGCTGACATCCAGAGAGAAACAACTGACAGAAATGGTACGTCCATGACGCTCTCATCACGCA
The DNA here is from genome assembly GCA_024663435.1 of Pisolithus sp. B1. NCBI lineage: Eukaryota > Fungi > Basidiomycota > Agaricomycetes > Boletales > Pisolithaceae > Pisolithus > Pisolithus sp. B1. The sequence goes on along the minus strand of JANFAA010000026.1, from coordinate 14,587 downwards.
TATCACATCATTTCACCCACACGCCTCTCACAGGTCCTTCGATTGACAGATGCACCCATCCCAGATGCTGACCAGCTCATTCGACAAGCATATATGATCGCTTCACTAACATTTCATCGGGACCTGCTTCTCCATCAAGCAGAGGAAGAGAGACTCAGATGGGCTTCGGAACGAGACGGTTGGGGTAGGATGGCAGAGGCACTCATAGCCCAACAATCCAAGCATCGAACTATTAACCCGGAAAGAGAAGACGTAAGTCGGCCTACTTCCCGGTCGGGACGTCCGTTGGTGCGTGCCGTTTCGATTCTCACGTTTGATACAGGACATAGAACGTCTCAACGCTTCACTCGAATCGGATAACAAGAACCTACGTCAGAAGGTAAGCTAAGTACCTTTCAGTCTAAATTGACCCCTAAAACCCTATAGCTCACCGAAACGCAATCCCGACTCCAACTTCTCGAGGCTGAACTGACCCGCCTACGCCCCTTACTCCTCATGCAGCCGCTCCAATCCAGTATCTCCATTCCCCCTTCTTCCTTGACTACCACACCCCAACGGCCCAAGCACACACAGCGGAAACGGAGAAAAGACCAGCTACATAGCATACCCGAAGATGAGACAGCTTTAGACATGAGCGACGACGACACCGTAACTGTAACCGCCCCCCCATCCGGCGCATTAGACGCGATCACTACTCCAACACCGTCCCTCCCCTCCCAATCCACCCCGACGTCTAAATCCAAGTCACGTAAACAAGACTCCTCAACGAACATATTCCTCCAACAGCATTTAACAAAGCGTCGATCTTCTCTAAAGTCAACGTCCCGCGGTCTCAGCGCCGACGCCCGCGTCGAGCACCTCCTCCTTGCAGCGCGAAAAGTAGGCAAGGAACGTGCATCGATTCTATCAGGCATGCTACAACAATTGGAAGAACGTGAAAGGGAAAGAGAACGGGAGAGAAGACAGGAAGAGTTCATGGCTTCCACTGCAGCTGGCATAACGCCGAAGACGCCAAAACGAGGTTCTGCCGCTACTGGAGGGGCAGGCGCTGGCACTGGCACTGGCATTACGTACCCGGGGTACTCCTTGCCCACAGAGGCGGGATATTTATATGTCAGCACTCCATCCCTTCGGCCTCCAACCACGCAAACGCATGGTACAGCAACGGCCGTTGGCTCTGACAGTGGTGCAGCATCTGCGACTGTGGCAGGTACATCGTCGGGAACAGGAGGGGCAGGCATCCACCCAATGCCAGTACTCATCCCCGCGTATTCGCATCCCATATTCCAAACTCCTACCTCATCCACGTTGGCGACGCCCACGGCAAGGGCGGGGGCACCCGGTACCTCTACTACCTCCGGTGCGTCGGGTCCATCCGGTCCATCATCAAAGCAGCGACGGGATTCAAGAACTCAGAACCCTCAAACGCCTCTTGACTCCTTGTTGAGCGCCGCAAGGTCGATGATGCGGAGCGGCACTGCCGCCACTAACACCGGAGGAAATGCTGGTGACGCTGACCAGCATGACCCCCACATCCACGAGTCCCTACAAACAACTGGCTCACGTAGATCAGTACTCGCACTCCACGACGATGACATAGCCGTACCCGAGAGTCCTCTCCCAAAACGGAGAAAGCTAGCGTCGAGGGAAGACGTGGGTGATATCCCCGCTCTCCTTACGACTGGTAATACTGCAACGGGAAGGGTAAGATCGGCATTGGACGTTCTTGCTGATCAAGCTGCGGCGTTCAGCTCGCAAGAGGTGGGCTCTCGAGCGACTATGGTGGGGGCGGGCATGTATTCTTCGAGTTCGAGGGAAGGGAAAGAAAGGGAGAGTGTGCAAGAGGACGACACGCATGCTTTGGGTTTGTCGAGTTCGAGGAAGGAAAAGGGTAAAGAGAGGGAGAAGACAAGAGGTGATGGATTGGAGATGGCATCGGAGGAGCACACGGAGAACGAGGCCACCGGCTCAGAGAAAGACAATGGACGGAGAAGAAAAAATAAAACAAAGAGTCAAAGACGGGGCAGCGGGGTGGACGAACCATCTTCAGCACGATCTTGGACGCCAGGGTCGGTAAACGGGAGGTCGTCTGGGTCGCGCGGTGGCATGAAGGATGGGTCAATAGAGGATGGATCGAGGGAGGGATCAACACAAAATGGTTCGAGGGCTCTAATGGATGGTTCGAGGGCAGATGTACCTGGGGATCCGGGGGAAGGGGAAGATGTGACGACGCCTAAACCTCCTCCACTTGTTCGTGGTGAACATGGTGAAGTATCATCCGCTACTCTAATGACCCATCCTTCACCGTCGACGCTGACACCCGTCCACGGACCCGCACCACTACCAACAGCGCCAGCTGCACTGGCACCGCAAACGCTGTCGCAGACGCAGTCACACACCCATTCTATTCCGGTCTCTACCCCACATACCCATACATCTGCTTTATTCACTGCAACACCCTCGGCATCAGCGTCGAGTCGGGAGAGCTCGCCGCTGGACTTGTATACGCGACGGCGTGAGAGTCAGCCATCAGAGAGCGGGACTGCACTGTTGGTGAGTGGCACGGCAGCAGACGGTGGAACACCAGTCGCGGTGTTGAGTGGCACTGCAAGCGGTTCTCTAATCCACACAGAGGATGATGGCTCTTCTACCCAGTCAACGAGTACCGCTCCGACTCAGCCCGCCTGCGGGGTCTCGAGCCAGACCAGGAGTGATACATCAGCTCAAACAGCAAGCATCACATCGACCCAAACAGCACGAAACAAGACTGTCGCTCGGGTAGCCAACCAAGACAGCGCTACCACTCAGTCGCCTGCCAAACGACAGCGCAGTCCATACATGAAGTGGAGCAAGGAGGAAGACGAACTGCTGACCCAGGCCGTCGCCAAGTATGGGCAGAAATGGGATCTGGTGCAAAAAGCGCTCCCGTCGAGAGGGTATCATCAAGTAAGGCAGAGATGGTTGCGGAAGTTGGGTGAGATTTTCTCCTCCCCTTCGGCCGTCTTCGTCCCTTTTCTGATAATGTAATATGGCAGGTGTATTCGACACCAAGCCAGACCTATCATCTTTCCAAACAAGTTCCTTAGCCTCTCCGCTAATGTCCTCTGCTGCGTCTGGTCCCGGCATCGGAAATGGACCGACAACACTATCCGAGCCCCCTCCGAATCCAAAATTGGGACTAGCACCGCTCAGCAGTGAATTGGTATTTTCGTCGTCGCCATTAGTTGGCCGGGGTGGCGGAGGAAGAGGTGGGAGGGTGCCCTAAGGCGCGTTCTATTTTCCGGTGGTATTATATATCGCTCGTGATCTTCGTTCTTCCCGTCGACGTCGTGCAGATGTCTTTCGTCACGGCTGATGTGATGGAATTTAGGTGCTCGTCGGCTATGAGTTTGATTTCATCCCCACTTGTTGCTGTATTTTTTGTAGATCGATACTTATTTGATGGTGTACGTGCTGCACATGGATGTATGAAACCATTCCTTAGATACGCATGTATTTTATATACTGCTCATAACCTACCTTGTAATAAGATGGGGCCTCCCCTACCGGAGGATCCCGGATCGGAGAATGAAATGTTCGAACCGTAAAACGTATCGAAACTGTGTGTGCGCTCTCTCTCGTGTCGTCGTAGAGGATTGTAGCGTCGAAAACGGGAGTTTGCGCGTCCTTTATGCATTGCTCGAAGATCGTTAGGGTGAGTGATGCTCTGCTTTTGGATACGAAGATGACAATACAGACTCCCTCAACGGAGACCCTGTCGATGAGGATAACCGTCTATCCGGAATCATTATATATTTTTCTGACGCTTTTGATGCTTGAGTCGGACATTTCCTTACTGACCCCTGCTCTGCTTTAGATCCCTGAATACACGACGTATGATATGTGTCATCCCTCCAATCGATGCGCTACGTTGTAATTCTGTATAGGTGATGTGCCCCCAGCTGTTCATTGTCCAGACATGTCACCCTGCAAGACAAGATGTACTACTGTACCAAATATACTGATGATGCATGCACACGTGTAACAGACAGAGAGAAACTCGTTAGCTCGAACGTACGTATTTGTCTTTATCCTAGAGTAATGAAGAGGACTTGCATGGTTCGGTACTGTTGACCGCTAGTGATCATAAGTCTTGCGTACCCGAGGACGCGGTCAGCGACACGATGACGGAGTTATACGGCGAATACGATACTTGACCGGACGGAGGTTTTCACTGCTTGACCGTGTGATGATGGTTCCACTTGCGATTCTAGATGCGACGGTATCGTTAGCACACTGCACGCTTCCTCGGAGTGGGCTGGGCCCGAATGAAGTTCCATTACCGTGTGGTGGGTGTGCAGTGATGAAATCGAACGACGTGGGTTCTTCACGTTGATAAAACTCTGCGAAAAACAAAAAAAAAGGTCGACAATTCCTGAGGCCTGATCGAATCCCCAAGCCTCGCGTTGACTCTTGATCTCTGGCATTGCCACTGCTAACGTGCACCGAACAAACGGCGAGGCCCCATCCGACGCACCTCTGGGGTCATCTTTCTATCAGTGCAAGCGAGGGAGCGAGAAGCGGCATGCAGTTAGTCGCAGAGCTTGCTCCCCTTCACGCTGTTCGTTCTTGTTCGACTAGGCAAGATACCAAGCGGATTATGCTGATACAGATGGACAGAGGTAAGATACGTTCGCGGATATCGGAAGTAAGAGCTACGTATCCGTGGACTGGCCACAGGATATATCTCCAAGAAAGTGCCGCATACTAAACGTTCAGGGGAGTAGGTTTTACAACGAGAGTTCAATTCTTGCCGTACACCGTCTCTTCTAGGCTATTACTTCTCAAGCCTTCCCATTACTGCCATTGCCAACGTGAATGAGACCGCTGAGCATTGCAAACAGTAAAACGTCGCGTTACCTGAGTTTGACTCCCCTGTGATGAGAGTCGATACGTTGTCTGAGTGCCCGTACGTCCTCCTGCAAGTCCTCGACGCCCACAGCACCGTCGCTTATGACGCTCTCGGTGGTCTGAGCGAAGACACACAGTTACACAGCCACACTTCAAGTACTATGTTGCACTCACGTGTTCCGCTTCGCCGAGAGCATTGTCGGCCACACGTTCGAATCTCTGCAAGGCCGCTGGTGTCAGCCAAACGCTCCAGATATTCAGACCACGCCCTACTTGGACTGCTTTTTCCTCCAACTCAGCGACATGTTGTTGTTCGAGTTGACGGCGGACATCTTCTGCCGAGTCGCGCTTCAGCTTCTCCTCTTCCAAAGCGATCTGAATAAAGTGCGCTCGAATCAAAAACAGCAGTGACAACCAAGGTCGTTACCGTACCTCCTCTGCGGTTACTTTTTGAACTCCATTTCCTTCGTCTTCAACGACAAACCCGTAGTCCGCGTGAGTCATATGTAGTGGGAGATGTAGAAAGGGTGAGAGGTGAGTACGTACGTGGCTCGTAAGAGTCCGCAGTGCCCAGAGGTCTTTTATGATTCCCCCGGCGTCACTAACCCCGCCCTTAATCATAGAACACGCCTGGGAACTGGGCAGTGTACAGATGGATATAGCACGGCGTAACTCGGCGCACTTTTTGTCTTCACGTGCTCTTCAAGTATCGAAGTGTGCACGCAATGCTATATCGCAGGGTAACTGGTGGGATTCGGTCCTCTCCCGGCCTCGACGCGGGTGACTGAAAAACAAATTGCCATTGTTGCCGGGATCATATGCCTTCTAGGGAACGCACACAACGGCTCGAGAAATCGACAAACAGCTACTCTACGGGCCGGAGTGAAAGGAAATGGCACTGTGCAATACGTTGCAATCTCTACGATCAAACCTACTACCCGAAGTGTAATGCAGGCGGGGGATTTAGAGGATGCCGGAGTACCTACCCTAAGTTCTCCTTGCTCTGACCTGTGTTTTTCGGTCAGCAGGTGCATGCCAGTCTTTTGAGGGACTACAGCGATTGACATGCCATTTTTAGGGTGATGACCTGGTAGGACATGTCCGGCTTCGTTGGCATGAGAGGGTACATACGTCCTTCAGCCGAATCCCGGTGACAACCGGACATCTCGCCACATATAGGCAAGCACCCCTTGATTGCAACCACCGAAGTGCGACGCTTTTAGATCAATACGGTTTCCGCTCGGGGCGCTGATCCATTTGAAGCGCGACCTCCCCCCTATATTGGACTAAACGGATCTGTCAGACAAGTCCTTGAAGTCTTTGCTCAGCTCAACGACTCATCAGCGAGTCGCGACTTCGAAAGTTGTGGCCTGCACAAGGCGTCATCGATCATCGTTGGTGCCTGCAAGACTTGGTTAATTTCATCACTCGAGGGTCAGTACTTTAGTTGCCATGTCGACTCATGAGCAGAGTACCAGAATGAAAAAAGGCAATTCCGCCACAAACACGGCTGAGACGATGTTATACCACTTTCAATTGAGCTGCGCATGTGATGAGTAAGATAAATGTTGAGCTGACTTTTCGCGTTCTGGTCCCTGACCTGGACGGCCGCCATCTGATACTGCTCTGCCGCGATATTGGATGTTAATGTTTTGTGCCGTTGCTGCCAGTATATTTCGGAATAGACACTTGAAACTAGTTGCGACAAACCTTTTCCATTCCCGAAGGAGGATGGTACGTTCATGTTGATTCGGAGAGCCCATATACGAAGCCGTAATATGTACTTATCAAGCTCCCCACCCTTAGCATTGATGATCATTGTACTTGGGCATGGACGCATGAATCACGCCATGTCCACCAATAGCTTTTTAAACCGGAGGACGACCATGCCTGGCGCAAGGCTATTACTTCCCGTGGCCCCGACGATCCCACCTTCAATCTAACAGGGTGACAAGTAACGCTACCTGGAGTACAGTCAGGAGATGAGCCGTGCATCAATATTTGGCCGATTCTGTCACTCGATAGTCGCGTCGACACACCAAGGCAGCTCCCTCGATTGTCGAAATCACATAGGAAGCACTATGACAAGAACGAATGAATTCATGCCACGCTGCCCTTCCCCGGACGGTCGTTGTCCGACGCCGGCTTTGACTCGATTCGAGGCGTTGTCATTACTACAAGTATATGGCAGAACGGTCAAGGTTACCCTGTGACATGTAGTATCATGACAAACCTTGTCCACTCCATTAGTCCCAGAAAAGTTGGTTTCTTCCCCAAAAAAATCTCCATGTACATAGGCTACAAAGCCCAAATACACACATTTATGCGTTGGAATTGAGGGCATCCCAGTTGACCATGCGACTCACCTTCAGCACCGATCATTACCAGAATACGTCCACGGCTGACGAGTATGGACGAACGCTTTACATCGTGTCCACCTGTGGCTTTCTAAACCGGAAGACGACGGTCCACAAGGTCAATAGCACCCCCGGTAGCTCCAATTATCTCATGAAACTTGCTGCCATCAAATGTGGCTTCTTCGGCAGTGACAAGATTTGGTTTAGAGGGAGAAGGATTCAAGCAGATCGGTTGATGGCGATGCGAGGCGTGTTATCTTCGTGTGTCGTTTTGATCGCTGGGAACGTGAACGGTTCTGACCAAAGGGCAGAAGTAGATGTTTTGTGGGTCCCGACAATCGAACGTACAAGTGGAAAATATACCGTTCAAACTGCTGGGTGCGTCCGAGTTTGTCTGTGGCATTGGAGTAAAAAGTCGTGTAACGAATGTGAGTTAGCTCAAACGAGACGGCGACAAGCATGACCGGCTTGCCAAGTACCATCAGCGCAAACTAGGAATCAGGAAGCCGTCGCATCCCCCATACCTCGAGATTTCCGAGTCGCTTCGTCATATGCTGGACCACGTCGTCATGACCTTCATTTATGCAGAAATGCTGAGCAAGTCTGAGTAGGCGCGCAGCATCGATGGAACTAGCAGCAGAATGGGGATGTTGGAACGTGATATAGATGGGTTCCACCTTTGAATGTGCATGGATGAAATTGAAATGCCATTGTCACTGGCATCGCTGCAAACCCAAACACTAAGCACCGGTAATGGCTCAAGCTGTCCACCGTCGTTCGTCAACCACTTCTTTACGTGAAAACTACAAGAATGCGAAGGTAACATATATAATAACGGACGAAGTAGATATTTAATGTCGTTACAAATAGTACTGCCAAGAGTACAGTCGTAAGTGCACGCATGTGGCTCATGATAAGATGTATCTAGATAGCCATAAGATCAGTCCCGAAGTACCGAATGAGGGGATAAGGATGGATTCTTTGAGAACAGGTGGAGGGTAACGACTATGTTACATACTGCTGTAAATCCATGCACCATGCAAAAGAAGAGCGAACAAAGGAAGCGTCCCGCGGCGCCGCAGCAAGATATCCCAATGTGCGTGTTCACAGCTCAGGGGTAATCATTCACCGCTCAGGCAGCGAGATCAATTCTGAACTCGACTTATCGGGAGAGTCCGGTTCCGAGGAAGCGATGATAGTACCATCAGGGTCGAGGCTGGGATCGGGACCCACTTGCAAGTGCGACGAGTTGTCTTCAATGTTCTCCTGGTCTCCTTCACTCAGGGGACGCGGGGATGGAGAAACAAGGCGCTCAAAGGGATCATAATCGATCGAATTTTCGGCGCGGCGATCTCTGAACGAACTTCCCCGGAAACCTGAACGGGAAGAGGACACTTTATCGGCGAAGAACATATAGAAGTAACGCGACGAAGACCTTGCAGGTAGACCGTGCCAGTACCTTGGGCCCTCTGGGCATATGGGAGGTGCGGATGTATTATTCGAAGAAAAAAGTCCTGCAGAAGCAGCTTCACATGGTGTGTGTCGCGTGCCTAGCGGATTCCCGCTAGAGATGATCGTGTCAGCGCTGAATACGTCGAACGCATAATGATTAATGATTCACCATATCGCACAACCGACAGGTTCTCTGACGCATCCGCAGGGACTGCGTATTACCCTGACAGTCGAGGGCCGCTCAAAATAGGAAGGATCTATGGGTATGACCGCAGAAGTAGCTTCGTGTTTACCAACCCATACGCTAGTGCGCTCGCGCCGCCAAGCGCGAAGATGAACAACAGCACCACAACCATTTGTGTAACGAGCGTCCCGCCGCCGAGGCGCTCTTGCAGCGACATTAGAGGGTAAAGGGGAAGGTGGTTCATAAGAGCCATTTCCCACTGTCAACTCCAGCGTTGGGTCTTCTCTACCGCAGTATAGGACGTGGTCACAGGGGTCTGGATCTGAAATGAACCTAACTTCCGCAGAGAGGGATACGGCATCATCTGCTTGATCCCATGTCTGAGTGTCGTCGTCATCGTTGTCGTCGTCTTGGGGATCTGCCCAGGATGGGGAAGCCGGTGTTATGATAGTCGGAGGCGACATACGACCACTTCCGTGGCGCTGAGAGTGCATGGCATTGTGGTCTAGCCTCATTGCGCCCCTCCTCCTCAGACGAGATGCTTCGCCAGTACGTAGTAGATCCGAGAGAACTATCGAATCGTCGGCGTCTGTCAGTTGAACCGAGCCTAGTGGTTCTGGACGTGGAGACGATACTGAGTCTGGCCTGTAGAGAAGAGGCATCGTGTGATGAAGAAGGTGGATGTTACTGCACAAGAGGGTCCGACGTCCTCGCAAAGGAATATCATACTGTGATTACGTCAGCCCACCGACGAGTTTACATTCCACCCCCCAAAAAGAGGGCTTCACACTTACACGAGGATTGACCGAGTCCTGCCAGCTGTTCCCGGTGCGAGCGGTCGTGGCTCCTAGGACGAGCTCAGTGTCTCGCCTGCGATATTTATTAGGCTAGCCCATCACACGTTTAATCTTAAGCTCGAGATCGTTTCTTAGGTGTCCCCACTCCCCAGTGACATCATCCTCGTGTTTATGTAACCAGTCAGCCCAACCCAAATGGCCCCGTGGCGACCCGATCAAGCCAGCCAGTGCTTCATTGAATGTATCGATATCGGCACTGTACTTGAGAGACTTCCCGCCCCACAGGCAGTACCCATATGTACAACCTACAAGCTTGTGGCACAGCCTAGTAGGCGCCTTTGCTAAACTTGGCAGCAACGTGCGAGGTGCCAACATTATGGCATGGCAAACGTGCTCGGGTACAACTCGGTCAGCAGCTCTTCCAGAGACCACGTCCTTCTCACAGAAACGATGCACGTCAAGGACAAGTGGTTACCTGAACGTCTCCCTTTATTCGGTGAACCCATCTTGGATCGGAGCTATGCAAATTACAGACAACGATTCCTGCGGTGTGCCTCTCTTGTAGTGTTGGGGGTCATCCTGTCAGCCGGTTACTTCCAATACGGGCGCTGGCATTCCTGTCCTAGCCCGCCTCTCGTCTTCAAAGATGTCGCTCCAATGCCTCCAGAGGCTCTTCAGCGCACCTGGGCTGCCTATTCGCCTTACTACCCTACCGCACATTACGAGTCTCCTCCAGACGATTGCGTTATCACGCAGGTACGCTCTCCGTCTCCGTGACTTCTCAGAGTGCCTCAGCGTTCGGTCGATCTTTACTAAAGGTCAATTTGGTACGTCGCTATTGTAGTTATCCACAACATCGCGCGCTTATTGACATCAATATCTATCTAGCTCCAAAGACACGGTGCCAGATACCCCACCGGCGGTCAGACGACCAGGATCCAAGCTCCCCTTCAAAAACTACGTGGAGTCCGTACTTACGCGAACGCTTCCTTTGACTTTTTGCGCTACTTTGAATGGGATCTTGGCGTAAGCGATATGATATCTTTGGGGATCCAACAGTAGGACTATTTCACTGGCCCCGCTTTTGTCGTTTGTCCCTCTAAGAGATCGACTTGCTGCAGGACGTTCGAGTCCGGTATAGAGCACTACACCAGATACCGACACCTGTTTTCGAGTGGTCACTTGCCATTCGTGAGGGCCTCGGGCAGTCGCCGTGTTATCAAGTCTGCCGCAATATGGGCCGATGGTATGCATATTACTCGGTTGTTTTCTTGTCCCTCACACAATCCACAAGGAATTTCTTACGCAAGTAATGATATGTACCATCCGGAAACTTCCGTGATCCTTCCCGAGGTAGATGGTGTGAGTCTTTCTTGTCTTTCTTGTGTGAAATAACCGTCATCTTACTACCTTTCGTTTTGGTGCGTTCTAGGCAAACAATACACTAGACGATTCCATGTGTCCTAACGCACACAGCCTAAACAAAGTACCAAAAACATGGCGCGACGCCTTTGCCCCCACCATTGCAGCCCGTTTCAACGAAGCAGCCCCAGGCGCAGACCTCAATGCTAAGGATATCGTCAATCTCATGCCCCTCTGCGCATTTGAGACGCTTTTCCATAGGGCAACTAGCCCATTCTGTAACCTCTTCACTTTCGAAGAATCCGAAGCACATGAATACTATGACGATTTGTCAAGATATTACAAGACGGGGTGCGTGTCTTGACCTCTTCCCGTCTTTATTTTATGACTGCCACTTACCATCTTACCAATCAAAAGTCCCGGGAACCCTCTTGGCCCCATTCAGGGCGTGGGCTACGTCAACGAACTCCTAGCTCGTTTAACCTCCAAACCTGTTCAGGACCATACGCAAACTAATTCTACGCTGGATTCTTCACCCGACACTTTCCCTCTCAACAGGACGTTTTATGCAGATTTTTCCCACGACAATCAGATGGTTGCAATATACAGTGCGTTGGGCTTGTTCCAGCGTGTGGATGGGAGAGCGCCGAGTGCGGAAGAAATGAATCCAGGGAGGAGGTGGAGGATTTCGAGAATGACACCATTCTCGGCTAGGATGGTTGTCGAGAAGTTGACGTGCGACGGTAGAAGCGACGAGCAAAGGGAGTATGTCAGGATACTCGTCAACGATGCGGTGCAACCACTGACGTTTTGTGGGGCGGGAGCGGATGGGGTATGTGCTCTGGATGATTTTGTGGAGAGCCAGGCGTATGCAAGGGGGAACGGAAATGGGGACTGGGCGAAGTGTTTTGAATCCGATTGATACACGACATTTCTGTTGTTGAGCGGCTTGTAGAATTGAGTAAGCACAGAAGCCACCGTTATAATCTCAAAACAACTCTTTAGAGTTCTGTACTTCTAAATTGCTCTTTGCGCTGGTAGCTGACGGGTCTGCATACTAAGTGGAGAAAGCTGCCACTGTTAAAATCATCCCTGTGTGAGAGTGACCTTCTTGCACGCGATCTTGGCATTTCCTGTTAGCAGGAGCGTCACTTCTTATACCAACTTCGACACATTCCCACCTCGAAGTAGACCAGGTCTTGGCCTCGTAGATGGCAGTTAGAGAACGGGATATGGCTGCGTGCATGCACGTTTGCCCCTCTGACTTGCCTCATGCATACTAATGACCAGCCATGCCCTGGAGGTCGTTCACTACGCACTGCGTTGTAAATACCTCAGTTCGCACAATCGGAGTTTTGTGGCATGTCAGCCTATCTGCCATCGGCACACTTTCATCTGTCATGTCCACTCGACGTCTATCGGCGACACTGCCTCCCTGAGTTTGATCCGTCCATGAACCAGGCATCGAAGTTAGTGGTCCTCGGGCGGTCTCATTCGCTCTTGCACTCGGGTGTCCCGAAGCTCTTCCTGACGGTGAACTTGTCCACGTGGAGCTGCAGCATCATACCCTTGTCTTCGGTGACGATTCAGATGACGACGACGGAGAGAGTAGTAGCATCCGAGTCAAAGGACTTCCAAAACCTGGCTCTCCGCATTTTCTGGTAGAAAGGTTTGTCTTTCTCATATTCAAAATTTTGGTGAGGACCTGCGTGTCCATTATACAATCGACGGATGCACTACCAGGCAGACTCGGAGGTGGTAACGGCGACAGCTTGCTTTCTGGTATGAGTGTGATAGACTTTAGTCTGTTTTTTCTTCCAATGTACTGTGAACACGTTTGCACGAGTGGAGCTTACTGCGCGTTTGTTACGCCGTGCTACTAATAACTCGCTGTGTTATACCCCTTCCGAACGGTACAACTTGCGTTTCGACTATTACTCGACGTGCTACCCACTGCGCACGACCATCACGACCCATCACCTACCGCCGCCGCCGCCCAATCTCGCCAAATGGGTGGCCTGACCCGACCTCAGACACTGAAAGCACCTTTTCTCCAGGGGCAGTCGAGGATTGTCGTGATAAATGTAGGCAATTCACCGACCACACTTGGGAAGAGCGTATGCGGGTCATGTTGGCCCGCGATCACGAGAGAAAGGGAACGACAGAGGAAGACTCGCGCATCTGGAGCAGCAGCGACGAGGAGGTGCGTGTGTTATGCGGCACTACTCTTTCCTGTTGGTTTCAAAAAGCCACTTCGATTAACGAACACACGATTATTTCAGCAGCTGGACTAAACCCAGAAAGAACACCGGCGAATGACAGTTCATGTCATATCGTCACCTAACCCTGCGCAACCAGAGAATTGGCAGAGACACATAGCGAATTCCGCAAGGCCGTTGATTGAGAGCATGGAATGGCACGAAGGAACTGGCAAGACAAGGACAGCATGCCAAAGTTCATCCCGATGCGTCTTCGCCGTCTCCTCCACCAGAACAAATCCCCAAGCTTCGATCAACAATTTCGAGGGTTGAGGTAGCTGGTGTCACGTTCTCCGTCGCAGACGCAGACTGGGACTCGATCCATCTAACACCGACGTGATACCTTGACCAAGAGCATTTATTGCAGGTGTGAGAAGTTCGAGTCTGCGTGGCATACAACGCAACGATTTTGATTCTTATTCTACTTATTTTACGCACAAGATTGCCAGGGCAGTCAGAAGTCATGACCTCAGACCAGTACAACTCACTACCACCAATACCTCACTCAGTAGCGTTTCGGCATCCAACAGCATGGTTGGTTTGACTTCTATAGCAAAATTACATGTTACTACGGAAGGGCCACGGTGCGTACATGAAATAAAGCTGGATTAAGGCACTCATCCATATTGAAGGGGTGCTGCTGGAGTGCTGGTATCCGGCATGAAGACTGGGGACATCAATTTTGACCAGTACACCTCGTCATTCCATGGCCGGCTGCTCATCGAGGGTGCAGAGATGTCGCCGAATTATGGCCGACGACATGGCCCTCTTGGTTAAAATGGACCTGGAAAGTGTATACGTATTCGCCACCACCGATTGGAATGCTTATTGACACCAGTCTAGTCGACTTTCCTCCAATCAATATCGGAACGATTCCTGCCGTATATGGACCTCTATCCCGTGTGAGGAAAGGCAGAAACTTCTGATATCAGCGTTGTAGACTTAATCGCTACCTCTGCTAGGGAGAAAGTTGGAAAATTCTGAAAAGCGTGTCAAGGAACTGTGAGTAGCCGATGATGTCGACGAAGCTGACCAAGTAGTTGAGGAACAAAGGGAGACGGACCTTGATACCTTCAAGACGAAAGCGGTAACCATCTTGCATGGCTTCGGCTTCAGACAAGAGATGACGGGGAGACCAATCATTAATCAAGGATGAGTACTTGAGTGGTGGTTGGTGGATGCGAGTCTTGCTGGCATGTGTTCCGCGCGTCTTTTGCTTCTAGACCAACACCCGAACCACCTTGATTTAGGTTCCGTTGTCTGGCTGGAGGCTCACCTGTCAACTCA